>VXBO01011463.1:299136-392611 GCA_013400135.1 Rhinoptilus africanus
ATCATGTATTTTATTTTTTTTAATCATCATATCTTTTTATCCATGAAGATAAACTTTTCAGGTGTTTCCATTATGACAAGAATTCAACTTTAAAGACTGTTTTGGGGAAAACCCGACTAATCATTAGCTGTCTAGAAACCATGTTAATTAAGGATCAGTATGCACTTCATCAATGGAAACTGGAGAGGAAATATCAGGAGATAAGGAAATAAGAGGTTTTCCAGCATGAGGTGTTTAAAGCAGTAACCCTGAAATCAGCTTTAACAACTCCTACAGATAGCAAAAAATTCAAAGCACTTGACAATGGCTTTTAAGATGAAGGATGAATACTGAGGAAGAAAAAAAACCCAACACCCAAACCACACACATATAAAAAGTTTTGGGATTATAGATTGCTACAGGATACTGAAGGTGGTTATCTTGTTCAATTTCGTAAATCTTTCAATGTGAACTTGTTCATCCAGATGGAGAATCTGTAATGCTACTTGTATAGTAGATCTACAGTGTAAAATATTAGATAACTTTCTTAAAGATTACTGATGACCTTTTGTTATAATTACTCAGAAATACACATGTATTTTCCTAGCATAGCAGATCTATTTTTCTAGCTTTGTTATTCCTGGCAACAACAGAAACCCACAAAGGGTTTCTTTCTTCATAACCTATAGGTTTCTCTGCCCTACAGCAATTCTGAGTACTTAACAAGCTGGTTTCTGAGCCAGATGTAGGAAGGAGATATATTTACAACAAAATAAAATTGCCAATGGAAGTCTGAAAATTACACAAGCTCACTTTCTTTCCCTTCCCATTTTCATAATAATATGATGAATCATAAATTAAGTTGCCTTTTATTCTCTTGGAAAGGCCTTTGTAGCTGCAAATCCAAATGGTTATTACATGAAGACAGTTCATTCCTCCTACTAGCATTTAATACAGTTTGCACTTCTGCCACTGGGTCTTAGCTGAAAAATAAAGCTTGGTGGAGAAAGCCACTGACTTCTTGGACATTTCTAAGTTAGAAACAAAAATCTAACTTTTTGAATGGCTATACAGGAGTGAAAGAGCTTTTGCTCATTTTGCTTTCAGAATTCTGAAATGCTGAAGCTTTGCAGTACTCAGCTTCATTAATTAACTGCTTTGAACGTGCCCAGAACCACATTCTGCGCCTTGGGCGTTTCCCTGACAGTTTTCAGAAGCTCACTGACTGTGTCTGGTAAATGCTGGTCTGTATGATACCTGCGAGGTACCTGCTATGCAAAAGTAGTTGAAAAGCTAAATAATTTCACAGGCAGTGAGAGAGTGGCTGCTGTTCACGAAGGATGAATGCTCCAATGTTCATTATGTTGTAACCTCAACACTACACACATCCCTGACAGATGCCATCTATGCTCATGAGAAAATGGAGATTGCATTTGTAGCTAACTACTATACATGCTACACAAAGTTGGAATCTGCTTTGCATGCGATCTCTCTTGGATTAACATCTGCCCTTTGGAAAATTATATTTACTAATGTATATATATATTTTTTCTGAATCTAGAGCGTGTACAAATTGAGGTACTGTCAAGAAGGGAATCCAGGTAGTAGGTTTTTTTCCAAAGAAAATTCAAAACTTTCTTGCAAAACGGATTTGCTTGCTGATATTTCAAGAAGGATATTGTCAACAAGAATAAGTTGGCTTTGATACTTTTTGTCATTGGAAATAATGTTTCAAGAAATATATGTATGAAATGGCAGTCTGCCTGATTTTACATTCATAAGCGAAAAATACCTTATTTGTTTTAGATTGTAGTAGTTTAGAAACAAGTATTAAAAATCACCAATTGAAAGAGAATCTTCATAGGCTGTTTTTCTTCCAAATTATTGGCTGGTGGAAATTACATATTTTTAGCATTTGTTCCAATCAAGAGGAGACTCAGGTTTCCTTCCAGGTATCCTGTTTCTTCTCTTTTACTGGTGGAATCACATAGCACACCTTTCACAGCCTCTGCAGTCTGATATGTGCATGAGAAAGCAAGCAGAACAATTTCTATGATTCAGGTAAAATGACTGGGGCAGCTGAAATGAATGATGATTACTAGGATTTCCATTGTGAAGTCAAGTGAGCAGAAAATACTACAGCAGCAAGAATCCTTCAAACTAATGTAAGCACTTGAACTGTAACATTTAAAGGCCCTTATTTCATTATTCTAATTGTGTGACCACTGCCTTAATATAATTTTTTTACATTTAATGGTCTAGGTCTGTGAAAACCTAAAAGGTACCCATGCACAATCTATTAGCGTGTCTTAAATGCTTATTCAGTACCATGTTTCAGCACAACAGCATGGTGTTCTCATGCAATGAAAGCTCACTGAAGACTTGAAACAACGGCTTTGCAGTGGAAGAAGAACAGATGCATGTGATTTTTGTGGAAAGAAGAAGAGAGGTGAAGAGCTGAACCTACCTATGAGAACAGAAATGCAGATGTTGCATCCATCTACAAGTGCTGGTTGAATAAACATCTGATTCTCCAATGAATCTTTCCAGACTCTAAAGTCTCTTCAGCAGACATATCCTATTAGTTTAATAATTTATAAGTTGTTTTTATATCCTAATAACTTATTTCAAAGCAGCTTGGCTTTGTGTATATGACTCAGAAAGGGCTATACACATCCCAGTTTCAAGTAGACAATGTAGGTTGTTGTGTCATTCTTAATGGGGACAATGTGAAAAGTAGTGCAGTAGTTTACTGTAATACTTAATGTTGCCCAACTTTAGTTTTGAAAAGGAATGTCTCAAAGTTCCTGTTACAATGAACTATTTAATTTTTAAATGTTGTTATGTAAGATAGGCAAGGTCAAGATCCCTCCTTCCAAACATATTGTCTCCATCTCATTTAATTTCAGGCATCTCTACCATAAACATGGTCCAATGACTTGTCTTCTGAGTGCCCAAAATTAGCCTGCCAGTTCACACTATCATCCATCTTTTAAGAGGCAGCCATGCCTCCTAAGAAACAGGATCTCCAATCTCAGCTTGTACAGTCTGTCAGGAGGAATTCCCCGGGCTCTCATAAACTTCTTGTAAATTGATTCTTTTATTGATTCATTATTCCCTGAGTGTGAAGCATTTCCTGCAAAGTGTAAAAAGCAGAGATACTAATACCTCTTTGAAGCTAGAGGGAATTTCCTGCCATATAACCTGTTTATTCGCTTACCCCAACTAGTTCCTAAGTATAAAATTTTAAACTTTCATAAAAATGATTAGGAGTTTCTCTGATGATCTTTATATGACGCACAGAGTTTGAGCGCATCTCATGAACTAGAAACGTTTCTGTTGTTTTACCAATGTTGTACATCTTTACATCTTTTTAGTCCTGATTTGAATTTAGAAGTTGCAGTAGCTTTCACGATGAGAAGTTTACTGAGGACACCATTTCAGCATGGGATTTACTTGAACTCCCACTACTTTGAATCCTGGTTACCTATTACATGAAAGTCTACCAAGTTAGAATAGACCAATGCAATACTTTCTCTATAAACTTGTCCAAGAGAAAAACCAAGCCCTTAATTTCATGATTTTCAGACATCTTCAGTAATCCTGATGCTTTCTGGAGATGTGACATGGATAAGAAAAAAGAAATCTGTAAATAAAAGATCTCAGCAATGATGCTTTTGAATCATGTTTTGCACATCTGACCCTTAGCCTGCCTTGTCTTTGCAGTGACGTAACTTAAGTAATAATATAAACCTTGTCTAGGTTTATATTGAATTCTAACATCAACAAAACTTGAAAGAGAAAAAGAGAGCAACTCTTCAGAAAAACAGGAGTAAACCACTACGGTCCTGGCTGGCGTTGCTTGCTGAAAATCCTTTTCAGAGAAATTGATGCTAGCCAAGGGGAAGCTGACACAGTTGCTAGTTATTTGCTTTTTCAACACAATGGATCAACTTGGACATACAGATATGAAGCCAAAGGCACTGATGAAACCTCACTGAGCCATTCAGATTCTGAGTGTCTTCCTATTTAGTGGAAATCATCACAGAGAACAAGTTATTAAAAATCCGGACAAAATTAATGCTGATAAATATGTGATCAGAGAAAGACAGAGTCCCCAGATAAAAGATTAATAATGGCTGAATGGTCTTAACATATTTCCTTTGATTCATGGGAGCGTGGTTATAGCAGAGGGAAATGCCATTGCTTTCAGATGAAACAAATGGCTCTGTATTGACTATTGAAAGCAACAGATGTTCTGCAAACCAGTACTTCCACAAAGGGACAGTCTTGGAACTATTTTGTAAACAACCTAGCTTAAATTTTAATACATGCACTTTGAGGATGGCTGTGTGACAGAAGCTTGTACAGATGGGTCCGGGAAGCTGTGCAATGCAAAGGGCATCTAACTGAATTTGGAAAGCCTCAAGCAGCCTGATTTGTTGTTTGGAAAAGGAAGTCTGAGTGCACTTGCCTATGCTTGTGTATTTTCTCTGTGTGTGTGCCTTTCTCTGTACATACATATGAGAAAATGAGATTTTTTCACTGAAAGATATTTGAAAACCATTATTATCGATCAGTATAGATAAATGCATGGCATTTTCTGAAGCTGTTTTTTTCCCATTTGACTTTTTTCTTTCATTAAGTGATGAGTTTATGAATGGATCCTTAATGGTTGAAAAGCAGCTGGAAAACTCCAGTGATATTGTGAAGCCATTGAATTGATGCCCTCAGGATCTGTCCTTCCAGTGTAATTCCCTCAGGGTGAAGCTCACAGAGGTACATCAGAGCACCATGAGGTCCTTATCAACTGCACATTTTCTGATTGTTCATAATGAGAATGGCAAAAGAGAGGTGCCATTTCGGGGGAAACTGCTCTGATGGACAGGTGTCCAGCACACAGCAGACACATGTACATCTTAGGGATCTAATTCTTGCCAACTCTAACTGCTTACTGTCAGGAGACAGTGAGGGCTGGCTCCTCCCTGAGGGATGGGAACTGCTGCAGCATCACTGGAACAGTGATGGATGGCTCCAGGCTTGCTTGAAATGGGATTTCTGAGTCCATGAAAGGTGGTGGTGGTGGCCGTGGTGAGCAGGTACTCAGGAACTGTTGGTGCCCTCAGGGTCCTGACACTTAATGTATCACTGTTTGCTCTTGGAAATCAGAAAGCTGTAGTGGGATGACCTTCAGCTTACACAAACCAATATCACCGGACATATTTCTAATATTTTCTCTCAGAATTTGCCCTGTTTTTAACTGTAAACATCACAGTATGTAATTCTTTAATGAAGTGTCAACAACATTTTACCCTTCCTCCCCTCTCTTGCCTGTGTGAAGTGGAGAATCCCCAAACAATGCTGCAGCAAGACCACCTTACCTGCAAATCCACTGGGTAGGAAACAGTCCCCTGGGCTGCTGTGTCAGTAAGGCACACAGAGAGGTCCTCCTAGCTCTGTTTCCAGCTGTTGATCTACAAGGAGATTTCCCATACCTGTTATTGGAATTTCACCTGGAAAAACAAGACAAATCTGCACTTTTTCATTTTACACATTGGGTCTGATGGGTCCAGAAGATCTGGCTGCTTTATTTTGTAAGAACCTTCGTGACTGTCTATCATCCACACCATAAGTCATAGTCTTACCTGAGAACTTCTGTATGTCATACGGTATCAAGAAAAAAAGTGCTTAAACCCTTTAAAGACGGTTAAAAGGGTTAAAAATGGGAATATGTTTCCTCTTTTCCAGTCAGCCCCAGTGACTGAAAAAGGGGAAACATAACCCCTGTTTTCAAAAAGGGAAAAGAGGAAGACCTGGGGAACTACAGGCCAATCAGTCTTACCTTGGTGCCCAGCAAGATCATGGAGCAGATCCTCCTGGAATCTCTGCTAAGGCACAGGGAAAATAAGGAGGTGGTTGGTGACAGCCAACACAGCTTCACTAAAGGCAAATCATGTCTGACAAATTTGGTGGCCTTCTATGACGGATTTACAGCGTTGGTGGATAAGGGAAGAGCAACTGACATCATCTACCTGGACTTGTGCAAACCATTTGACACTGTTCTACACAACATTCTTGTCTCTAAATTGAAGAGACATGGATTTGATGGATGGACCACTTGATGGATAAGGAATTGGCTGGGTGATCATACTGAAAGAGTTCCGGTCAAGGGCTTGATGTCCAAATGGTGACTAGTGACGAACTGTGTTCCTCAAGGATCAGTGCTGGGACCGGCGCTGTTTAACATCTATGCTGGCAACATGAACAGCAGAACAGTGCATCCTCAGCAAGTCTGCTGATGACACTAAGCTGTGTGGTGCGGTTGACATGATGGAGGGAAGGNNAGGGGTAATGGTTTTAAACTGAAGGAGAGGAATAATTTCTTTAGTGTGAGCGGGGTGAGGCACTGGAAAAGATTACCCAGGGAAGTTATAAATGCTCCATTCCTGGAAGGCCGGGCTGGATGGGGCTTTGAGTAACCTGGTCTCGTGGGAGGTGTCCCTAACCACAGTAGGGAGGTTGGAACTAGATGATCTTTAAGGTTCCTTCCAACCTAAACCATGTGTGATTCCAAAAAAATACTACTTTCTAAAAAATATCCCAGTGAAGAAAAGAATAAACCTCTGGAAAGGCAAGTCTCTACTTTGTTGGTTTTTTTCCAGATTTTCTTTTGGCTTTTCATTTGTAAGGTATATCCTTTGAAGTTAGTGGCCTTCTGATTTGCTTATTTCAGCAGTTAGCATCCTGGACAGTCACATTTCCAGGCAGCACCCTGGTCTTCTGGTACACGTATGGCTCAAAGGTCAAGATTTAGCAGGGCTCTTATACACGTGCATTAAACAGGAGAAACAGTCTGTTAATTAAGGCCATACACAAGCATGTATAGTTATCAGGTCTTGAAGTTGGAGTTAATTCTTTGTTATTGAAATGGACATAAGACATACTTTTAATCTCACTGAATAAGTGGGCTTTAAGAATGTAGTTAAGTGTCTTTCCAGTTCTTCTCAGAGCTGGAGCCTTCGAGAATTAATATTGCTGACTTAGGAACCCAGGAAAAAGGAAAGGCTTATGTATCTGCCACTTGTGATGTAGGTAGATGAAAAATAGCAGGCTGTTTTGGAAAGATCCCAGTCAAAGAGGTAACTATTAAATCTTTCTTAGTAAAAGTAGTATGTATGAAAAATTGATTACTGCCTATTTTGACTGATTTAAAAAGGAAGCTATGTTGAAATGAACCTGGTTATGCTCTTACATAATACTGACTGAATGCCAGTGAGGTAACGTGAAGGCAAAAAACCCAGAAAGTTAGCCTAACCCCCAAAATCTACATTACAATGCACATTTTCAATTTCCAGAGACTGAGCTATATTTTTGTGGATCAAGGAAGGTATTTGCTCTCGCCCTTTGGTAGCACATGCAATAGTGTCCTATTACCTTCGGGGGCAGTTCTAACAACTGCTGTGCTAGAGCCTTTCTCCTTCAAAGACAGTAATTTGCATTGGATTCAGATAAGGTTGCATCCTGAATGCAAATATGATCATAATTAATACAAGGAAGGGACAGGCATAATACTGCGCTATTATGGTTATACTGTAAAATCCATTACGTTTATAGGAAGCTCCTGACAGAAATTACTTGCCTTCTTAAATAGCACTAATGACAAAAAGGAGGACAAAAAGTCATTGATAAACTGCCCCCACCTCAATGTCCTTGCAATATATTAGCCTGAAATAGCACATTGATGATGTATAAATCTATGGAATTACAATGGGGAAACATGAAGGGTACGAAAGCATACATTTCCAAGGGCAGTTCCATTATGCAATCCACTACTGCGAGTCAATAGACATAATACGTCATGTCACTGTCTGATAATTAAAAGGGGAGGGTTACTGAGGATTTTTGACTTTATTGATCTGACAAGGAAACAATGGTAAATTAGCATATTAAAAGTTCTGAGACCCAGAATTACCTGTCTTACGTTAGAGTTTCCCAATAACCAGAGCAAAGTTTCAGTTTTCTTTGACAGGAGCAGTGGCCCCTCTCCCAGCTGCTGTTGCAGTCAGTGGCAAAATTCCCGCAGATACTGGAGTGAGCCTTCATGGGATGACATTGAGGTCGATGCTGTTACCTAAGTGTCTCTCGCCAGGCTTGGACAAATGATACTAATTCTGGGCAAGGAATCTTGGCACTTATCCGAAAGATGCTGCTAGCCACTGCCCTAAATCTTGTCCAGCGGCCTTGAGAAGAGGTAACCATAACCTCCATCCCTGGAGACATTCAAGGCCAGGCTTGATGAGGCTCTGAGCAATCTGATCCAGTTAAAGATGTCCCTGCTCACTGCAGGGGGGTTGGACTAGATGACCTTTGAAGGTCTCTTCCAACCCAACACATTCTATAAAAAAGAAAACCAACAAAAACCCCACCTGCCCGAGTGTCTATCCTGCTGACTCCTGGTACCACAATCCCTTGTAGTGCCTGTTTGCATTAACCTTACCTGGCCTAGTGATACGTGTTGCATCTGCTCGGTGCTCATTTGTCCACGTAAGGCCAAAAGTTAATTTTGTTGGCAAGAAGCGTGGACCAAGACAAATCCATGGCCACTTAGGGAAGGCCCTGCTGTCATCAGAGTTGCTTTTGATGGCCTGGTCTGCCTTAGTGACTTCTGCACTGTGCATGGGCCTGAGGTCCTAGAATAAGCATAAGTGCTCTTGATTTAGCTGTGGTTGCAGCCAACCCTGTGTACTAGATGAAGAACGAACAGATTGCGGATGCACTGCTATCCACTGAATGGCAGGCTGTGGCGGTAGACTGATGTGGGGTTTTGGCATGAGCCACAGGAGAGAGATGTATGAGTAAGAAATTAATCGCTGGCCCTAGCAGATGCCATGCACTTTATAAATAACAGCTAATATTAGTAACACTATAGTAATATTAATGTAAAAAAACTCTAGTTTTGAATACATTTTTTCAATTTTAAGATGAAATTAAATTTAGTTTGAAATAAAATACCACAGTAGCTGCTGAGACTTTATACAGCTATTTTAAGGCATTCTGTAAGAACAAGGGCTCACAACTGCAGCCTCAAGAGCACATTTGATTTAATGTTTTGTAAGTATTATTTGCTTCCCCTCTGGCAGATATAATTAGTGGCTCCCTAACCCCCTCAGACTCTGTTTTGCCTTAATTTAACATTAAAATAATGAATTGATTATTTTTTAGCTGTGTCACGTATCTATAACTCTGATCAAGAACATACTGCATGGGATGAGACTGCATTAGTAGGTGAAGGCTGAGGCTGTTATTTCTGCCTCTGTGGTTTTTTTTTTTTTTTTGTAGCAGAAGGCTCATCCTGGCACATCTTGATGTTTTGGGCAGTATCCCAGTGGAATTTAACTGGACTAGTTGCATAACTGAAGTGGACACCTTTTGGTCCAGTCAGATCCATTTGTGCATTCAACATGAAATATAAAGATTCACCATTTCAGCGCGTGCCTGAGCTGAAAATTTCTGGGAACTGAGACAATGAACTCTCCAGCCTCTTCCGTGTTTTGCAACAGCTTGTATTCACAATGCTGCCAGTCCTGAGTAAGGGAACACCTCTGAATACCACCAACTGCTTACACATAATTTGTTTTCCTAGCCCTTCCCTTTGGACTGGCCTTTACAGAAATTTTTGTTTTTATTTTTATTTTTTAAAAAATCTCCTTTGTGTGCTATAAGGCATTCCAGAGACTCTGGTAAAAAGACAGGTAAGTGCCTCTCAACAGGGATAAAAGAACCTAGCTGTTCCCTGACACACAGAACAGCAGCTTTCTGAGTGTTTTATTAGGGATGTTCACAAGTGAATGAAGAGAAATCAAGACAGACTGGCAATCTAAAACACAGAATGGCGATCCGTCGCTATGCAGGAGTGAGCTATGCAAAATGCAAGCTGAAAAACAGAGGGTTAATGCTACTGCTACACACAACAGCTAATTCTAAAAAGCCCCAAATCATCCCCTTTCAGAGGCAGTGACATTGCCTTGTTAGTATAATGGTACCTAAAGTCTTTTTCATTGAAATCACAGTTAAAATTATATTGTAACTTTTCTCTGCTGTGGCTGCAGTTAATTTTCAATTCAGCATTTTATTTTACCATGTTACATTTTACCAAATCAAGTAAAGTACTTTAATACTTACTGGTAGTGCTGTATCCCACTCCATTCCACGTTGTATTTCAAGTTCAAGGTGGGATGATGGTATTGTGGCAAAAGCCTCTATTGTAGAGTGCTTTCTGGGAGAGCATCAGCCACCGTGGAAAGCGTTTAAGAATGAGATTTCTGAAAAAGGGACTGTGTGCATGTCCCCAGGTTAAATAGGCAAGGCAATCTATGGATGTTTGTGAGAAGGCGGAGGAGGAGGCCTGGAAGTGAAACACTGACTTCAAAAAGTGGATTTGGGGGAAGCCTTGTCAGTCTTCCCATTTGCTGGAGTGTGGTAGGAGAGTAGCTATTGAGGGAGGGAAGGTACCTGGAGAAGACACCCCTGTCACGGCACATGACCAAGGAAAGGCATGAACAACCAGCTCTTGCAGGGGCCAGGCTTCTAAACACTTGTTTTCTTGATCCATAAGAAACTTGATATATCTGGCTTTCTTCAGCAAATGAAAAGGGGACCTGGCAAGGTGAAAGGGGGAGAAAAGTTGGGTCTGTTGATTTCTTATGGACCAGAGGAACTGAAGAATAGTCTTTCAAGAGACTAGTGTAAGAGCTCAGCAGGATTAGGCTCTCTGGCCCTCAGGGCATGATATCTCTGCTATAGATATGCACAGATGCTCTCCCTGTCACTCAGGCTGGAAAAGCTGGGCAGCAGGCCTGGCATATGTACAAACGCCTGTGCTCAGTTTATTTAAATATATACTTAGAGGCTTTTGCGTGCTGAAGGCTGCAAACTTGCTACCACCGTGTTTTGGAGTGGAAGAAAAATTGTCTTGTAGAGATCCCAGCGTTCTCGAGGGCTGGCTCAGCCCTGGGGAGCCCTGCAGATGGCCCTTGTCATCTGTGAGGGGATGAACCAGCTCTCCAGCGCAGACGTAACACTGACTCTGCCTGTTCCCCAGGATGCTGAGTCCTTGACGAGGGGCAGGTTCAGTTAAATTCTGCTGCTGTGAGAAGTTGCAGCTCATTTAAACCAACAGACGGCATGCACGGAGGGCTGTAAGTAGGATTTATTTCCATTTTAGCTCTTCAGACAGTCTGAAGTAGAGGGGTCTTTATGCTCAATGCTGCTATGCATACAGAAAGTACAGAAAGTACAATGTATCCGTCATTCTTCTTGCTGGTCTACATTTAAGACATTGAGTGAAAGGAAAATATGTGTTAATGGCACAGTATGTGGGAAAAAAGTAGGCTGTGATGACTAAAATACTACTTTCTCAAGGCAAGAAGCTACTGCATGAAATATTTCATAATCCAGAGAAACCTCACAGATCTCAGTTTATCCCTCATCTCTCAAAATATTGTACATGAAAATCATCTGCTTAAGATATGTGTGATTTAGTTTGTGCTCGAACTTGTTCCTTACCTTGTCAATTGCAATATGGGCAGCTTCCAGAGAAATAAATATATTCCAGAGTAGATATTCTACAAATAATGCAAACTCTGATGTGCTGAAATTTGACACATCATTTCCGCTAAAAATACTGTTTGTAAGAATAAACACAGAGAGAGTACATTCTATGTATTTGGTCAGACATAGTTTCCTGAATGACTGAGTCTTCTCTGGTGAATCTCATAAACACATCCCATTTTTTTATATGAAATAATGTATTACACAATCCTACCAAATAGGCAAATTGAGTTTTGCCTTTGCAAAAAATCTAACTTCAGTCATCACACTTGGTATTAGAATTTCAAAACAGGACTTCGTACAATTTTTCAAAAGTGCTTAGTCAAGACTCAGACAGCAAGACCTTGCATGCGTTCTGTTGCCACAATGAGAAGCTTCCACACGGTCAAAAAGCTGGTAACTGTATTGAGAATGTAGTAGCAACCACACATTTTAATGGGTATCTATCATATATGATTGCCAACACTTACAGACTGAGTATTTGGAATCAAAATGGAAAAAAAAAAAAATTGGATTACATCTGTCACCAAAAAAAGCATAGCGCAACCAGAGCTTTTTTCATAGTTGCAACGGTGAGTCTTGTCTTCTTGTCACAGCAAGGGACAAAATGGCAAATAGGAGTACAAATCATGTTAAAAGATGGAGAAACAGAGGCACTGCAGAAGCTGAGATTTTTTTCAGGCTCCTCATAGGTTGATGGAAGATCTGAGAACAGCACCAATTTACAAGCTGTATAAAACAGCTGTGTGCCAAAATATACCCTGTATTACAAGTCCAAAATCAGTGGGATTTTATTCTGTTCTGTGGAAACTGGATATATTTTTATGAGACCTCACAGTCAGAAAATACAGAGATATTTTATGGTATAAGTGTAATCAAATTAAAGCTGGAGATGCTGAATTTCTCTTTAGATTGTTCTCCTGCACTTAAAATACTGCAGGCTTGAGAAATGTCGTATGACAACGGGGGGGTAGTCTTCCCTAACCAAGCACCCCCTTGGGTGTAAGCATGGTTCTTCGCATGAGCTATTTATAGGAATATGAACATTAGCCTCAGATACTACACTATATACTTCTTAGCAAATAATGGGAGAAAATCCATTATTATTGTAAGTTTCTGAGAGTATAACTGAGTAATAAGTGTGCATTCCTGTGTGAGAGCAATACATACATTAATATTTAGTTGTTTGTCAGCAATATGCAAAAGGTTCACCAAAATTATGAAAGAGAATAAAGGTCATCTTTCATTTGTACAAACTTATTTTAATTAATCTAATTAATGTTTATATATATTTTTTCTGGCAATAATGAATACCAAATTGGTCCAAACACATACTATGAATCGGATACAAAAAGCTTTGGCAGCTTCACATTCAATATTTCACAGTAACATGCTGAACCCTAAGAACTGTTCCTTCTGTGATGCTGTAGTGCAAATTAGGAAGATAAATTGGAATTTAACTGGGCTGGATAAATGAGCCCATTACCAAGGGTTTAGTTCACTGTCATTTTGAGATGACAGTTAGACAAAAGATCTGTACTTTACTTGATATTACAAATAAGTCATCATTCTAGAATTTTTCAAGCAGATATGCCTTTGGAATTAATAATTTACTCATTCCTATTATCTTAGTATGTCTAGGCAACATTTTTCAGGCTGTGCTATCAGCAGCAACACAAACAAGCAGGATGCCTGTGCCATGGTAGGAGTCCATTGCAAGGTCATGGATAGCCATAAACACCCCCTTCCAGTTTCTGTGCTTGCATCGCTGCCCTTCTGCAGTTCCTTCTTTATCTTATGGCAGGGTTATTTGGGTAGAATTCACATATTACATTCAACAAATCACATAAGGACGGTTTTGAAAAGTGGGTGCCACGGTGCCATCATCACCATGAAACGTAGCACAGATATTTGCAAAATTCTTCCTATTCCCCTCATTTCCAACAACTGCTAAGCGGGTTGTCTATGACCAATCATGAAGGGTCCATGCTTCATAGGAATCCCCTATGACAAATTTATATGTTGTCTGGGATTTAAAGAAGTGTCTGAATTTCTCCTCTGGAGGGAGCCTAAGTCCCGAGTCATGGGTTTGTTTGATTTTTCCTTCAGTGAAACAGAGACCAGTGTCTCCAATGAATTTCCCACTTCCCAGGATAGCTTCTAGAGTCAAAAAGGAAAAAATAATCTTATGCTTACTTGAGGCAGTGTTGGCTGACTGATATATGACAGATATTCAACTTCCAGGGCAGCTCTCAATATACCCACACGCTGTCTCTCAGTACCATAGGCATACACTGACCCAAAGGCACGACAGCTGATGGATGAGCAAGTACTTCTCACAGGTCTGGAACATTGTGTTGCAGATCACGAAAACCTCTGCCAGCAGAAAAATTTCTTCAAATAGAGGTGATTCCAACAAATGCAGCCATATAACATGTGGGCTTCCTCCAGGCAATCACTCTAAAATCACCGAATACTTACCACAGTAAAGAGGTCCTCATTGTTTAGTTAACTTGATACTGTCTCTCAGGAATTTTGGATGGTGTAGTTGTGCTCAGTCCTCTTTTAATCACTGGTATTGAAAATTTTCCAAAGAAGAATTAGTTTTTTAACTGCTCAGTCCTTCCACATCTTATGGGTTATCTTTTTGAATGTTTCCCAGAATATTCATCATAACCTTTTACCCTGAACTATCTTTCTGAACCCCAACAGGTAGCCAGGACTACACCTGAGCTGCAGGCATGATGACTGGCCCTTTAACCCATGTGTTATTGCACAGCTGTAACAGACAGCACACTTGAAATTCACCTCTGATGTGCTTTCATGGCTCCCTATAAACAAATCAATCACCTGCTTGCCTTTTCCTTGAAATTACAGTCACCACTGAAAGAAAGGGATCCGCATACATTAGATCTTTTTTGGAGCTTGTCTTTATTACCCTGACAAGAGCATACCATTCCAGGCTGTTATTTCTTGCACATTCAGCTGTAGATGGGTTTCCTAAAGGTCAAGTTATCTCATTCCAGAGAATATCAATATGGATTGAAAAGTGTATAACAGCATAGCTGATGTAGCTCTCCAGTGAGACAGCAAGGCTGACTGAAGCAGAACTCAGAGGTCATTTTCATCTGGTTTCAAAAATATGCCAAATCAGAAATCTGCAAAGGAGTGACATGGTGTAAGTCACCAATCTTTATAGAATGCTATGCACTGGAATTAGGTACTGGGTAAGGTGCCAAGTTCATGAGGGCAATACAATAATCAGCATTCAGCAGAAACAATGGATGCTCCCTTGTCTCATCTTCCTTTGTGAATATTTACAAGAGGACATGTGCTCAACAGTACCTGCAAAAAAAAGTTACTCTGCAGCAACCATGGTTCTTCAATGCTTTGTATTCATTGAGCCTCTGTCTGCCCCTGCTTTTTGCAGAACTGCAAGGATACAACGTTTTGCTGCTCCTCTGCCTTAGAAATCCTTACATAAGAATACAGTGAAGCTGACGACACATGTTCAGCCACGATTAGCCAAAAAGATGGGTTTTTTTCAAACCTGCAGAGAGTGCTACCCACAGTGGAGCATCCTAGTGGCACTAGAAGGATAGAGCAGCAGACCCTTCTTCATATATGCTTGAAACATGGACTTGCTCTTACTGACTCCACACATGAAAGGTAAGTGAAATCTCTGTACACCACCACTACCTCTCTGATCTGAAGGCTGTCCTTGAGGGATTGAGATACATTTATCAAAGAATCATTTAAAGACAGAGACTCTCATAGGTCAGCTCCATTCTATGCCCAAGCTCTAGATGAGATGGTTTGACAATTTAAAACCTTTGCTTTTACACTAAAACCTTTACACCAAAAGTACTTCTAACCATGCAACCCCCATCAGTGGAAACAACCAACTGCTGAGAGGGGTCTTTGTGAAGCTCCCGAGTGGGAGCAGAAAAGCCATGCTAAAGAAGGAAAGTGTGTAAAGAAGCGTTTTATGCTAGCGTGTAATACAGTCACACAGCTCTCTCTTATTGTCTGTACTGTCTCTGCCCTAGGAGCACACCGGGAGAATGGACTGGAGGAAGAGGTTACTAGGCTGCAGAATTTTCTGCTTGCCATCACCTGTGAAGAAGCCCATGGAAAAATGTCAAGCAGCCAAGTAGATGACATTTGCATATGCTAATGTTGTGCCTGTGTTAGGTATGCCCAAAAGTTCAGGAAGGATATTTTCTCAACTTCTGCTGAGGCTAAGGTGCAGCAAACAGTCCTGTGTCTTGTAGGGGAAGCCTCTGAGATCTGTGCTGATCATCCTACATACAAGAAGATGTTAGACAAATTCAGAGCTTCTCAGAATCACAAAAGAACCTGGTATAGAAAAGAACATGGAGCCTGCCTGCTTATTCTTACATATAAGAGAATAAAGCCCACAAGAATCATTTATTGAATATGATTTTAGTATTAATTCTATGTAGTAATGATTAAATGCTTCTTCTTAGTCAGTTGACCATAATGACTCTTTTGGCATTAAGATGTTTGAAATTATGAATCTAACTTGTTTATATTGGCTGATTCCCTCAAAATAAAATTCAGTATAAAACCATAAATGTATGATTTCTGTATATAATGTTGTCTAACATATAATTTTTACCCCTTACATGTTTTTGTTCTTGTGTTTTTATTCCATGCAGCAATTGAAATCTGTGGAACAAATAGAAAATTCTTGCTTACTTTCTTCTTTCAGGAGTGCAGCAGTGATTCAGTGGTGGATTAGAACACCAAAAAAAAGGAAGATTACGTCCCTTGAGCCAGAGATAACAAGTTGTCACTGTATGTGGTGCAACAGCAATTGTGATAGAGAGCAGAATCCAAGATTGTTATCAAAGCAGGAAAGGCTGCTTACAAAGGGCAGCACCACAATGTTTTGAAGTGATGAAGTGGAATATTTGTGTTTTAAGAAAAGGGCAAACCCAAGTAATGTAGTTATTATTGTGTTACTGTAAGAAAGATGCAAGGAGTTGTGTTCACACAAAATACAAACTCCCATTTTATCAAAAGTTATGTAGAAAACTTGTCTACAGGAAAACCTTTCTGAGTAGCAGCTGCTGTCTAGACTGTCTCTACTCTCCCCTACCTTTATTGATGTAATTGCTCCTAAGCCTGATTTATTTAGGAGAGATGAAAAGGGAAGCAAGTTTAGCTTGGTAGAGATGAGTATGGCCTAGAGGTCAGTAGGCCTGAAGCTAAGCATGTGTTAGCATATATTTTTGCTGAACTAAGACTGATAAAACCACCAACTATGGCTACATGCCAACTTTTGTCACTTTTTACTGCATTTGTAAACCTAAAATAGAGTTTATAACAACTTTACTTAAATGCCTGATAGCTGCCAGGCTTGATGTTATTTTGCAACTTTCTATTTGCAAACAAGCAGAGAATATGGTTTTATTTGTGTAGTATTTGGGGAATAGCTGGTTTCATATAGATTTAATGTGGAGTTGCATATTTGTTCGACAGACAATAAATTTGCCATTTGTTATTCGTCATTCCTTAGCTTAAAATATGGGAATAAGAATAATAACTTATGAATTCAGCTATCTGTCAAATGCCCAGAGCAGTCAATCAATCATGTTAAAACATCCATTTAAAAGGATTGAGCTCTAAACTCAGTAGAAATCTAATTTGAATAAGCAAATCTTTAACACAGATTGGAAGGGATGTGCCTTGTTCTCATGCTTTATGCATTTCTGAAAGGCATTGCTACTCCATGAATGCAAAGCTTCTGGTCTTTCCTTCCTCAGATGAAACACCACTGACCAAGACCACAGAGAACCCAGACATCTGCAGTATGTTGAGAAAAAGCTGCCCCAAACCTTCAGGTTCATTCAACAGGGTACTTGCTCTGTGGGATTGACTATACAAATGGCTAAGGGCTGCCTGGGAGGTAATGAATATTTCAGTGGTTATTAGGGCATATGGGCCTCACCGTTCTTTATCCTAATGCTTTCGGATTTGAATGCATCTTTAAAGGGAGGGCAGCTACTTTTACACTCTCTTTAAAGTAGCTGTAAAGAAAAATTGGACTCTATGAGAACCTGTGAGTATTTAGCACCCTTCAGTCAGCTTCCCTACCATTTTCTTTTTCTGACTGTCACTTCAGCCTGAAAACAACAAGTTTGTGCATTTCCATGTAGAGATCATTTTATGGACTTAGAAATCTATAAAGAAAATTGCAGAGGGGCTAGGAACTTCAGACATCAGTAGAATCACAGCAGTGCTGCCGTATAACTCGTGGCACGGCGCAGCAGGGGGTGCAGTCACATGCAATCCCATTTCTTTGGAAAGATGACGGAAGACAGGTTTTACCATATACATGCCGCTCTACTCAAATGCAAATGTGGATCTCCATAATTTATAGCTTAGCCTTCTTTTAAGGTTTAATTTTTACTCTCTCTTTCTCTCTACAATTGTGAAGACATGCTGTCTGAATAATTGCATCAGTGGAGCTTGTGTTAGGAAGAGAGATCTAGATTATGCTGTGATGCTCCCAACAAGTTCATACACTGCCAGCTTTTCAGCTATTTCCATTTCCAATCGCCACATGGAGAACTTTCTCTCATAAACAACCTATTTCCCAAACTCAGAAACCTTAGATAGGAGTTGTCTGTTTTCACTCACACCAAAGATGGGCAGATCTGTTCAGGACAAAAGAAAGATGTGGAAGAGTCATTTATCAAAAATTCTGTCAGCTCTGCGTATAGCCAGTGGGGAGGTAGGATTTCACTCAGTCCTTCTGCTAAACTTGTTTAGGGACACCTCATAAATCAGAGCCAGAACAGAGCTGTGGGCCCTGGATGGATCCCGTCTGTTTTAGCCGCAGGCTGAGACTAGAAATCTGAAGAAGGCAATACTGCAGAGTATGTGTTCTCAGAAAAATGCTGATGCTCTTGGAAAATGAAGTCATTAGGAACATCACGCAAAATCTACTCTTGTGACCTTGTCCATGGTATTTCTTAGGACAAAACCTTTTGAAAACATGTACAATAGAAGAATTATATTGCTTATGAGTGGGAGGAATTTGTCTTACGATGAACTGAGGATAGCTACCTTGGCTTTCTTAGTAGCCTAGAACAAATTAGCTGGAGCTTCATTTTCTTTCAGTGGACCTGCTCCTCTCCCACAGCCACAATAATCTATCTTCCTGGCTATAAGTAACGTGAGGAGGTTTAATGTGTATCTCTTCAGTGATAAATAAATTCACCTTCTCTGCAGGACTGTGTGCCTTCCTGATATGAGTGTTTTGTTTGAAAAAGAGGATGCTATTAATGGAACAAATACTTCTCAGAAATAACACTGAAGAGTAAAAGCGGACCTTGAAAGCAACAAGGACACTTACAGTTTTCAGTGATGAGGCAATACATGATAGATGAAGGGAATGCCTGGAAAAAATGGCAGGATTGTGTGGGATGGTTCATACATTCTCTGTACAGAGCAGCTGTGGGTCAGCAGCTCAGTTGAGTTTGAGGAGGAGGGAGTAGCAGGAGGGATCAAAAGCCCCTTATGACATTCACTGTACCTGAAGAGAACCCATTTTCTGAAGACCAACTGAAAATGCAATTGCTGGGAAAAGGAAGCTGAGAAGGTTACCCTCTTAGATCATCCGCTTGCTGGTGCAGCGTTATTGTCAAAAATCTGTTTTTTGACATGAGATAATTTTGAGCTTGGATGATTTTTCTTTTCACGGAATTATTATCTGTGGAAGAAACACCAGCCTCCTGACACAGCCAAAGTTATGGTGACTATTGTGTAACTATGTAGACTGCTGTACTGTTAAAGACCATCTGATTCTCCACAGCGCTGCACTCAGTGTACCACTTGTTCTGGCTGCTGGTAGCATCTGGTATCCATGGACACGGGAGAAATGACCCCAGACAGAGACTAGTTTTTGTGCTGAAGCAGCCATAACACAAGCCTCTTGGCTCACCCTTGGCTACGGCAAAACACAAAGTCCAATAAGTAAGTAAGTCCAATACAAAGAAGACATCAAGCCTTCCCTGATTTTCTTCCCTGCTTCTTCCAGCCCTCAGGGGCCACCATCAATATGGACCTGATACACTGTGATGTGAGCAGCAGGAAAGCCGCTTGCCCTCTACATTTTCCCCCTTTGAGGCACAATGTTTAACTGAATAATTCAGCTACATCATATGCTCTCCTACCACAGGTTTCAACGGCAGACATGGAGAGGCAGGGGAATCCATTTCATCTAATTGCAGGACTACAGCTTCAGCAAGCTTGGGAAGGCAGCTATGGTGTCTCAGTCTGTCCAAGAAAGCCTTGAAGGATTAGAGAGGCAGACAGTGCTTCTGCCAAGGGCCCTGAGACCCTGTTCTCCACTGACTTGGTATTCTAGCTATTGAAGTGCCAGGGGAACAGAAAACAACATGTATCCCACAGAGCAGAGAGTGCTTATACTTCTTTGAGATGCGCAGTGATTTACAGTGCAGTGGAAAAGCAGGACCTCTTATCTTTCTGAAAAACTGAAGCTGGCTGTGATTGCACTTACTATAGTTTGAGGGGGGCTGATGACTTCCTGTGCCCATGTCCCTGCCAAGCGGACCCCCGATGGGCTCCGAGCTGATCCAGGAGGAACACGCACCATGAGCTCAGCTGTCATTTGACTCCACATCCTATTACCATTTCCAGCATTATTTGCTATCTGCCTTCCCTGGTGCCTCGTGTATTAAGGAAGATAACTCAGCGCTGCTGGAATAAATATAGCACACAGCTCTCCTGTCAGGGTGCTTACTTCATTAGTCAAAGAAAAAAATGTTTCTCATAGTTTTTCTCCTTGTAAATTTCATGAAAGTTTTTCTGCTGGAGGCCTAGTGTATGTAGTCAGCCATAGCACATATTGTCTAAGTCAATATTAGAGCTCCTGTAAGTAACCCTTTCAGCAGCATTACTTCTTTTGGAGGAAGAAAGGAATGATATTGGGAGGACTGAGAACTGAAAGGTGCATGTCTCTTCCCCACAGGGTTAATCCAGGAGGAGATTCACATTGGGTTTTGGACCAAGTCAGCCAACAGTGAAATTTTAGGGGCAGTAGCAAGGTTTTACAGTCAGGCAACTACCTCTGTTACTGGTAAAAGTGTCCATTTGTTGCCGGAACAAATCTAGGCAAGTTGGTGAATAACAAGTGGTGATTCTTGCCTGTGATTTCTGATTTCTCTACTCCCTGTTCATCATGTGCCTGGACCACAGGCCACACGGCTGCTGCAGTGCCGCATCTGCAGGAGGCTGGGTACACTCGGGTCCCTACCCCTCCCATTTCTGCCCTCATGGGAGTGTGGATAACAGGCCCTTTTTAACAGCTTGGAGGCTGGTTTTGCAGCTGAAGGTGAGAGGAAAATCTTTGCAATTGCAGTTTATTTCAAATATTTCAAATTTTAACAACGTTTAAAGGGACACTGTGTCTAGGTCATATGGTCTCCTTTTTGTTTCTTTGTTTAGACCAAGTAAGCCTGGAATATTTATTTTGTTTTTTTCTTTTAAATTGTTTGTCTTCCAGTTTCCTTTCTCACTAGAAACACAGACACTATCTACTCTTTTTCCCCAGAGGACTCTATGGGTAACAGAAGAACTCACACATTTATGTCGTCAGAAGCAAAAAAGCAGTGAGAAGTGAGAAAAAGAGCACGAATTTTTAGCCAGGTTGCTTAAAACTCTTTCCCTTGTCTGTTTTTGTTGATTCTTGATTAAGTCAAGAACCTGTCAGACAGTCAGGGCTTGAGAAAACTCCACAAACCAGTTTCTCAGTTCTCTGGGAAGATGTTAAAAAAAAAAAATATTTGAGAAGGCAGCAGATTATATCTCAGAAATAAGAAGTGAATAGTAAAGAAAAAAACTTTATTCAGGTTTTGCACTCCTTTACGCAAAATCAAGTGAAAACAAAGTGTGCAAACATTTTTTTTCTTTTGTGCTTTTGTGCATTTATACAATACTGAATGACATGAAGAAAGATATTGGAGGCCAGGAGCTTGTTAAAAGAATCTTAATATGGGTTGAATCCCGCTTTTAACAAAATGCTTATGATTAACATCACTGCTCAGAAAGAATAGAAGGTGTTTTCTCTGCAAAAGATACTGTAGTATATTTAAAGTGGCAACTCCTAGATTCAATCAGAATTTGCAAGGGATCACCTCATAGAAAAATATTAACTAAGAATCAAGTGCTGTAAAACTGGGTTGTATGATTTATCGTGCCAAATGTGGTTAAATTGTAGTTTATGATCAGTGTCCTACATATCGTGCTTAAATAGCTGCACTCTCTTTCAAATAATAAGTATTAGGGTCACCTTTCTTTATCCTCTTCTGAAAGGGGCTGTCTCTGTTTGGATGGATGATTCCTGAGACAAAACCAGGGAATTTTCTTGATGCTAATGGAAGGGGGCAGAAGATAGCATGTGAATTCAATTTTGAGGATAATGAGCCTGCTCTCCACTTTCCAGAGCTGGCAGGCTGTTCTCAAATAGAGCTGTAACAGCACGTTTTTCTCATCCCCTGCCCTTTCCAGGGGTCACTTGACCTGGTATACACTTGTCAAATGGTACAGATTGCAAGAGACTGAGACATATCCAGGGTGTTGGAAGAGGTAGCAGGTGGAGTTTTCTCTCACAGTAGAGGAATTTTTTGGGACTCTAGAAGGAAAAAGCATATGACATTAAGAAGAGTCAGAGCAGCAGGCTGGATCTGAAATGGTGATGACTGTAGGTGCTATCAGAGAACCAGTAGGAGGAAGGTGGAGAGATATTTTGAAGCTCAAATACATATTCCTTTTCACATAATCCATGAAGCTTTGATATCAGAAATTTACAGAGATCATTTTTCAGCAAAACTAAGAGTCAGGGGTGTCCTCTACATACATGGATATCTACTCTTGCACCTGCAACCTTGTTGTGGTTTTGGCCAAACTGGCCAATGGCCGGTGACAGATGCTCCCCCCCAACCTCTCATACATGGAGTGGAGGAGGAGAGATAAAGAGTTTTATGAGTTTAGAAGAAACTAAACTACATTAATGAAATACTAATAATAAAATAAAAATGAAAATATGAAATAGATACAGTATATACAAAACTGTATTAAGCTCCCAGGGTGACATCACCGGCAGGCACTAGCGAAGTCCCAGGCTGAACTCAGTGAAGGGTGGGAACTGGATTCCAGATCTGGAGTCAGGAACCCGCGGATCAGGATTAAAGGTAGGGTCCTCAGATGTCAGCCATTGAAGGAAAGAGAGGTTGACCCTTTGATCCCTCAGCTTTTATATGGGGCAGATGGGATGGATACCCCTGTTGATCAATTTTGGGTGACCTGTCCTGTCTGCTCCTCCCTGCAGGTTGCACCCCTCTATGCTTTTCAATTTCCGACACTCCAATGGGGTAAATAATGTAATTAGCTGACCTTGGTTGTTACAGCAATAAGTATAAGCCCGAGCCTCTCTGCATACCATTCCTTGGCACAAACTGTAAACATTGGTCTTATCACTCTGAGAACGAACCGTTTTTGGCACAACATGCTGTTAATTTCAGAGTTAGAAGAGGCCTAGCTAAGAAGTAAAATTCCTGAACAGAAAGTTGGTTCTGTTTTACCTCAAACCAGGACAAACCTGCATCCCAACAACTTTTCCCTGTGGTCCCTTTAGCCGGTTTTAAAAGTCAGAATAAATGATCTGAGGAGATACAGCTGCTATGAGCTATAATTTGGCCTCCCATGAATACATGGCCTCTGCAGTGAAATGCTGATAAGTTTCAGACAGAAGAGAAAATTAAAAAAAAAAAAAAGAAAAAAAGAGAAAAATATTAACTATAACTTGGATCTTATTCCTTGTCTAGTGGATATCAGAAAGAAATTCTTCACTGTAAGGATGGTGAGGCACTGGAACAGGTAGCCCAGAGAAGTTGTGGATGCTCCATCCCTGGAAGTGTTCAAGGCCACGCTGGATGGGGCTTTGAGCAGCCTGGTCTAATGGGAGGTGTCCCTGTCCATGGCTGGAGGTTTGGATCTAGACGATCTTTAAGGTCCTTCCCAACCCAAACCATTCTATGATTCTGTGATTCTGTCCCACAGCCAGTTTCAAGGGATATTTATAATGGACATTTTTGAGCTAAACTCTCCATTCATGTTTGATTTATTTCCAGTTCTCATTCTGTCACAACTCTGTCCCCCATGTGGAAATAATATCCTATTTTAATGCAGTTTAAAATATCTTTTTTCAGAAATTAACCTAGCAATCTGCCTGGTGTCCATGGATGTAGCTGCTGTACTAAAATAACTACTTATGTGAAAAGCTAGAGATTCACATAACATATTCCTGACACATGATTGGCTTCATGAATTACTTACTCTAAGATGCTGCAGCATGTGCTGGTGCTGAATGATTAGCTATACCTTTTATTCAGCTATACCTAACTGATGTGTGATAGTGTGTATCAGAGACTGCTGGTAAAAGGAAAACATGTAGATTAAGGTGATGCTGAGGCTTGAAAAGATTTATAAATAGTGATGGTTAAAAAGGATTGTTCAAAAGCCCTGAGTCAAGTAGGCAACTCCTCTGAAAATTCAAGAAACAGTGGCATCTCTCTCCTTGAGTTCCAGCTGAGATACAAAAAATGGCAGAAAGTAAAAAATGAGGTACCAAACTAAGTTTAGTTCTATGAGGGGAACGCTTGCTGACCATGATACATCCTTGTGATATTATCACTGTTAAAGATTGGATAGATGGACATCTGACCAGTTCTGTGCTTGGACCTCTCACTTCATGGAAGGAAGTGTCTGTCTTCATGGGAGACGGGGTGTGTGATCTAGGAGTAGTTGCGAGGCTTACTAACATTAGACTGAAGGATGAAGGAGACATGTCTTCTCTCCTCATGAGGTAATGCACAGTGCTTTGGAAACTTTTGCTAAGGTCAGCTCTGCGATAACCATGCCCATGTAAATGGAGATCCCAGGGAGAGGCATAGATATCTGTCCTTTAAAACAGGACTAAGAGTGATGTGGAGCCAAGGAGCAGGTTCGCACCTGTGGTTCCTGCAGGCGGTGCTGAGCTCAGTCTATGGTAGAACCAGGAATGATGGCAGCAAAGCTATTGGGACGAATTCTAGAGAATTTCAGTAAAAAATATCAAATAGG
The DNA here is from genome assembly GCA_013400135.1 of Rhinoptilus africanus. Lineage (NCBI taxonomy): Eukaryota > Metazoa > Chordata > Aves > Charadriiformes > Glareolidae > Rhinoptilus > Rhinoptilus africanus. Next base: position 323,902 of record VXBO01011463.1, read on the forward strand.
AAATGGAGCATTTCAGAAAGAGCTGATGGAATAAGGGTTTAGAATGTCTAACAAATAGTCCATCTCCTCTCATGCTACATATGTGGGCTCCAAAGGCAGTGTAAATTTTCCTCCTTTCCCTAACAATTATTTATATTAACACTGAGATCATATTGCAGTCATGCTCCTGAATCTCCCATCCAAATATTTGTTTAATATCATAGGCAGGGTTTCTGCCAGTGTTTTCTCAAGAGAGCATCTCCATTTCATGAGACAATTAAATTTAAATTTGTTTGGTGGCCTGAAAGTCCTCAATTGCATTTCAGGCTTATCAACACAGTGGGAAGAAAATGATTCCTTAGAAATGAAAATAGAGCCAGGTTGGGGATAAATATCCTAAATTGTAATCTCAACCTGTCGTTGAGATTCCTGTTTCAGGAGCAGTCCAGCGCCAGGAAAGGCCATGATCCAGACTGACAAGGGATGAAACTGGCAGTGTTGGTTTACAGAATCTAGCACAAGCATGTTAAGTACAGCAAGTGAAAGAAAAAAAAGGGATGCTGGGCTGAAGTGACAAAATCAGCCGACAAATCTGATTTGTTAAAACAATTCATAAGAGCTAGAGTTCCTTCTTAGGGAGAAAGGCCATCAAAATGCAGAGTCCTGTGCTCAGTTACTGACATTGTAGCAAAAAAAGTGTAGCAGCAAATGATAAAATCAGTAGTATGCATGAACTAGCCAGATTTTTTTTTTCCAGCACTAAGTAAAAGCCCCATCTCATTTTGATTGATCACAATATGAGGCAAGCCTTGTGGAAGCTGTGCTAGCAGATTTTAAGAAGTGGAGAATAAGGTACTTCAACCTGTCTGACACGTGGTTATGCATGGCCAGGTCCACAGGAGGATTTATTCTGAGAAGAGAAAACAGGGTCAGTACCCAGCTACATAAATGAGATAGGCAAATCACCCCCAGAAAAGACCAGCCTGGCCTGGAAGTCTTTCTCTGACTGAGAAAGGTGCCCAAGCATGTTGTACGTTTTTGCTTGCAATGGGCTCCACTGACACTAGACTTCCCAGTTTATCACCTTCAGGGTTTAATGCTTCTTCTCAGCATTGCAACACCTGACGGCTAAATTGCGAGTGAAAATGTTTTTGAATATCAGCTTTTAGAAGATAATTTGTCAATGTCTTGCTAGTTTGTGTTTTGCCTTTTTCAATGCTTTTTGAACAGGCAGTTTAATAGCAGGTATCTTTGGGGTGATACTGTGGATAGCTTTGGTCTCCTCTGGCACTGTGTCCTATAACTGGCTTCTGCTTGCTTGTTATGCCTTATTCCCATCTCTGATACATTCCCTACCAAGCTTCCTCCCTGCCCTGAACCAAAAGAGCACTGCGTTTTCTGTTGTACATGGCCTGAAACTTGGTCTTCGGTGCTAATTGTTTTTTCTTACACAGATTCACTGGTCTGTTCAATGGAAAGGATGACCAGGACCAATTGAAAGCAAATTTTGCTCTTTTTTTCTAGGTCACATATTGGCCCATGCAAAGGATGGAAGAGTGAGATAGGCTTGCTGTCACTGCAGCTCCACCGTTATACTCCTGCTGCTCTTCAGTTTTGTCTGTGGAGAGATGATGCCACACCAAGGCCAGCTGTGAAGAGCTTTTGCTAATGCAGTGGCTTTTTCATAATTGCAGTCCCTGCATAGGTGGAAAAGGCAGTGAGAGGGACTAGATCTGACTGGGAATTCTTCTGTAAATTCTTTTCTATTTTTAACTGGTGAAACTTCTTTTGGATGTAAATCTTCTTACTAAAAACGCGGTCAGGAAATGATAGCCAGGTCTAGGATAGCTGTAATACTTGGCAGGAAGAAGAGAAAGCCTAATCTTGGCTAGAGATACAAGAAGCCTGGGGCAGGAAGAAGCATGGGGAGGGGAAGAAGCCACCAAAGATTTTCCAGCTGGGCCTAGCAGGGATAGGCTGTATGTGCTTCTCCTTCTGTGCCTGCTTTCTTGAACAGGAGGCAGAACACCCCTCCCTCAGGCGCCCCTCCGTGCTTTCTGATGTGTCCTGTGCGTTACCTCTGAAGGGCAGCAGTCATCGCAGATGGGGAGAGAAGTCCTGTGTTTTCCCGGGGATGCTTGAGCAGATTGTATTTTTTAGGTTGGTTAGTTTTTGTCCTGAATTACAAAGAACAGCTTTATGAGGTTACTCAAACAGTGGTTTATCCAGAGGAAATCATGTGTGGCTTGTGACCTGATGGCATTGTGGCTGACTCAAATGGGTTTTGAACGCTCACATATGGTGTTACTGAGTCTGGCCTTTGTTGTCCAATGCAGTTCCATGTCACTAGGCAGAGCGTTAAAGGAGTTTCTTCAGTGTGCTGCACCTTCAACACCACACACTGAAAACAAGAATCTTTTAGCTTCTCCCTCCCAGTTCATGACTTTTATTTAAGCATAGCAAGAAACACCATTCTTGCTGTGAATCTCAGAGGAGATTTTTATTTGTTTTGCTCTATGTAAAAGCTCTTAGATTTATTAACATGATGGTGGGTTGACCCTGGCTGGCAGATAAGCCCCCACTCAGTCTCTTGTTCACTCCTGCAGAGATTTGGAAGGGCAAAAATGAGAACAGTTTACAGTTCAAGACTAAAACAGTTTAATAAATGAACCAAATCTATGTGCACAAGCAAAGAAAAACAAGGATTTTTTTTCTCTGTTTCCATCAGCTGTCAGATGTTTAGCCACTTCCTGGAAAGCAGGGCCTCACATCATAGATCCAGCCTGTCCACATCCCTGTGTAGAGCTTTCCTACCTCAAGCAGATCAACACTCCCACACAACTTGGTGTCACCTGCAAACTTACTGAGGGTGCACTCAATCCCCTCGTCCAGACCATTGATAAAGATATTAAACAGAACTTCAATACTGAGCCCTTGGGAACAACACGCGTGACCGGCTGCCTACTGGATTAACTCCATTCACCACAGCTCTTTGGGCCTGGCCATCCAGACAGATTTTTATCCTGTGAAGAGTACGCCCCTCCAAGTCATGAGCAGGGAGTTTCTCTGGGAGAATGCCACAGGAAACAGTGTCAAAATGTCCATAAAATATTCATAAAATGTCCATTGAGTTCATTTAGTCCGTGGCTTGGGCTCCACCTGTTATGGTGGTCGCTGGGGACAGGAGAGGCAGTGTGTTGTTGGGCACAAAAGCCAACTCAGGTTGGGTCACTGCTGCACTTGCCCAGCTTCTTGTGAGGCTTGTCCTCCACCACTGTGCGTGATTCCTGCCATAAGGCTTCCTATAACATGCAACTTGAATCATAGATTACAGCAATTTAAAAGTATATTGAAGGATAAATTTTCTAGACACTTCACAAGGGCAGGAATGTCTGGGCCCCAAGGGCACCACCAGCCCTGCCCACCTTCTGTGGGCTGCCTCTACTCTGCCCACAGCCAAGGACCCCATGTCAGCCTCTCAGGGTTCCCCCCCCCCGCCCATGGGAATGCCTCCTGCTCCCTTTTTTTTCCAGTTTTTCTTTGTTCCTACTTTCTACATCCAGGTTTCTTGCCCAAGCATGAACTTCAGAAATGAATGTTTCAAAACAATAACAACCAAAAATAAAACCATATTTCACGGTGAAATTGCAACATTTACACTTATGAATATATTGATTAAAAGGCCAAGTTTCAAGAAAGGAAAAAAAAGAAGGGAACAGAAAGGAGTCAGGAGCACTTTGTAGGCAGAAATATGGAGTATAATTTAAGCATGAATGGAAAAGTAGTTGTTCCAATGGAATACGGTGTGTGATTATTAATAGAGGATGACCACTAAGAAATAACTTACAACCAATTGCTTTCTGCAACATCTTTGGCTTTGTTAAAATCACTTTTTTGATCTTTTCTGTCTTCTAGACTGATTCTTGTTGCCTTATTTGGGCTGAACATTTGCAATGTGTGAAAATATTCCTTCTGCTAAAGCTTTGAGAGTGAACACACACATTCAGCAAATTCCCATTAGTACTGATGTTTTAACTACTCATCGTTTTGTTGCTGCAGTGAGTTTGCTTTGCCATGTTGCATGTGCGGTTTGTTTCATGCCTGCTTTGCAAAATCAGAGTGTGAAGGGTCAGGCTACGTCAGGTCCAATTCCAGTGAGAGACGAGTATTGCCATATTTTCTGATGGCCTGATACCAGAAAGAAAAATGACCTCTCATTCATGTTTTTAAGCAGCTCCCTTCAGAGTGTCTAGAATGAGGCACTTGCCCTTACAACATGGGTGTATGAGTTTGGCCAGGATTTTATTCCAAATTAATTTTTGGGTTTTGGTACTGCTCACTGAAGTCTCTGGTTACAGTGATTATTGTTGTACACAACTACTCTTGGAGAAAAAATGTCCAAAATGCTAAGCCACCATTTCAATTAACAGGCAAGAAGATATCTTCCTCCTACTGTTGGCAGGAAAGTCTAATACGGAATTGTCTTCAAACCTATACATATGTGAACCTTCCAAACAACTTTTTCAAATGGGAAGTTGAGGGAGAAAACTGTAATACTATAAACAAATGTGTTTTTTTTTCTCAGCCAAAGCTTAAGCAAACATCGTATTTCTAGAGAAATTTAGAAAGTAATCAACAGTCACATGTATATCTCTGTGTACATTCCATTTCTCTTTTGAATGAACCATCAAAGAAGGAAGTGAACAAAGATATGACAATCTCTTCCTACTGCTACCAAAGAAATCTGAAGCAGATGAGGTAATAAAATTGACAAAGCAGCATGAAGGAGGAAGAAAGCTCTGATGCTGGCAATTTGAAGCCAGGAAATACTCCAAATTTTAAAGCTGACGTAATTTGACAGCTCTGATGAAATCATAGGCTTTTGTATGCACATTCAGCAAAAAAATACAGCAATAAACTCTATCTGTCTTGACAGGCTGCCGCCTGAATGGATACTTGATTAATATTATCTGTATTCACAGTGCTACTTGGCATGAGCAAATGAATTTCAAAATATCGAGCTAAATGCTTTCATAATTCACTGTTGCAGGAAGGATACAGTGCAAATGTGACCTGGAAAATTAGTCCTACAGTAAACACAATCCATCACTTTTCCAACAGTTTGGTTCATTGGGGTATACAGGCAAGTTTGTAAGTTACAATTATCACTAGAGCACATATTTTATATAAATACAGCTTAAGTGCTTATTCAAGTTTTTTAAAAAAAGTTTTACTGTTCTGTTGAGTAGGGTCTTTATCTGGAAAAATACTATCCTGTTTTGTGAACTCCAGGCTGTCATTTATTCATACTTCTAGTTGCCATTGATTACAATTCCTAAATAAATTAATTCTCTCTTTAGCAGATGAATCCACAGAAAAAAGGATCCAGCACAAGAGCCTATCAGCAAGCAGTAATTTTGCAAAGACAAAGGTTATAGGAGTAAATTCTGGGACACTTATTTTAGTGCAGTTTTCCTTGTGCTACTCCCAACATTACTACAAGCACTGTTCTGTTCCTAAGTTCCATTTGGAGTATCAAGGAACTGTCAGTTACACTTTTCCTCTCTTTTAGTTTTTGTTCCATAATGCAAGCTGTGGTTATTTGGCTTGGCTCCTTCTGGAAGCTGTCAGTGCAATTTCTGGTCACAAACAGCATCATAATATGGGAAATACTGTACTTTTGACTTAAAACAAAGGGAGTCCATCTAGGGTGTTTCTATATTCTGGAAATACTTGGGTGGATGATGGCAGTCCTCTGTCACAAATTGCAGCTGGGTGTGAACTGGAAAGAGCTGCACTGAGAAATCTCCAGTCTGTGCTAGAAATTCAGTTCGTGAAGGATTTAGAAATGGAGGATGTGTATCACCATTTTTTTTTCCTCCTATCCAAGGAATACTGATATAGGTGAGAGAAACCAAAACCTGAGGATGATGTTCCTGCATGAAAGCATTCTTGCCTTACTCTTGAGATTTTTCCCTTGCAAATCATGGGGTAGTATTCAGGTGCTTACGCGTTTGTGTCTAGTATACTTTTTGAGGTGCCTTGGGGCACCTGAGTCATTCCTGAGGCTGCAGATAAGTCATGGATCCTACAAGAGACCTGTACCCTTTTAGACAGAAAGTTGTACGCCAAGTGGGAAGCTAGGGAGACTACAGTGGCACCAGCAGTCCTAGGTCTATTTGGAAGATTCCCATCTAAATTGCCTGTCAGGTGAGTGCCCTGTGGTTGAAAGGACAGGGCAGAGGAGAGAAGGGACGTTCATTTATATGTATTCATAGAATGCAATCCGTAGGTTAGAGATGTCCCTTATCTCTGTCATAGGTACTAATATAAAAATTCATAGTGTTTTACATCACATTTTATGAGTGTGCCTTTCAGCACGTGAGTTATTGTTACCACATTTGCTCTGAAAACTTGCTCCTTGCCCTACATGACTCATGGCCTGCAGGAGAGGAAGCTTTAGGGCATCAAGGCATAGATACTTTGTGAGTGAGCACTCATGTAGATATATGTTGGCTTTAGAAACTGAAAGGTGTTCTTTTGCACTTCAGAAGGATTGCTCTAAATGGAGATTGCCCGTAGAGGTGTTCCTTGATAGCAGGTAAACTGTGTTACCAAAACTGATGAAGTGACTTAATCACCTTTATTCATAAAAATACATTTAAACACATTTTTCTCTACTGTTCCTTCTAATCCTCACATGGACAGTCAGTGACACACTGGTTATGCTGAGGTACTCTGTTTGATAGAACCAAAAGACAGAACTGTTCATTACAGTTCATGGGCAATGAAGATGTTGTGTTCTTATTTGCTTATTTCTTATATTTGTCTTGTGTTCTCATGTCATGTAGGAGAAAATTCAAGTCTGTTCATTTCATTTTTCTTCTGGGAACAGAAAAAGTTGTTGCAGTTTTTGCTTGGACATGTGCTCATTTTCCTTCCAAATCTAGGGCAAGGTGGTTTGGAAAAGGCCTTAATAGACTGCTCTGGGAACCGTTCCCAACTAATGAACACTATTAAGTAGCCAGATCTAGTTCAAGGATGATGGCTTTGGTAATTCTGTGTAGAGGAACATGCTGGTTTTGCTTTGCAATATAATTAGTCTGTGCATGAGGCACACCTGCTTTATTTTAAATGTAAGCCATATGCTTGGTTTGTGAAAACCAAACATCTGCCATAGAATTGCTAAAATGTCTACCTTAAATACCTGCTTCTGATATGTTGCTACAAGTCTTAAGGTAAATTAACAAAAATGTGTATTGAGATTTTAACATTGAATTTATGATGGTTGTTTGTTGTTTAACTCATAGCTCTTCTTGAGAACTGTAATTTTGACATGCATAAGTAACTTGCTCTAAAAATGTCTTATGTTTCTGAATCATCTTTCACATATTAACCAGAAGGCTTGCTTTTATCCCAGAATATGAGTAGACCTCATGCATTTCTCTGCTTAATTGTACTGGGATTGATTCCTCTTGACCATTGCTTAGAGATGTTTACCCCTGAAAGGTTTAAGACCAGTTTATCTTCTGTCAATTTCTAAGGGAGTGAGAGGCACTGATTGATGGAATGACCATTTAAAACTCCCCACATATGTTGAAACTGCCTTAAACTTTCTTTTTGCAGTGGTACTTACAAGAAAAAAACTAAAATATACCAATAGAGTAGGCGAATGTGAATGTCAGACTGATTTTTCTGCTGTAACAAAAAGCTTAATTCCCTAAATGGTGATACCTTTTACTGATGAGAAACACTATTATCCTCTGTCTTTCCTAATTGTGTATTAAGCTTGCTTGAAGTTTTTACTTTCTTTCTCCTACTCGCTGTGACTAGAAAATACAATTAATAGGTATTATAATTAAATTGCCTAGTTACTTCGTGGAAAACTGAACTGTATTCCTTCAGCTTGCATTAAAATCAGCTATCCACTGAAAGAACTTGGCATAGTATTTTCATCATTCTCTTTTAAAATTGCAAGCTTGAAAAAGAAATTAAAACATGCATGATGGCTTTTTGTTACTGAACAGCCTTTAGCCAATAACAGATTGCTTACACAGAGTAGCAGTTAGCAAGCGGGGAAAGCTCGCTCCCTCAAGACTCTAAGAGTGAGGGGGACAGGTTTTCTTGTGTTTCCTCTAAACATTGTACTCTCCAGTTATAAACTTATAGACATACCTGTTAAACTCAACACTGATTTCTTCTGAAGGTCAGAGATATATTTCATTGGATGAATTACTTTTAAAAATAATTTACTGCCTGAACGGAGGCTGGATAGCTGCATAGGTTGATGTTAATTCAATTTCTGTCTATATACTCTTTTTCTTCTCTTTTTTTGGTGTATGTTTTTTGGTCTGGTTTTGGGGTGGAGGGGACCTGAGAACAAAAGTAGGTGTCTTTACATAAGGCTGTGAAAGATAACCATGAAATTAATGCAGTGAAGTATTCATCTTGTCCAGCCAACAACGCTAGGGAACCATCTTCCATCAGAAAATCAAGATTGCTGAATCAAGAGCATTTTACAGGGATTTCAATAAGAAAATTTTGGAAATAAATTAATTTCAACAAAAAAATTATATAATTTTTTATGCTGTTTGTTAATAGTAAACTTGAAATACACACCACATTAGCATAATTATATATGTATAATATGCCATTTTTAAAATGTTTCAACTTTTAAAAAATAAATTTAGTGCTTTGGGCTGAGAGCATTCTGAGGAAATTCTTTACTCTCATTTCAGTATGATTTTAATTGCAAGACTATTTCAAGGAGAGAAACAATGAGCAGCTCTACATGTAAATAAAGTTCTGTAGCAGATGGAGTTGTTTCCTAGAATGAGAAATATTCTGCAACATTAGAATTCTAATCTGTTTGCGTCCACATACTCAGCAGTCTTCAACAAAGGCATAAACTAGCACTGATAAATTTGGGAAGGATTTGTTTCTTCCTAATATGACGTTTTAAGGTTAAAAAAAACTGGGAGAGAAACTCAGATGGAACTCAAGCCCACATTGTTCATTTATCTCTCTTAAGACCTCCTTTGAGTGCATAAATTAAAACATGGTTTTATTTTGTCTTATCCATTTGTCAAGGAAATAGAAAAGTTTAAATGTGTGCCTCTGTTTTTGAAAAAGCAGCTAGCAACTAGTGCACGAGGGAGTAACCTTTTCATCTAAACAGCTTTTCAGTGCTTATGTATGTTTGCAGAAAATAACATTTTTTTCCTAGCATCTGTCTGCAATGCCATCTGCTACTGTGCTTCAGGCAGCTTTGATTGTGTTAACTTAGCTTTTCAAAGAGTTTGCCAAACGTAGTGGTTTTACAAATGTATCCCCATTCATCCCCTACTAAGACATTTGATGGCGTTCTGCAGACCCAATGCTGAATGAAGCAAACTTGACTACAGCGAAAAGCACTTCTGCTTGTGTCTTCACATGTGCCACAGACACCAGGACAAGCCTTAGGGGCAGATAACACTATTCTCTCTGTCACTACAAATTTGTATTAAATAATACACATCTATAATAATTTTTAATTCCATTATTGGCTTTAACACCTGCGTCCACAGTTTCACATCTTTTCCTTATTACACTATTTTCTCACAGCTACTGAAAGACAAGTTAGTCCCATAATAATGAGTGCTGCTATTACCAACAACCACACACCCTTCTATGTTCCATTGACCTGAAAGAAAACATAAAGTCTTGCCATTTTCTGGACTACTTGGGTAACCATTTCTTAGGCTGTACTTGTATAGTTATAGGTCTATTCCTCTGTTGACAGATGTTAAACTTGTTGTCATATAACTTATCCCCTGCCTGTCCCCCTTGCTGCTTGCAATGTGTATGGAGACAGCCCATCTGTACTCACGCGATACCTGGCACGCTTGTTCAGAACCAGTGCTTGTGGAGTATCCCCAGTTGTGTCCCCAATTCCTGAGTGATGCACACAACTGCGTCTTTCTGGGAGCTCTTCTGTGTGGTGCTGTGGGACAAATTCTTCAAATTCTCAGATTCTCATGTTTTTTCTTTCTTAAACAGCTCCCACCTTAGAACACCCATCTTAGGATCTGCTTTAGTCCCTGTCATTGCTTTTGTCAACACAAGCTTTTTGCATTATATTTTGATATGCTTGTAACAAGATGAAATAGCCAAGAAGAGAAGGTGCTCAGAGAACGAGCCAGGACAGTCAGGTAAAGGGTCAGTGGTGTAAATATCATGTTACTGAAATACTTTTGGGGCTTTATGAAGGCAAAGTTTGAAGACAGAGGTAGTATTTTTTTTGTTTTCCAGCTGACAGAATTTGCAAAAACACCCAGGCTTTTGAATACAATAGCCCTTATTGAGCTCTGAAGGAGGAGCAGCATCACACTTCAAGTTAAGAGCAAACAGGGAGCAATTGAGTTTAAGTTAATTATGTTAATCCATATAAAATTTGAGAGAAAAGGATGATTGGCACCTCTGGAGCAGAGACGGATGTTAGCAAGGGAAGAAAAGTTACAGTTTTTTGTCATTGTGACATGGAAAAAAAGGCAGTTATTTATCACTAGTGGAAGTGAGAGGTTACCAGAGATGAGGATGGGGTAAATAGTGGTACACCAAAATAATCTTTTTGTGTCTGTGATTTTGAGTATCCACTGGAATGCTGAACCAAGTTTCCAGTTTCATCATTTGGGGCTCAACTGTCCATCATCCTTGAGACTCATGACCGAACTGGCCCAGAGGTGGGTTGGCTGTTTTGGGAAGCACCTCCTCCTGTTAAAATCCACGCGATTCTGCCCTTCACTGACCACATGAGTTCATTCTTGTGAGTACAACATGCCTATTATTAGGACTGAGAAAGATGCATTAAACTACAGAGGGCAAGTGAAGTATTCCACTTGGCTTTCTTGAGATGTCTTGTGCTGGATTAATACTGATCTCCATCTGAGCCCCAGTGTGTCTGGCTGAAGAGGATCACAGACCCTGGGAGAGGCTGACACTGTTTTAACCTGTCTATAAAACTTTCCCAGCGGAATTGGATTCTTCTGAGAAACCTGTGCAAGGAGCTTGCCTCATCCTTCCAGAGACAGAGCACACAAATGAAATAGTCTGAGGCTGCACCTACACACCATAACAACTCTGAGTCGTGAGAGGCTAGGGAAATTGGGGACCCTACCTAAACATGTGGTCAGTGACCATGAGCTGCCATTTCAGTGAGTGCTGTTGGCTGAGTGGACACTGGAGATGGCCCATACTGGCACTCTGCAGTTCACAACTCAACGCAGACATCAGGATGGGTCGCAGCTGAAGTGTCTACAAACCTGGAAGCCAAGGAGATCCAGCAGACCCAAGCTTTGCCAGTCCTTGCAAATGAGCACAGAGTTTTTGATCTGGATGGGAAGAACCTGAATGTGAGCCTTTTGCAATGTAGATTAATTCCTAATGCAAAAAAAAATAGCAAAATATCTTTCTACCCTGTACCTTCATAGCCAGTGTGGAAGATGTGAGTGTCTTCTTTACTCACAGCATGTGTCAAGTCCGTGGCTAGACTGTGGTAGGTATTATGCAAATGCATGAATAGTATTTGCACTACAAGAGCTTCTCGAGAATGGTGTAAATCACAAGACAGCTTGTTATGGCAAGCATAGACTTTCTTCTGCTTCATCATATGATAAAGAAAAAAAAAGAATTTAATATATTCCCATTTCAGAGACAGCCTGATTTATACATTTTTAATTGCTACTATGAAAAATAGGGGAGAAGATGTGGAAGTGAACAAAGCTGTAGGAGTTGGTGGAATCAATACATAGATCAGAGAACAGAAAAGCTCATTAAATTCTGATGAGTGATTTTAAATGTAGATGTTTTGAATCTTGTAATGTACCGTGTTTCACTTTTTGAGAGAGAAGCAAAATAAATAAATGTATATTAACGTAAAATGGATCATCTATTGGAAGTCTGTAATATGTTCTATGGAAAAAATAAGTTATCAGAAATTTGCCATTTGAAAGTCATTGTGAGATGAAGGGTGAAAAATAAACAGCACTATAATTTTGGTTAGCACCAGGTATTGAGGAAGTTGAGGTCAGTGTTTCCTCAGACCAATTACTCTTGGGACCTATACAACTGGATATCTTGGAGCATGGCTTTGCATACAGAGGAAAAGGCACAGCAGTTTTCTTCAAATGAAGCTGAATGTGTTCTTCAGAGATGACTGTACAGCCTGAGACAGTGAGTGAAAGGAATGGTAATGTCACATAGCTGTGGAATTAAATTCCTTTCAAACATGATCACAGTGCTATTACTCTAAATAGTGATAGGTGGACCTACAAGTTGCTTTCCAGCCAGGAGGGTCTTAATCCTGCCCTATACTGAGAATGTAAAATGAAGTATTATGAAATAACTAGGAGTCAATACTGTAATTTTAGTAGTATGCTCTAATCCAAAACAGTGTTAAACTACTACCGCTGGTAGGATCTTTACAGTAGCCTGTAGAAGCAGTAGAAGTACTCAGTCCCCCTAAGGATCTACGGAGAAAGGAGCTGTCACAATATATGTAGTTTACTAGTAACATGTCTATCTTTCATTGAATATGATAAACACAGACAAAAACTACCCTTGTCCAAATACATATATGAAGAGCATGGTCAAGGCTACAGCTCATGGCAGAGAAGACAAGGTAGCAGTAATTAATTTCCTGGAACAAAATCATAGAATCATAGAATGGCTGGGTACTTCGTAAAAAATATAAATACATGCTTGGACTTACAATAATAATAGCTGTTAACAGAAGGTGTGGGAGACCTTGGCTGGGAAAGAGGACAATGGTTCAGCTCAGTTTGGGTCTAAGTGTTCAGAAAACTTCCTGGTGGTGTGGAGCAATACTTGGCTTTGTTGGTAGAGAAGCAGAAGTCTAGAAGGATTTACAGGACTAAGCAAAGCCCTAATAGCCCTCGTACCTCCACAGAAACCTGTCTTTTGGGAACTCCACTTTCTCTGAATGTTGTGCTTAGCATCAGCATACTTAATGCACTGAGTGAATAGTCCTCTTCTGTTTTAGGGTTTGGTTTCTTTTTTTTGGGAAAATCTTAGTTTATAGGGTTAAAAGAGCAGACACAAAAAGAAGCGATTCAATGATTCTCTGCAATTCCAGATGATGCCGGCATATTTCCTTGGAGTCCTTCACACTGGACTGGGGTGGTGGTGGGGTGGGTGGTGGTATTCCCCCCCTTCTTCCCTCCCTGCCCTTCCCCTCCACCATGATTGAGGATTCTGAATGCCAGTTTTTCTGAATGCAAATGGAAGATAAAATAACCAGTGATACAAGCAGCCCTAAGATCAAGACTGTAACCATATGGTACAGATGTCAGATTTTTCATTAGCTTAAGGAAATAAGGAATGCTCCTGTCTGAAAGCTACTAAACAACTTTTTCCTATGCGAGAAAGTAAGTATTCTTAACTGTCTATGAACTTAATAGATTATTCTTTTCTGGCAATAAAGACTTAAGGAACAGAAGGATGAAAAACCTGGGACTACAAATATCTGAGTTCAAAGCCACCAGTCACCCAACATCACCGGGATAATCCACCTTCTGCTTGATCTTGCCAGACTGCCATAAAGTATTGTGAATTATGCTGGAGGTGGAAGCAACAGATGGTGCCATGCACAGAGCCAGCAGTTGGACCTCTGGTCCTTCTGTGATGGATGTGAGCTGGAGTTTAATTCTCGTTCCCAAAGGCATTTGCCATCTCAGTTGCAAATTTGGACTTCTTAAAATGCAAAACATTTTCTTCTCAAAGTTATTGGTGTCTTTCTATTGGTGCATTCAGACTGCCCCTACTCCTATGTTTTTTACTAGCCTGTTACTGTTTTAAAGAATAATATCTCTTCCTCATAATGACGACTTAGAAGATAGACAAGGAGTGAGAAGGCTTTCAGATTAATACAGGCTGGTGGGCGTGTTGTGTCAATAAGGACATTAGGGGCAGCAGATGTTCCGTGATCCCTTTTCTACTTAACAGTTGTTGACACCTACAGAAAACTGTCCTTGTCGTTGGTGATCAGGTCGCCCCTTCCTGTGCCGAGTTCCTAAGTGCTGAGTTCCTAAGAGCGTTACTGGGGTATAGCTCATGACATTAGAGCAAATAATTTGTACAGACAAATATTTTAGTGCCTATTATAAAGCTTTCTCCATACCATTCCTTTTCTTTCTGTAGAAGAAATCATATTTCCACTTTTTATAAAAAATGGCAATTCTTGGTGGATTTGACTAAGCTAGCATCACATTTACTAATGTTAATTAACCACGGTTTCCTTCATCACTGGTGACAATTTAGAATAAAATTTTGTAGTTGTTTTTCAATTGAAACATTCTTCATACTGTCCTGTGTTGCAGCTTATAGGATTTAATAGTATTCAGTTGTCATCAGATTGAATTCTCCCACTTACCTTCACTTAAAACAGGCTCTCTGTCTCCAAGATGGAATAACTTAAATGATTTCCCTTGATATCAAACCCAGATTAGTCAGACATGAGAACAAATAAGAGACCTTCTGGCTAACTGCAAGTAGCTTATGTCCTGCTGTTCAGCATTTACCAGGAACATTAAAGATATGTCTAGTGAGTGAGTACTAGTTCATTGCATAATTTTAGTCTGGGTAAAAGTGGCAATTGACACAAGTCACTGCATTAAATTAAATTAGCTTGATAACTCTGTGGTCAGCTTTGTTTATATCATATTTTAAAAATGTCTGCAATATAAAGAAGTCTAAAACATTTTCTGGATTTAAAGGTCATCTCCTGATGGCCTTTACCTGAGACATGACATATTGTAGGTATGTATGTGCTTGGCACAATTCAACAGGGAGCAGAGAGATAAAATTATATTCTAACCGTGGATCTATAAGGCTGCTGCTTTTGTCCAGAGCACAAATGAGAGAATACTGAGGATTATGTCATTTATACTGGTCAAGGATGGCCTCAGAGATTGGGTTAGCTGTGATGTAAGATGCCTTTCCCTTTTGCTTCTCTACAGGTAGCTCTCTGGGTTCAGAGAGAGTGGACTTGTTTATGGCTTAAGTATGAATGAATCAAATGCTCAGAAAAAACAAAATTTAAACACTGGATAATTCTGTTGTTCATCACTAAATTCTGTAGCTTCTATAGCTGCTACATTTTATGTAAAATATTAGGTAAAAACTTAAGAGTGACTGAATTAAATCAGATCCAAGATTCCTAGCCCATAAACTGTTTCCAATATCTGTCAAAAGCAGGTATCTGGTGGAGCGAGCAAGAAACTGGGTGTATGTAACACTTTGCCCCTTATTCTTCTGCCATGATTGTGTAGATCTCCAGCATATTCCCCTCAGCCATTCCTTTACTATTCTGAAGGCTTCTGACTTACAAAGTCATTCTTCATGTAGAAACCATTGCTTATTTTTGATCACCTCTCTTTCTCTTCTTCAGCTCTTCTCTAGTTATATTCTTTAACTTTTGAGACACAAGGATCAAGACAAGGACCAAAGCAAACTATGGATTTACATGGGGGCATAATAATGTTGTTGATTTGGGTTTTTTTTCCCCCCATTTTCTATTCCTTTCTAACTAATTCTAACACTGACTTGTTGTTTTGGTAAGTACTGAAATAAAGTTGCTATGGAATTGTCTATGATAAATTAATGATTATTCTCCTGTGTTGTAACAGACATCCCAGAGCCCATCATTTTAAGCACAGTGTGATAATTGGTGGGTTTTTTTCCACATGTATCCCTTGAATATAGAATTCAATATACCAAATTTCATCTGCCTTTTTATTTGCCATCACTTGACTTTATAAGATTCTTCTGCCAATCTTGACAGAAAACGCATATCTTTGGAGATTCAGGCTTTGTACACTCTTTTTGTTGCAGCTGCGCAGTGTGTTCTGGATGTACGCCCACATTCACGGTCAGGCAGTGACAGCTGGGTACCAGGGAGCTCTGCAGGAAAGGCATTTAATGTTGGAGGAAAGCGTGTGGCAGAGCAGCGCTGTAATTCTCCCCATCTTTGGCTGTGGGCACCATTGCTAGCTGTACAATCACCTGCCACTTCCTCTGCCTCTGATGGTGAAAGCTGGGATGGAGCTGAGAGAAAAAGATTATAATGAAGTCCAGTGAACTTGTTTTGTTCCACTGTGTCCAGAAGACACTGGCTATAGCAGGGAAAGTGCCTCTGCACGTTTACAGGTGTCTGGAGTTCTATCTGTTATTTTCTTGGTTTTGTTCTTATGGCTAGGCTCAGGAACAGTATAAACCTTTGTTAGGTGCTGAGTGAATTAAAAGACCATTGGTTTCAGTACATCTAGAATCAATATTCCCTGAAACAGTAAACGTTTGTCCTGCAACAGATTTTAATACCCATTCCCGTAGCTATCATAGGGAAGACAAAACAGCAACATCAACCTTCCAAATGGCAAATCAACATGCTCACATGTTTCAGCTTTAAATATTCATGAATATTTCCCCCCTTGTTTCTTTGAAGAGTTTTGACATTTACTTAAGTAATTACTGTCACCTCTAAATGGCTGCACATATTTTGTCCTTTTGTAAATCCTTCTCCAGTATTATTTATGCCTTTGTTTCATCGTAGCTCTTTGAGCCAGGCTTTATCGTGTCTGCCAGGTGTACTGTGCACACACATCCTGAATTAATCTCCCTAGTCTGTCAGTGTGTAAAGAAGTTCATTTATCCAAAGGAGGCGGGAGGAGTGAGGGGAATGCAGCCTGAGATACCCTGGTCTTGGTTGTCTTTGCGAGTTACTTACAGTGGGCAAAATGCTGCTTTCCGTGTGAATAGTTTCAGTGCAAGCAAAGACAATGTCAGACACGAGTAGCCTCAAGTCAAATCCTTTGCCATCAACATGCCTCAAAACAAGCTGATTAATTCTTCAAAATCTTTTATTCCAAGAGCTTTGCTGCACTGCACACACTTCCATCATGCAAAATCTCATAGCAACGTCCTTTCCCATCACAAGTGAGGTGGCAGCCCTGGCTCTGCAGCTAGGCACTTTGCTCTGCAACCCATCTCATACTTGCATAAGTAAATGCCTCCTGAGAGGAGTTTAGTGTTAGGTTTCCACAGCTAGGCAAGCAGATTTACAGGTACAAACTGATGTGAGCAGCAGTGCAGTTGCATGAGGGGTTGCATCCATTGTGGGGTTGGGCGATATGAACATGTGCTGGAAGGCTGACTGGCTAGAAAAGTTTTTGAGGGTCATGTGGAGGTTGAGCACCTCGCTGATGAACTGGGAACTTATTCCAGAGAAATTTGTGTTAATCAGTCAATATTCACATTTAAACAATCAAGAGTGCAGAATAAAGTTGTCAAGGAGTTAAAAGAAAACTGGAAAGTCTTCTCCTTCAAGGCAGGCTCTTCTGGATTCAGTGCGACTCCTCCACAAAGTGTCTCCAAGTGACTATTTGCCACTTGGAAATGAGAGGTAAAAAAGAACCAGGAGGGAAATAATTATGAGTGTACGCTGAATAAACCAAAGTTGCTGGTTAAGTTTCAAAACTGTTGAAGAAATATATAAAGCAAAGCTGCTCACACAAAATGAAGTGGAGGCTGTGTAAGAATTCTTAGATCCTGCTGAGAAGGGAGGTCTGTGGAAAAGCTTTGAAGGCAGCTAATGAATACAGTCAGGAAGAAGAAACTGGGAGATGCTAGGAGAACCCTAGCGAGTGCTGAGAAGAATAGAGCTGGGTATGTGCTATCACAGTCATCTTTGATGAGTGTTTTGGACAAAGTATTGGGAGAGAAGAAAATACAAGTAAAGAAGAGAACTCAAAACCCCCAAAAAGTTATTTCCTATTCCAGCGGATGACAAAGATAATTTCAGTTTAAGTCAGCATCCACAAAGTTTATCACTTCTGTCTTCAACTGATAAAAGTTAAGTGTCTGCTATGCCAATAGATGTTCCTAAAGGTGTAGTGATGTTATCCATGATGTCTTTTTTTGAGTTTGATTGCAGTGTAACTTGAAGCCCTGCATTCTGGGTGAATTAACTGAATAAAGAAATAAAAAAAATAGTTTCAAGTCTTTTTTTAAAAAATATTTTTAATTAAAAAAAATTAATTTCCAAGACATATGAAGAAGGACTTCTATAAGACACCATTGCCAGATTCCCAGTCAAGAAAACAAACAGCAACCATGGAAAAATGAATGAGTGATCTTCTGACAAGTCATATTTCCCATTTGTGAAAAGCTGCGAACACATGATACTGTTCTTAAAAGCCACACAGAATGTTTCACAAAGAGATGTATCTGACCTTTTAATGTCTGTCTGTAGCTTTTTAATGTTTGTTTTCCAGCAAACAGCTTTGTCATTTCTTACACTTTGAAATCCCTAGCCTGCTTGCTGGACAAACTGTTCTGGTAAAGCTTATTCCATGCTGGTGCATTGGGCTTTGTCTTTCTGCTTGTACGTCCACAGATCCTGGGCGGGCAGGCATCCTTGCAAGCTGGGAGCCACCCAAGTGACTGCTGTCAAGGAGTGTGTGAGAGAGTTTTTTGTGGGAGGGGGCAGAGGAGGTTTTGTGTGTTGGTTTTTATGTGTTGGTTTTTGTGTGTTGGTGTTTTTGTGCTGTCCTGTGTGAGAGAGAAGCAGCCTGGCTTCAGTCGCCTGCTGGGAGGGAAGAGGGCAGGGAGGCAAGGTAGCATGGTCACAGGACAAAAACCTTCCGTTTCCCCTCTGTGTTGAACTGACTGAAAATGCCTGCAGGCCTGTGGAGCAAGAGGGAGGATTTATTTCTCTTTATGCATGGTATACACAGGAAAGAAGTTTTATCAGGAGCAAGCAACAGGAATCAGCCTGGAGGAGGGAGTGTAGGCCAGTTTTGTTTCTCCTCTGCAAATTGTGGTGAGAAAAACCTTTTTAAAATTTTGCTGGTATTCTTGAATTTCCTGTGTGGGAACTTTTCATCTCATTTTCCATGTTGTACTTGTCATTGTTCTCTCTTGCTCTTTGTTTGCTGTTGTGAACATTACACTTGCATTGAAAAATACAGAAAGAGAATAATAGCTTTGTTTCTTCTGTGTTATGGTGGCTGAGTGGTCTATGTAGGTGTATGTAAACTCCTTTATTTGTCCTATTTTGCCTTCAAGTAGGTCTTGAGTAACAAAGAAAATTAGCTTATAACAGTATTTACTGAGAGAGCTTTTGGTTCTTAACTTGTAATTTCAGATAAAACCTCTCATAATCTTTTTGGTTTTCTCTTTCTGTAGATATATGTGATTAATTTATTTCTGTCATAAGCGTTTATGAAAAATGAAGTTGAAACTTACTTGCTCAAACATTCGCTTAAAGCAAATTTAAATTCTTTCTCCATAAGCAATTTTCTCATCAGATAATCATCAGACTTGGCACCTCTCTTCTCTGAAACATTACAATCTGTTGACTTATAAACCTGTCCCTATGGCTCAACCATGCTCTGAGCTCTGGGTTTATTTACCAAACAGACCAAACACATCTTTCCTTCCCTCTGCTGCAGAGTTTGTATCAGATACTGTGCAGTAGGTTAACAGATTTTGTGTGCAAAAAGAAAGAGAGAGGGTTATTTTATTTTATTTTACTGTTCTTCGTTGAGGACATGCAACTCTTGCCATCTTCAAAGGATCAAGACAATTTGTGAGTTAATAGACCAGACATGATTGTGCTAAAGCAATTTCAATCTGAGTTTATGGAAGTAAGCTACAGTGGCAGGTTTATGAACCAAGAGATCATAAGGTTGCAGTGAACTGAGGCTGCAAGTTTGAAGTTTCTGTGCTGAGAAAATTGCCCTGCTTGTAGAGGAACTGAAATCATGGCTGTGACACCCTCGTTACTTTTATTATGTATGTGCTTTCTGTTGCTGTAGGGCCCAAGTCTTCAGGGCTCGTAAACAGAAATGTCTTTAAAACTCTGCTGTGTTAGTTCAGGAGTGGACCATGACTGAGAGGAAAAATACTCTTGTGCCACTCCCCCTCTTCAATTTTGTATGTAACGCGTAGGAATGGAAGAGTCTTCCTTTAGAGAGTTCAGTATCTCTGCTGACTCTTGCTTTGCTCAATGTTTAAGAAGCCCTCAGACACTTGCCAGAGCAGCCAGGTGCATCTCATCGGTTTTGCATAACTAAGTGGTGCCCCTAGGGCCCAACCTGGGCCTGTGCATTTCCTCATGATGCTTTCCTTCAATAAAGGGCAAGAAACGTGACCTTTTTTAAGTGAATACGAATAAACTGACTATACTCTTTGCTACTATTTGAGACAGGTATCTTGCTGGGTTAATTCCCATGTTCGGTCTATGTCTTCAGACCGTTCTGGCGACGCCAAACAACTGCAAGCCTGTCTAGTTAAGCACAGCTGATGGCTGCTTTGTGCTTCTGGAGGAGTGTAAGCTCAGCAGAGCTTGCTAGTGACTGTAGCACATTGTAGCTGTGAAAGAAGTGCAACTTCACAGCCGAATTCCATCCCTAGCTATGTAATGTTTATCTGTTGTTTGCGAGGATGCTCTTTTCAGCCCTTTGACTAAAGCCCTCTGGATTCCTGGATGCAGATGTGCCCATGGTGACTGAGTGTGAATGCCAGAAATGTTTGTTCTCTTTGGTCATTTGATGCTACTTAGAGGCAGGGATATTAGAGCTATGTGTTATTACAACAGAATATAGCATATAGCTGCAATAGCTATAGCTCTGTTCTTTGGATGACTGTTCATTAATTACTACTTTTAGTTATTTAGAACCACATCTTATGTAGAAAAGGTGCACTTAGAAACCTTGAGTGGCTGCTGCACTTTTCTGATGTTGGACTACACATATTGCTTCTGTTACTGTTGATACAAATTTCCAGTTCTTGGAAAAATAAAAGGTATTTTAAATGGCTAATGTTTCCTCAAGAAAAAAATTAAATATTTTGGCCAAACCAATATTTCATATTAAGAGCTTCTAGCTCCTCAAATTGAAAGTAATTCCATGATGTCTCATGGAAGCTGTAGTTTGGTTATATTAGATTTCAATTCCTCTGTAGGAGAATCCTCTGGTTAAACTACACATAAACAGAAGCAAGAGTCACCTCCCTGGGCAGAGAAGGGCCTTCTTCATCCTGGATGTCGGTGGCCTGGAGATTGAGTTGAACTAGTGAAAGCGGTCAGTTGTAGAGAACTAGGATAAGACATGACTGAAGTACAACTTCTCTGAACTGGGAGGATGGTATTTCCAAGTCAGTTCAGTATTGCTATTATTTCTCTATTAAGTTGAAAACATACTTTTTGTCAAAATCCCATTGTATGGTGAAAACAGATTAATCAGAAATTTTCAGCCCCCCACAGTTTTGCAGATAGATACACTCATCATGTGTTTAAACTCCAGACTCACTGTAACACAGCTTGTTACTCTCTTATTCTCATCCGTCCCTTCATCCACTCACCTTTTAAAACCTCTTGTATTATTTTTATGTACTATTCAAGGGATTCCCTTCTCAGGAAAATTATGGGGTTGTATAGGGCACACATACACACTATGGAAGATAGGAATTTACACTCATATTTAGTTATCAATTCCAACTTCTCTAAACTTTCTTTTTTTTTTTTTTTTTAGTGATTTACCACCTTCAGACTGCTCAGTGCAAAAGATTTCTAAAATAAACTGAGTGTAATCAAATGAGTTCTCTGAGTGTTTGTAAGACTAATAGTTGTGTCGGAATAAATAAAAAAAACCCTAAAAATAAGCATTTCAGGCACCAGTAATCATTATTTTCATAACTGAGCCTTATAAATCAAGAAAAGTTCAATGATTATTGTTTTCAGTCTTAAAGTTGTCAAGCATTTAATATAAAATAGCCCACATCAAGCACATGCATTAGAAATTAGCTATAATTTCCTAATTTTAAACTTTTAAGTGTTTCCAATAAGCAGATCTTGCCCCAGAAGCTAAATATATCTTCTTCAGCCATCTGAGTTGCTAACAGAAATGTTGCTGAACTTTGCATGAGCAGCAGCCTCTCAGTAAGGGACCACCCGCAGCTTAAACATGGTCCAGGCCCTCTGAGTGCTGGGCTCAGGCACACCGACAGCATGTTCGCATCTGTAGGTAATGCATGGAAAACGTTGTGGCATATAAATCAATGCCACAATAATTCAAGAAGCACTTCACTCTATTCCAAAATGCCAATATGAAAAAAGCACACTGAGAGGTTACTGTTGAGGCAACTGGTTAGTGTGTGGTGGGTTGACCCTGTCTGGATGCCAAATGCCCACCAAGCCACTCTGTCACTCCCCCTCCTCAACTGGACAGGGGAGAGAAAATATAACAAAAAGTTTGTGGGTCAAGATAAGGACAGGGAGATCACTCAGCAGTTACTGTCACGGGGAAAACACATTCAACGTGGGGAAATTAATTTAATTTATTGTCAAGGAAATCAGAGTAGGTGTCATGGTTTCAGTTGGGATAGTTAACTTTCTTAATAGCAGCTGGTATAGTGCTATGTTTTGGATTTGGAATGGGAGTAGTGTGATAGTGCACTAGTGTTTTCAGTTGTTGCTAAGCAGTCAAGGCCTTTTCTGCTCCTCACACCTGCCAGTGCACAGGCTGGGAGGGCACAAGAAGTTAGGAGGAGACACAGCTGGGACAGCTGACCCCAGATGACCAAAGAGATATTCCATATCGTATAATGCTCAGCATATAAAGCTAGGTGAAGAAGAAGTAAGGGGAGCACTCTTGGGCTGATGACATTTATCTTCCCAAGTAACCACTATGGGTGAAGGAGCCCTGCTTTCCTGGAGATGGTTGAACACCTGCTTGCCAATGGAAAGCAGTGATTGAATTCTTTGCTTTTCTTTGTTTGCGTGTGCAGCTTTTGCTTTAATTATTAAAGTGTCTTTTTCTCAACCCACGAGTTCTCTCACTTTTACTCTTCTGATTCTCTCCTGCACACCAACCCAGGGGGAATGAGTGAGTGGCTGCATGGTCCTAGTTGTCAGCTGGGGTTAAACCATGACAGTAGGGTAATGAGAAATAAAACCCAGTCTTAAAACACCTTCCTCTTACCCATCCCTTCTTATCAGGCTCAACTTCACTCCTGATTTCTCTGCCTCCTCCCCCCGAGCAGCACAGGGGGACAGGGAATGGAGATTGTGGTCAGTTCATCATGTGTTGTCTCCACCACTCCTTTCTCCTCAGGGGGAGGACTCCTCACACTCTTCCCCTGCTCCACCACGGGATCCCTCCCATGGGAGACAGTCCTCCATGAACTTCTCCAACTTGAATCCTTCCCATGGGCTGCAGTTCTTCACAAACTGCTCCAGTATGGGGTCCTCCATGGGCTACAGGTGGATATCTGCTCCACTGTGGACCTCCATGGGCTGCACGGGGACGGCCTGCCTCACCATGTTCTTCACCATGGGGTGCAGGAAAATCTCTGCTCTGTTGCCTGGAGCACCTCCTCCCACTCCTTCTTCACTGACCCTGGTGTCTGCAGAGTTGTTTCTCTCACATATTCTCACTCCTCTGTCCAGTGGTTATTCTGCAGCATGTCTTCACACCCCCACACCCCCCGCTTCCTTCTTAAATATGTTATCACAAAGGTGCTACCACCATCGCTGATGGGCTCAGTGTTGGCCAGCGGCAGCTCCATCTTGGAGCCAGCTGGCATTGGCTTTGTTGGACTATGCAGGAAGCTTCTAGCAGCTTCTCACAGAAGCTACCCCTGTAGCCTCCCTGCTACCAAAACCTTGCCATGTAAACCCAATATATAGCATTTGAGAAAAATCAGAAGAAAACCAGTTGCAGTGGCTTTACAAGTTATCCCCTCTCAGCCCAACTGAGGTGTCTTGACTGTGTGAATGGATTTGGCCATTCTCAGTTCTGAAGACAAATGTCTTGGCTTAGACCAGGTTCAAAATAGGTCCTTGAAATACAGCTTTTGTCCTTCGCATTACTTTACATGGTATTTTGCTCATTTTCAACTTCACTACTGGTGTCAGTTGGAGCTCAGTCCCCAAATTTGAGGCATCTACAGAACCTACATTTGGTCATATAGGCTTAGGTGTTTGAACCTGAGCTGAACTCCACTCCTGCTGCTTTGAAAGGCTGTAAAATTAAAGCCTGCCAACAAATACAAGATATTAGCCTATGCTGCATTTTGTCATAAAACATTAGTTATGTGAGGAATTTAAGGCTGAAAAAGGGATGTGTAGATGTATCATAGTTACATTGGAGACAGATCCACCTACAGTAATGAGATAAACTTTCACACTTCAGGGCTTAACCAGTTTCTGAAGGACATTACAAGATGTGGTTGCTTAAAATAGCAGGGGACTGGATCCACTGGTCAATCCTCGGTCCTGTTGTTTAAGACTAAGGGCCTGAAAGATGATTGCCTTCATAAAGAAGTAATGTCCTTAATTGTCCATGATAGATTGTTTTTGTAGAGGTCTCTGAGACCTGTGGCACTCACCACTCTTAGAAATAGGGTATTGAAGTTGATAAATCACAACTCTGGTAAGCTTGGCCATCCTTACACACTGTATTCAACCAGACACTACTGCTGCACAGTCTTGATTATCCTCCAACCTTTAGGTACCACAAGCGACCTAAAGTAAACATCTTATTTCTGAAATGCTGGGCTGAGGGACCTCATTCTCACTCATGACCTTTTTCTCTGTGATGCTTTAACATCAACAGCTGTCTGCATCGCTGGTGCACCATTCTGCCCTTTGCTTATTTTTGCTCATCTGCTTTTCCTGCAGATGCTTTTTTTCCTTTCTTTTTGTGGATTGGTAAAGCATGAATATTTAGTACTCTTACCCAAGAGACATGCTAACAAAGTCCTAGTTTACAGGTGAGTTCACTTAAAGTTTGCACAGACTTCAGCTCTAATGGCTGTGTGCCACAAACTTCATGATATTTGCAAAGACACTCTCAGAGGATCTTCCCATTTCAGTTTAAGATCCTTCCTGGAGTTGGTAAGCTGCCAGTTGAACTTCTGGTTATTGAAGGTGTGGACAGATACTAAGTAGATTTTAAACTGCCTTGAAGAAATGTAGATGCTCTTGAAAAATAATAGTTTTACTTCTACATTTCATGAGACAAGGCATCAAAATAGAGCATAAATGAAGGCAGTGACTGGCAGTCAGCAGGCTCCTTTGATGTGCACAGCAGCTATGGGAATTGCTGACATTTCATCTTGGGACAAAAGGACTCAATTCCTACTTACATGAAGGTAGAGCAGAAAGAAAACCAAAGCAATAAATTGTGCTTGGGGATGGGTCCTAAATCAGGGTTGGGAGCAGGAGACAGGAAAGACGATACAAAAAATCTTCTCAACATTTCTTCTCAACATTTCGACATCCTCCCCCATGTTCTGAGACAAGGGCTGTCAGAGGAGTTTATGGATGGATGGATGGATGGATGGATGGATGGATGGATGGATGGATGGATGGATGGATGGATGGATGGATGGATGGATGGATGGATGGACGGACGGACTAGATGATCTTTCGAGGTCCCTTCCAACCCTATGATTCTATGGATGGATGGATGATGGATAGAAAGATGGACTTTTTCTGTGCCTGATTTACTCTTCTTAATGATCCTGAATTAATAATACCACTAAGAAGGAAAAAAAAAATTAAGATTTTTACCTCATATTTCATAAGAATAGGGTTTAAGGTTTTTTGTTGTTATTTTTAAAATACTGTTATTCCTAGTTGTAGAATTCACAGAATCACAGACACACAGGCTGGCTGAGGTTGGAAGGGACATCATCTTGTCCAATACCCCTTCTCAGATGGAACCACCTACAGCCCAGAACCATGTCCAGATGACTTTTGAACATCTCCAAGGATGGAGACTCACTTGCTTTCACAGTTCCCTCTCTTTGAGTTCAGTTCTCACATTCAGAAGAAGATATGCATGCAGATATATATGGATGTATGAGCATGTGTGCACACCTGTGTTCTTCCCCATCCTTTTTAATACTGTGAGGGGATCCTTACAAGAGAGAAAATTTTGTGTCTCTTTCAGGGCCCTAGAACTTTTTAGTCTCAAAGCAGGACTTTCTTCTATTTGATCTACATTTAAAATCAACAATATTTTTAATAGCCTGATACAAATTGTTTAGTGTCCCTTGAGTACAATGGCACATGAATGAAGCTGCAAACCCTTTAAGACATTTTAAAAGCAGTAGACTTGTCAGTGTTTCATTATTAATTGCATTAGTTAATTGTCAAAATAACATAAAAAGTTTATGAAGTATTTTACAGATACTTAAGAATGCAGCTTTTATTCCCACAGCACATCAAACAGAGCAAAAGCCTGACTTAGGAGCTGATTAGTAACCTCTCCTCCCTCTTTTTTTTTTCTCTTTCTCTTTTTGAATGTGTTTTCTTTAGATGCTCCACCTTTCTATAGAAATGAATTGAAACAACAACAACAGCAAAAAAGGCATTTTAGTGAAGGAACTGTTGCAGTTCTGAATCTAGATTTTTGATCCGCTGATGGGGAAATCCTCTAGGCCGAGCAGTAGCCCATGTTTGCAGCAAGTTCCTCCACCTTGTTGCTAAAGGGTAACAAGGCAGGAAAGTCTGAGTCTGTTGAGTGTTACAAGGTAGGTACTTGGTACAGGGGAAATCAAGACTATGGGAACAATATGGAGATATCCTCCTTAGGTTTTCATTCCTTTTCCTGTTCATTTGTGTGGAATTGCTCATACCCAAGTAATACAAACCAGCTGAGATGAGTAGGGTGGAAGAATAGCATACCCTGAATTAACCAGGGCAGTAAGCTCAGCAGTGCGTTTCCCATTCCTGCAGCTTCAGTTCTGGTGGTATTCAGCAGTGAAATATCTTCATAAGAAGCAGGGAAATCATGCCAACCTCTCCTCAGCTTGGTGACAGAGTTTCAAAAGGAATCAAAGACCTTGAGAGTCCCTCCAGGCACATCACTACACTTTTATTTATCTTGACAATATTTAAACTTTTGATTTGTATGGATTTCTGATTTCGAAAGATGCCAAAGGGAGTTAATCTCACATTGAAGCAAAATATTAAAACGTACAGCTGCAAGTTTGAGACATAGTGCCTTGACTTAGATACAGGTTGCACTTACAGAACTTCTGAAGCCTCTTTAAATGTCATTGTGTTATGTGTGATATCCTTTACAGCCTGTGACTGCCTGCCTTAAACGATTTCGTTTTATTATGCTCTGAAGCATTTACTGACAAAAAGAGCCTTCAGAATTACCTTTGGCAGTAGCCTGCATGAGAAATTCTTGATGCTGCATTTCATTGGAAACTTTTATTCTTAATTTGTGTTTGCATTCCTTTTGGTGAATTATAAAAGTAGTTACAAAACTGTTACTGCTTATGTTCAGACTTCAGCACTTAACCTTGTAGAGCTGACAGTACTGTAAGCGCCTGCAGATGTGTAAGGACTACTTTCTTCCTTTAAGGAGTGTATCTGCAGGACAACATTCAGAGGAAATAATACACATTTCCTGGACATTGAATGTGAAGAGATGCCTGGAATGTTTACAATTTATTCTCTGAATTTGGGATTTTAAAGAAAATTTGAAATGCATGTTAGAAGAACTTGATGACCTATTAGAAATACCTGGTGAGGATAACTGAAGTTAATTGTCTCAGCAGATTTTAGATAAGCAGTATTTTTCCTTAAAGTATGAGAAAAACATACTGAAACCCCCTATAATTTGGCCAAATACTTTCAGACACTTTACACATGCTTTGAATTCTTTTAGTTATTCAAACTTGGGGAAATACAGTAGCAGATACAAAGCCATACCCTCCCATATACATGAGAAAAAATTACATTACACTCAGAAAATACTGGACTTTTGTGTGATACAAATTCTTCCATAATGAGGGGAAAGAATCTAATAGGAGGCACACATCAAAAAATTTCAAGCAGCAAGCTTGGGATCGGTTGCCTATTTCAGCAGGCTTGTACTTTCAACTGTTACTCAGCAGACCTCACTTGATTATAACATGAAAGACATACTTTTGCTGAGTGCGACTTATAGGTTCATTTTTGACTTTTGCATTTCAGTCTTCTGGGTGAGCAGCCTCCATGCATCCGATATGCAGCAGGTGAGTGCAGGGCTGCAGAAGTGTATGGCCAGATGATGATGACGATGATGATGATGATAATGACAAGCACTGGACATGTCCTCACACACCATGTCAGGCAACCGGCAGTCTTCTGTGTTGCTTTAAGGCACAGACACTCTGTGTTCATGTGTTTATTTTACCCAGACCTAAAATGCCTCTTGGCAAAATATCTCTGTCTTGCCTTATATCACTCTTCTTCTCAGCTGCTGGTGGTAATAAGTGCAGTTCATTGATCCTTTCTGTTTTTTTTTCATGTGTAGCCAATAAATCTGGATAGAAACGTGATCACCCTGCCCAGGACAAGGCAGGAGAGACCATACTCCAGTCAGATCTACCAGGTCCAGAAAATAACACAAATATCTTTTTGGTGTTGTCAGCCTCAGAAATTAACAGCAGAATGAAATACCAGTTCTTAGGGTCCAGGTTTCTTCTTGCTGTGGATGTCTACCTAAAATTCTTCACACTTCAGTTTCTACAGCCTAGAACATGTGCCCTTTAGTTTGGCTTTTCATTCTTTGCTTTCTAAATAATTCCAGCAACTGTGTGATAGCATTATACATATTTTACTTATATGTGTTTTAGGATACACAGCACTCTGAGTATGTTACCGAAATGCACAGAAATGACAGGGAAAGGGGGTTTGGTTGGTTTGGGTCAAATAAAGTATGTTTGGCTGTTCTATATTTCTGTGTTTACTTCTAGTCTAATAGGTCTTTTTATAACACTCAGTTTTGAGTGCTAGGTTTTGTTTTCATAGTCTGTTTTCCATTTTGAAAAACGGCTGATAACATGATCTGCATGAAAAAACTTGCTTGAGTGTTGGCCCTGTTCACTGGTTAAAAGCTGGAGCTTTTAACTTGAGAGACAAAAGCATACATGACTGTTAATTGTAAGAAGGATGGTATCAAATCTGGGTTCAAAAATGCAGGCACTACCCAGAAACATCTGCCTTTTGTCATCTAAGATGCTTAAGTAGCTGATAGAGAGGTAATGACTTGAAAAGTATGAAATCTAATTAGAGTCATGTTTGCAGTACAAATGCCTCAGGATAATTTAGTGTGTGACAAAATGCTGCTCTTGGAGAACATTATTTTTTCAATCCTTTAAAAAAAATTTAATCAAACTCCAAAACTGGCAAAATTTTTCCTTCCTGTAGAACATGACGGTGTGGGAAATAAAGGGACATTGGAAAGCGTAAGTAATCCATCTAAAGCTTCCCAGCATGGGATTTTGCAATAACAGGAGCTCAATATAGAAGGAAGAAGAGGTCTTTGAAGGCTGAATATCAATGTACAGCAGCTGGGTTATATCTATGTGATCTTTATGTTCCTGCAAATAACTCTTTGCCATGTAAAACTGGCTTTTCTTTTCTTTTTTTTAAGAGAGCCTGGATGTGTTCTGTGCAGTGATAGAAGGCTGGCTGTCTTTGTGCACAAGGAGTACTTCGTATAAGAGGGTTAAAAAAGCATAAACATTTGCTCTGCCACCCTGATGCAAACTGAGGGCCAGACTGGTACATGAGTAACTCTGAGAAGCAGCGAGTCCCCAGTAGTTTTGAGTCGCCTGTCTTCCGAGGCAAGGATTTAGCCTGACAGGTAAGCAGTAAACAGTGTGCAGATGCTTCAGTTTCTTCCTGCTACATATAGCAGAGGAAGGGTATGGGAGATCTTTGAGATCCATCGATCTTCAGCTACACAGATAATTTGGCCCCCTGGAGGAATATCACATACCTAGAGAGGCTCCAAGTAGCCTCCCCCATGGGTGAGGAGATGAGTTATCACTGGCAGAAGCACCATAGTTTGAAACCTCCTTGGCAAACATTATGGGGGAAAAAAGGCCTTATCAAGCAGCTTCTGCTCTTTCATTTTAAGAGGTCTCTCTCCAACAGTGAATGAGACTTAAAACTCCTCTTTCCTCAGTTTCACCAGCCATACAGCTTCGTTTTGCTGCAGTATTTAGCAAAATGCAATTAGAAATGTAAACCACATTTCACTTGTGGTGTTCTATCAGCAAATTTGAGACCTTTCTTTGGGACAATGGAAGGATAAATCACCTGTTCTAGTGGCTTTGTGTGCTCAGCTCTTGCATGGTCAGCTTGGATACTGGCAGAGATACAAAATCTAGGACAGAATCCTCCTGAGTTAAAACAACTTGAAGAGGAAAATACTCCCATGGAGACAAGCTTCTGCAGCAGATGTTCTCCTGGGACAACTGGCATGGCAGAAACACTCTGCCACTACCTGACCTCTATGTTTGGTCCTCTTTGAAGTGACAATTTTTTTCCATAAAAATTCATTCTTCATCCTATCTGCAGCTTGGGAATTTGTAGCCAAATCCTAAAAAGAGCACTAAACGTTCAGCATTAGGAATTTCCCTTGAAACACTCTTCACCTTATTCTACCATATCCCAATGCAGCTAGAAGTACTTTGTAAGCTTTAACAGTTCAGTTAAGGTTGGACAATGTCAGAACAATGTGAAATTGCTTTGGCTCTGAAGGACCATGCCTTGGATTGCAGTAAAGGCAATGTGGGCATTGCAGTAAAAGCATAAATACATAAATGTCACCTAAAGGTGAGTCCAGCATGGCACCTAACAGAAACACAAGCTGTAGAACAGTGAGCGGATCTATGGCCCCTGTGCTCTGAATGAGCTCTCAAGCGTATAACAAGCAAAAATCCCTTCCTGAGAGCTGCAGAGAGAGTGCGTGCTGTAGCTAAGCTGGCACGTGATAAAACAAAGCATTCAGTTTGCAGGGCCCACTTGGGAAAAACATCCACAATCAGACTTTCACAAAACGCCTGAGATAACAGAAGGCAACTTTTTGGAGTATGACGCCAACCGT
The DNA here is from genome assembly GCA_013400135.1 of Rhinoptilus africanus. NCBI lineage: Eukaryota > Metazoa > Chordata > Aves > Charadriiformes > Glareolidae > Rhinoptilus > Rhinoptilus africanus. The sequence continues at coordinate 354,837 of VXBO01011463.1, forward strand.
GTTCAAACAGCACAAGAGCCTGAAAGCTCAGCCCGAGGCTGGGAGCTGATAACGCAGAACAAGGGGGTTAGTGTCACAGCAAATCACGGGGAAGGTGAAACCAGTGAGAGCACTGGGGGTCAGGTAGAAGCGGGTCTGCCTGCTTATCGAGTTAATTTTTCATAGCAGCTTGCCGTTTAAGTCTTTATCTCAGGTAAAGGCTGATGCTGTCCTTAATTATCTTTGCTTGAGTAAAAGGATTTTGTGTTTTGCAGAAAGGTTAGGGCTTTTTTGGGTTGAGTTCCTTTTTTTTTCCCCCTACAGATAATAGCATCCTTTTATCTGCATCACAATTAATGATGACTCCTAGAATATGCAAAATCAGGGAGCTGTGAGGCTGTATCAAGCTCTGGTCAACCTGCAAAGCTTGTATAATATATTTACCCACAGGTTGAGGATTCTCTGAGTTAAGTTGATTAAAGTGAATCTTTCTATCTGAAACAGTGTTTTTATCTAGCAGTACATGACATAAACGTTAAGCATAGTATAGCATTGGAATGCTCCAAAACATGCTGGTACTTGCACTCTGTAATCTAATGAAGTGAAAGCTGTTACAGAATCCTGCATAAGAGACTGTTTCTAATGTAATGAAAATTGGGCTGAACTATGTTATTGATTGCACATCGTTAAAATTTTCATGTGATACCGAAACTATGTGTAGAATATACATATTCGGAAATTCATAGTGGGGAAAAGGTTAACAGTTATGGCAGTAAGCACTGAAATGAATCAATACATTTCAAAACAATTTCAATTCAAAATCTTTCCCTTATTCAAAATGACAGCCCATTTCTTCATAGCCCATATAGAAGCAGGCATGAGCTCGTAGGTACTTGCACGTGTGGTGTTATGTGTGCTCTGGATGCTGCATAAGGCAGAAAGAAGACAGATGCACCTTTCTGTTAGTGAGATACCAATTAAAGAAAGGAAAGTAGGAGCTGGTAAGAGTTAGACAGTAAGTAGTTATTTAGAGGGCAATCATTGCTACGCTCAGCTGACTGCAGCAGAGAAGGTGGAGGTCTGTTCGGGAACACAGAACTTGTAAGAAATGTACACGGATTATGAAAACCTCTGATTTCTTATTGCTCATCTTTGTTCTCCATTGCAGCACAGGGATTTGCATAATGTGTGGTTGTCAGCTAAAAGTGAAAGATAGGTGCAGGCAGATAACTTACTAACTCATCCAGATGGAAGCGAGCGTGCCTTTTGTAAGTCAGATGGCAATGGTACGCTGTAAGCCGATTTCAGGAAAGGTGGTAAACTCCCACTCACAGAAATATTCCCTTCCCCTGGCACAAGCTAAAACCCATCACAGAAATGTATTCCTCCAAATATCCTGCTGATCGAAAAGCTAATCAGCTCATGGCCAGCCACATCTGGGAGATGGTCTGAGCTATATCTGAAACTGTCACTGAGGAAAATCACTCCAAATACTTTATGATGGTGCAGAAGACTGACGCTACAGTGTGGTGAACAGGGAATAAAGGGGAAACTGCTTCTCAAAATTGTACATTTTAATAAGGCTAGTATGAATGCATGGTTCTAGGGATCCAGTATTTCTCAAAACCATTTGGATCCCAGGTTTAAGGAATCCATCAGGTTTATGAAATAAAGTGCTTGCTGGATTATTGTCTCAGTTCCCAACTATGATAGGGAGAGGGAGCTTTAAATAGCAGTGTGGCATTTAATGAAAAGTGGAACCAGGTGCTTCTAGTGGTATGGGATGGTTACTCTTTTTTTTTTTCTTATTTTTAATATATTATTCTTCCACTACACAAATACATGAGACCCTCCTCAGAAACAACCATGAGGGAAACAAATATGGACTATGTCCTGTGGTTGTAATTCTCAGTATATGAAGGTGGAATGTGAGTGGAATGAGGCTCTGCTGTCTGTAAGATCTGAATAACTAAAAGCATGGGTAATCTGACTGGCATAAACCAGGCTGAATAAACCTTACGAAAATGAACCTGCATAATGGTGCAGGAAGAATGCATTTTGAAGAACAAGTAAGCAAATTGCTTTGAAATTTGTTACATTAAAATTCTACATAGGGGACTAAAACTTGCTTTATTCATGGACACATTACTAGTATCTTAGTGTTCGACATAAAAAATTCCAGATACGATATGAGTATGCTCAGTGACTGGTAATGAAGATGACAAATGAAGTCTTACACTGTTTCAAAAAAGCAGATCTTAATATACAGAACATACCTGTATAGTAATTCAAGTCTAGGAACTCACTCCTTAGTTGCCGATATTTAAAGTATCAGTGTTGGAAACAAACTTAGTATGCTTGTCTTTAACTCTGTCATATCTAGTTTGTTCATAAATGGGAAAGCCAAAGATTAGTGCTACTAACAGTTCAGATAATTTGACATAAAGTGTAACCCATGGTAACTCAAGTATTCATTACCACATTTTTATTCCAAGAAACCTGCTTTTAATAATTGATGCAAAATATGTGTTGCTGCCACAGTTCATTGTTTAATTAGTTTTCTGATCAAACACATTAATGAAGGAAGCCCTAATAAATCATGCAAGAGCAGAATGAAGTACTTAGTTAATATGTGTTGCATTGATTAATGGTAATATGAAACTACAGCAATCTTGCAACAGTGGTTATATGTGACCACGAACAATTACAAGGGCACCTTCAAACATGTATATTAAAAAAAAAAAAACATAAAAAAGAAAAGAAAAAGGAGCAGTATGAAATTCTTTTAAAAGTGGGAGTGCCTGGGACATTTCTGGACTTGCTCTGAGTCCCAGGCTGCAATTGTGATGGATTAAAGGTATTCTGAAATCCAAGTGAAAGCTAGTTCTGTGCGGTTTGGCAGCAGTGCTGCAGGGTGCTCCGTTGCAGTCAGCGCAAGATGATGGGAAGGGGACTTCACAGAGCATAAGGTGGTGGCATCCCTCTCAGTAGTCCCTCAGGAGTTTTGTGGTGAGAGTAGTTGTCAGTTATGATGATGGCAGACAATACATCTTTTCCTGCTCCCAGAGAACATATTTTGAACAATCATTTTACCAGCCCCTAACATTAATACTATTCACAACATTATTCTAAGCTCAGGGTCTTCTGGCTGTTTTATGATACTGGCAAAAACATGGTTGGAAGCCAAAGGGTGAAACAAAGGTGACCAAGAGTGATATAATAGGAATACGTAAGAGTGAATGGAAAAATTTTGTGGAGATGCTCAAAAATGAAGCTCTTACCACATAGGTGCACTCTGTCCAATGTTAGAAAGTATGAGACTACACTTATCTGTTACACGTGAAAGAGCAGGATACCCACACCTCTTAGAGAGGCATATTGAGATTTCCATTTTAATTTACCTTCAATTTTTAACTTATAAGTTGCTGATGCCTACTCAAGACCTACATTTCTTCTGGTGCTGTGCTCTCCCCTCACTCCCCGGGGGGACCAATAGCACTTCTCCAAATCCTCTCAGCCTGTCCCCTCTCCTGCCACCACATACAAAGCTTGTGGCAGTGGGCTTAGAAGACTGGGCCCAGAGGGCTGCCTTGCTGCTGCTGCACTTTGGCCTGTTAACTTGTCTATATAGGTAAGGAAGGTTTCTAGGACCACCTCTTTCCCGCTTAGCTCTGGGCATTTGTGGGTAATGCTCAGATGATCAACCAGATTTGCAGTCACTGAAGCACTGGAAGAACCAGATAGGGATTTCCAGTCAGTGGGTGTAAAGCACCCGAGTTGCTCCAATGCTTTGGAAAATCCCAGTGGCCCCCAATTGCATCTTTGTATGCTGAATATTCTTAAAAGTCTTGCCCTACATAGATCAAGATACATCCCACTGATGGTGTGCCTTACGGCAGTCTTCCTCAGCCTACTCTCACCAGCAAGGCAAATGGTTGCCTTGACTTGTCTTTGCAGTAACTCCCTAAGGGCTTGCTTCCTGAAGCAAGTGTTGGTTTTTCCTTTCCTTGTGTGGCCTCAGAGGAGATTCCCCCACAAACAGCTGACTAATTCGTACAAGACCAGTTTTCTCTCTGAAAATCATTCCTTTTGATTTCCAAACAAACAATAGAAAAAGGAGGGAACAAGTTGTTGACCTATCAGAGGAACTGAGGGAGCTGACCTGGTTTCCCTCAGACACAGCTATAACTGTGAAAGAGGGAATATGAGTTCGGTTGGCTGAACCTTCACAAGCGCTTTATTCATGCACTGCAAACTCCACTACCTTCCAGCTAAGTGAAAAGTGAGGTTACTGTTTTCTATCTGCAGAACACTTTCCTACATGTCCAAAAGGAACTTCTGTGCATGTGTTCCTTTTAAACTGATTTCCCATGAGAAGAAACTGATTGTTTACAAGATTCTTGGATGAGGCAAGAAACCCAAATTAGATTTAGGATTCCATTGTTGGAGTATCTCCAAAAGGGGAAGCTCATGGTCATTACCAAATGTAAGATAATTTGGATACTTAAAAATGTTCATGGGTGGTAGAGGAAATTCAGGAAAATGATAAGAAAAAATGGTGCTGGATTGTGTTATGTTTGATTTGATATATTTTAAAGAGGCAGAATAGAACAGCTTGAATTATCTTTTGATCGAGACTGACAACAAACTTTCTCCTTTGAAGACTGAAAATGAATTCACGCAGCCCAACAACACTGTGAAACCAAGGGCCAAAACCCCAGGGCATGCTGGAAAGGAAATGAAAGAAATGCCATATGCAGACTGTTTTTAGCTTTGTGTTAAAGTTTCTATTAATTAATTTTGGTGGAATTTCTTGTTTAGAAAGCATTTTGTAGTTAAATTGGAATCAAATTGGAAACAGTGGCAGCCTGCTCCTCTGACTGCTAGGTGATTCAGCTACTCAGTTCACATCTTCTTACAGCCACTAGAGACATCTCCATTGCAAGTTTTTGAGGATGGCGTTCAGAAACAATTTTTTAGCTTTGTGTCGCCATTGCAGGATGAGTCATTGTTCAGATTTAATGGAGATAAAACACATTGTCTTCCTCAGAAGGGAACAGACAGATAAAAAAGAGCAATAATGAGGTGCAGAAATAGGACGAAGGCATTTTTATGGTAGGTTATTTTGGCAGCAACTTTGATTTAGGTAATAAAAATTGAACCAAGTATGTAATCTGTAACCCTAGACTACCTGGAATGGGAATAATAAATATCTGCATACATTCAGACACAGCATTCAGAAGGTAATCTCTCTTCCCATCATGTTCACATAAAGAGACTTGAGATATTCTGTGCCTGAAGGTGTCAGTCTCTGTTCCTGCAGTTGAAGGATGAAAAGCAGGCCTGGGAGAGGGCTTCTCCGGATGTCTTTGAGGTATGAGTTTCAAACAACCCTTTTTCATTCCCCTGTTTATGGTAACTTTAGTACCTCAGTAGAATTGCCACCGACTTGCAGAGTAGCAGGGTTTCACTTCAGATATTTGATCTCTAAAACCTCAGATTCTTTTTTTCTGAAATGGTGGAGTAATTTTAAATGCATTTCCTTTAAATAAGAATGGTAATTGCAACTCAAGAAGAAAGAAATATTCAGATTGATTAAGAACTTTAGGGAGACTTTAATGAGAAATCCCAAAATAGGCTTTTCAAACCAGTTGACCTGAACTAAGTGAGTGAGAAGCAGAGAGATTGTTTTCCTTTCTACAACAGATTCTCTAACATGAGAAGGCGGCTTTGGACCACCACCTTTTCCTTCATGGGAACAATAATAAGTGTATTAAAATCATTCATGAGAAGTGATGTGAAGAGACAGGTGTCTGTGAAAATAGTTTTCTACTGCTTTCATCAATTTTATTCATCCTTTCCCCAGCTTCGTTAACCAAACGATGTTTCCTGCTTTTCTTCTGGTAAAAAGGTGAGTCTTTCAAGGATTATTTCTGTCCCCAGTGAGAAAAATCAGGTGCCACTTTGATCCTTGATCGATCCACCAATTCATACATCCTGTGGGAAGAAACTGGAGATAAAAGTGTGTGCACAGAGTTGGTTCAATATGTAGTCTAATGGAACCTGAAAACATCACTGGGCTGTGTTAAAAACAAAGAAACAACAGCAATTGCCAGGCATACAAGGTCTGAAGAAAAGACAAATATGTCCAGCAAGAATGGGATTCAGGACACTTGTCTTCCAGTCTATGCATGCCACACCTGAAGAGGTGAAGGGACTTACCTGCTCACCTACCTGCGGTCAGGGGAGCAGCTCCCACAGGTCTCAGGGTGAGTTCTGTGGGAAAAGAATGGAAAGGATGTTTTTAGCCACTGAACAGGTAACATCTACTCTCTTTGCACGGTGTGAGATGCTTACCACCCCATGCAGATGAAAGTCCAAAGGACTGCTTGAACAGCCTTCCCAAGACTGGGGAGCACAGAATGTTTCATGTGTGCATGGATCTCAGATCTTTGAAAAACGATATATCATGAGATATGAGATCTGTCACGGCTGCCAGATATCTGAGCTGTGATTGGGATAATAATTTTTTGTTCTCCACCTGTTTTAATAAACTTGGGATTTACAGACATCAAAGGCATTTGTGCCTTGTGATATTTTGTTGCTAGAATATGAATGGTGACATCTGATAAATGTATATTGGTGAAAGGCAATAGGCAACCCCTGCAAGCTTCAGCTACCTGTTCCTAACAGTCTAACTGGAACCACAGAGAGTCGATATACCATAGGCTCTTGAAATTGTCTTTAAAAGCATGGATTATGCCAGAACATGTGTGTTGCTTTAGGGCATCTCAGAAACAAAGTACATAAAGCACCATGCGATCATTATGAGCTGCAATTGGATAAAATTAATTCAATACGTTGTAAGGCTAATACATCTTCTGGTCTAATGCCCACAGGGCGAGAGAGACTGAAAGAGGTCACACTTCTTTCTTTCCACCAACACTCCCTCCCGTTCCTGCACAAGGCTTCAAAGGCTACTATATCTAAGGCTTGTTCAAGCCCTGGCTCAGAGGCCTGAAAGAGAATGATGTGCATCTGATCGCAGAAGGGATGGGGCAGGGCTGCACTCTCGCACTGATAGCTAGGGGCGGGCCTGGGTGCATGGGGGGCCACAAAGGCAGAGACTACTAAAATGAGCATAAAGGTGTTGCAGTGGTACTGTTGTAAATGCAAGAACGAAATCCCTGAGAAACTAATAGCACAATACTCCCACCAGATTTACCATGTGTTTCAAGGAAAGCAACGCTGTGTGTTGCATAAAGTGATATTGCTATGAACAGGAAAAGGGGCAAGCCAAAGACGAGCTATGCTTATGAAGTATTTCTTACTGATTATACTCCACTATCTGTGTGGATGCGGTACAAGATTTTGTGTATGGCTCTCTAGGTAGATTGCACATTTGACTATAGTTCTAACTACTATTACTAGTGTCTTTCTTCAGGAAGGGATTTGATGCTAGGATTTGATGGTCTAGGATTTGATGGTCTAGGGTTTGATGCTTTTATTGTCATCATTTGAATTGCATTTTGCTTTGCTGTATATTAGGACCAAGTATGGTGATTACACAACTACCTGCCAACTTTCTTCCTGAATCCTGAGTTTAGAGCTCCTCCACTCATGCCAGCCTCAGCTCCCAGAGGCTAGTTACCTCTTCTCTCTCAGACAGAGTGTTTTTCAGCAACTGAATGCCCCCAAATTTTCCTAGTAGTATGAGTCCTTAAGTCATATGACAATCTTAATTTCACCTCTTTTTTTTTTTTCTCCAAGAACTGAAAGAATTTCACTTGAATGACCTGAGGGTTTGGTATTTTTGAGACTTTTCACAGCCTGATGGAGTTGACTAGGCTCATTGTCAGTGGGAAGACAGCAGTGTTCGCTGTCTGTGCAGCTTCCCAGCTTCTCCTTCCACCAAGTGTTGGAATCGAATCAGGTTAGGCCTGAGTTAGACCCCATTGCTGTTCTCATACCTACTCCTTCTCGGTGCTTAGATCTGCCCTCTCTGGGCAGCAAAAAATCAAAGTTAATATTACTTGGTAGTAACCTTTAGAATCTCAAATTCAGCAAGCTATCAAGATCTCTCTTGGATGAGATTCCTTAATCAATAAATGCAGGTTTTGTATCCATCTCTGCTGACCTGATTCATGCAAATGGGTTTATCAGCCACAGATACAGGGACTGTATGTTAGGATGTTGTGCTTTTACCTAGAATGATAATACTGAACACTGATACACCTTCTTTTTCCTAAAGCAAAAATCACATTCAAAAATATAATTACAGATTCATCATAGGATGAACAAAACCTTCCCAAACTATTCAAAACTTGCCAGATTTTAGAGATAAATTTATAATGCCACAACACTGATGAATACAAAACACATAAGCAAGTGCTCCTCTACCCAGCACAGCCAGTAAGGAATAAACGCTATACAGACATCTGTGACAAATATTTATGGGACTAAGTGTACTGCCCAGATTTACTTTTGGATAGAACAAAACAACACTAGAAGAATCTGACTGAAAAGACATAATTATGTCCTGTTATTGGGAATTTAAAACCTCAGATGAAAGAGTTTTCTGGCCAAACAGCCTCAGACATACATACAAACTCATAGGACGCATGCATACATATGTCTAGTGCTGACACTATATATAGGTATAGTGTTATCAAAAGCCATTGGGAAAAATGTTAATGTTTACCTTCTTGCTTGAAAAGACTGGAATCTTTTGTTTTGATGACATTAGAAAGTAGATATCTGACCAATGCAGTGTATTACAACAGTTGCAGTTAGCAAAATACATATTAGGGGTGTGGTGATACCCTCACTCACAGAGGAGAGACAGGGCTGAGCATTTTGGGGACCTCTCAACTGCTGCTTGACGTGAAAAAAAAGGACAACAACTGATGGGTCATCCTCCCCACCATTTTCACCAGGAACCTGCCTTATTAGTTAAGCATTCAGTACACTGAATGCTGTGGACCTTGATACATATTGTTATTTGAGGTTATTGTAATTAGTTGCTTCAGTCTTATCAGAAAGCATTTAAAAGCATATATCCTGCTGGCTATATAGACATATCAGGTCTTCTATTTCCTGACGTACTTTGCAGTTGCAAACTCCTGGAATGGACTTTCATCAGAAATCCTTCATCTTACTGCAGACGATTGGTTTAGGTGACATTTCCTGGACAAAAAGTCCTTTTAACATAAACTGATTACATGGAGTGTGGCTAAACTTCCTGTAGATCTCCCTCTTTTTGAGCTAACTTTTCTCAATTTTGATGTAAAGTTCTGAAATTAAAAGCAAAATTGACATTTTTGGTCCTTAAACTATTGTAATGGATGAGTCCATCTTCTTCACAGTAGAAAGTATATGATTCAATACTTTGTTAATAAAGGTAGGTTTTGTCAAGATTAGAAGGTGTGTGCCGGTGTCAGTAGCAATAAGTAAAAAAAGTTTAAGCATATCCCAATCAAAGCTAATTTTAAAAAGCCTGCAGATTTATTCCGTTTCATATGCATGCAAGTACTTTGCTGCAGACTGACATTTTTAATAAGGGTCATGGCTGGAAGTTTGTTGAATAATGTTTCAAATTATGCTGCCAACAGCAAATTTAAATGTTGTTTGCATATGGCACATTAACATTTGTTTGCACTTTGTTCCATTCTTGAATCACACTGCAGACTCTATGGCAAGCTGTCACATTGTAGGAATTAAATTAAATGTCATGGGCAACAAACTTATGCCATGTCATACTAAGGTATCTTTAGGGCAATTTGCAATAAAGCTTAAAATAATTTATAAACTGACTCTGAATGCCTTGCATTGTGCATTGGTTTATGACAGCACACAGAGACATGAGAAAAAGCTTTCAGTGCCATTTCTTCTTCCAGCAGATCATTATAGACAGATCTTTTTCAATTTCATGCTGAAATTCTTTAAGTCACCCCCCCTAGATTCCACCACCTTTGCTAAATAGCATCAACACTTAACTGTGTTAGCTGGTCAAGAGTCAGTTATCCAGAAAATCTGAAGAGATGGAGGGATGAATCATTTGGCCTGGTCTCCTGTTCTTGCTTGGTCTTGAAGAAGAGACAAGGTGGTCCTTGCTGCTGCCTGCAGCCACTTAAGGCACAGCAGAGACAATGGGCAGTGCAGAGTGGAAACAGCTCAGCCCTGGAAGTGGAAGGCACATTCTCCACTTCTTCCACAGTCTAATAACGCAGGGAAGATTGCATTAACTGGGTACTGAATTATGCAAAAACAGTTCTAAGCTGCTAAATATGTGTGGATCCACATTGTGGAGTTCCCAGTCCGGGTTATTGGCCTTTCTTCCATCGATGCCCCTCTGCAGTGGGCTTTGCCATAGCTTGCAAGCTGATCCCTAGCAGCTGACTGCTAATGTGGGCCCTGAAGCTGCTCTGCCAATGACAGGTTTGGAAGACATCATTAAAAGATGAGATCCATTTCAATACAGAGATTGGTTGGAAAATGGCCAGGAACTATTGCAACTGTTCCTCAGCATCCAGACATTTTCATGGTAATATGAGACTCCAGGAAATTAGTTTTGTTCAGTGTCTGTCCCTTTTGTGGCGCTTGGTGTATATTATTGGCACAAAAACAAGTGGATGCGAATGGACCAAGAATTAACCTTAGGCTGGTCAGTAGAACTCCATTAATTAGGAAAGCAGTGAGGTTCTGGAGCAGCTTTGCAGAAGAGGCACAGGGGTATGCAGCAGAGGCTGTGTTTGTTTATTCTGTTATTGCTTATATTATTCATTTTCTTAAGGAGCACATGACTGAGCAGCAGAGTGGAAGATGGCTTAGATGGCCTATCCTGGCTGACAAAGTTATATCAGAGAAGAGGAGGTTCCCTCTACCCTGAGCGCTGCTGGGCTGACTTGGTCAGGAGAAACTTTCGGAGCCAAGATGTGGCAGGTGGCGTTGGAGGAGGAGGCAGAGCAGGCAGGGAGCCTGCGGCACAGGGACAGACTACAAGAGAGAAGCAAGTGGCTGCTTTCTGCAAGGAGCAGACTCACAGACAGATCTCAAAGATGGTGGAAGAAAGAGGTTTCGATGCCAGAGTTATGTTGGAGCCCAGAAGCCACAAAATAGTGCTGGTTGGGAAAACAGGATTGGAAGGAAGGACATGCCCCCCTGCTGCGGGCTGGCTATAAGCTTTTTCTCATATTTTTGTGGACTGAATAAAAAAAAGTGCACATGACAAGACACTCTGAAAGTTTGCTGCTTTTATTTCAATGCAAGAGGTGTTTTTTATTAATAGAGCTATGAGACCTCTAGGTATAGCAAAACAAGCAACTTACTGTTGTGGCTAAAAAGAATAGCACAGTCTGTTACACCCCTGAAAAGCATTAGAACTGTCGTTTGACAATAGGAATATCATTAAACATGTGCCATTTCATCAGTTTCTCAGTTAGCCAGAGGAAAGGCGTAACTGCCAAAGAGTTTACCACACCATCTGGGTTTTTTTAGTTTAAGAAAATCTCAGTATTTGTGATGCTCTGTTCTTTGATGCAACTGCTGCTTTTCTAAAGAAATGTGTTATCCGTGCTGTTCATTTCAAAAATTGGTCATCCTACTTCAATTAGTAGCAATAGGGTTGGTCAGACAATGCAGGTATTGGATAAAAATATGCACCTTCGGTGTGCTTTGGTGCTACCGCTGTAGTCAGTACAACCCCCTGAACTTCAGTGGAGCCATATACCTGTGTGAAGGTGGGTGGACATACAGGGCTGTGTCGGACCAGGGCCTTCACATACCCTCCTGTACCGGTGTGCCTGCTGCTGAGGACTGACAGCAGATATGATAGACACAGTAGGTGTGGGCGGTCTGGAGTTTTATGGGAGTCTGCTACATAAACTGGACTCAGAACCTGAGAGAGGTTGGGGGTTGGTCAGCATGCTTGGGCAGTAGGGATCTGATCATTGAGCAAATGAGCTTAGGAGCAGGCTCTGTTAACAGCGCTGAGTCCAAAAGTCGAGTCTAAAAGCTGAGTCGGAAAGTTGAGTCTAAAGTTAAGTCCAAAACCAGAGCAGTTTCACAATCCATAAAAAAGCCCCTCCCAAACGCTTCCACAAGAAGAGTTTCTGTGAAACAACAGTGTAGGGAGGTAGGAAATGAAGGGATAATCTTCCCTGCTATATGTGTACTGTAGTGAAAACAGATGGCGGCGTACCAGTTTTGAGGATTATAAAGTAGCAATTAATCTTTCCTCAGACATGGATCAATGCCTCCTTCACTCAGCGCATCACAGGAGCACAGGGGCTCACCGAGCTCGGTCCCCGCTTACCAGGAGGTGGTGCTGGCTGGTCACCCTGCCGTGCCATCAGTTATTAAAAGGATAATTCCAGTGTGACTTGTTGCTCTGGGATGCCAGAGTGCAGCAGTGTAATTTTTCAAATCACTGCAGAGCAGCTGCTACACAGTATTATTTGGATGGCATCCTAGTGACTGGCGAAACAGAGCAGTACTTGCAACTTGGAAGTTATATTAAGCCAAATGTCCACCTTTGTGCTAAGGATGAGAAAAATCCACAAGTGTTTGCAGGTGATTGCAAATAATTTCAGGGGAAGAGTTGATGATGTTGGAATTCAGCTGCTTAAATTAGAAATACAAATGATAGATCAAGCACAAGCTGGGAACTCTTCTGACATTGCTATGCTGCTAGGGGCAAGTCATTTCATGCTTCCTTGCTCTTGCAAAACTCGTGAGCAAATTGTTTCTGAAAGGTAAGATATTGGGGTGGTCATATGAATGCCAGAAGGCATTTATTTGCAGGTAATGTATGGCAAAGAATTTCTCTTCATACCTCTAATATGAATCCAGAGGTAGAGCCTTGATAATGAAAAGCAGAGGTTGTTTTTGGCAGTAGTCAAACAGTGCAAGGAGACTTGGATCTTTTTTCTTGGAAGAAATCTTAAACTGAGGGCATGGATGTTATGCAGCCTTTGTTTACACTGAATATCCTTCCCACAGGAGCGAAATATATTCCTTAAAGAGTAGTAGAAGTTGGAAGAACTTGATTCTGACAGTAAGTGGAGAAAACCCTTGAGACAACAGAGCTCATCATTGGTCAGTAAATTGGAATTTTTTTGATTTCTTGGGGTAACATGTCTCTATAGAACCAAAACTAATAATTTCCAGCTTCAGAACTGAAATTCTTCCCATTACTGTCACAAAGAGGTATTTTTATTATTAATGAGGAAAACCATGAGATGATTTGGACAACGAGCAGTAGATTCTTTAAGCAAAGAGACCTCATTAGAATAAACAAGAAAATGCCACAGCAAAATAATTATAAATCCATTGAAATTCACGATGATATTTTTATTTAATTCCCAGAAAATGTCATCTATAGTTGTCCCCTTTTGTGCATGAGTTTTTTAATAAACTTTTGTTTGTGGGTGTGAAATTTTCATTATTAGAAAACTAAGGAGGCGGTGATGTTTATCATTTTTTCTGGCTTGCTTTAAGCTTTAATTAATGTGTATTTAATTTGATAAATTAACAAACTTATTATTAAAGGCTTATTTACTCCAGAAAAATGAACAAAAAACCCTCACATGCCCCAGTCATTCTTGACTCCACATATTGAAAATATCACTGGAATTTTGGGTCCATATTTCTAGAAATGTTATTTTTCCATTTTCTGATTGGTATGAACTTTGTAAAAGCAGGTGACAAACAAGCAAACATCGTCTGGTTATGAAAAACACATAAAAATCTAATGAGATATGCAAAAAACTTTAAAAACTGTAAGGGGATCAAGAAAAATCTGGTTTTCCTAGGAAAAAAAAATCAAAATAGAAACCATTTCTACTAAGTAAACAACAGGTAAGAAACACACAGGTCTTTGTCAATTTTCATCCACCTTATCAGAAGTTTTTCACTGGAATTGAATTTTCCTTTCCATAGAAAGGCAGAGCTTCTTACGCCTGGTGCCTTCTTTCCTAGAATTCAGGTAGCTGCTCAAGAGCATACGAACGGTTATGATTACAAAAATCCAAAAAAGCAATTATACAGAAGTGTCTTCAATTACATTAGTTTCATTTGGCCAGCCCATGCACAGCATTGCTGTTCCTATCCAAGCCTTGAATAATTCTAGCCCATTTCAGAAGTTTGTTGTGCTTATTTCCAGGTAACGTACAGAACATCATCATTCTGCACATTTCTTTCTGAAACACACCTACAATTTTGCAGTGAAACAATTCTCCTTGATTCATCTCTTTCAAAAAGCTGAACAAACACCGTTTCTTCTCTCTATCTCCCAAGTACTGTATTGGCACAGCATGCAGATATTATCGCAGTCCCATTAAAAGTAATTGCAGGCAGTAATGCAGACAATTATTTCTGACTGACTGAGTTGTTGATCTTTGCAGTTCAAGAAAACAATATGAGGATCTTCTGCCCTCTTTCCCTATCTTGTCCTGTTTAATTGACAGGCCAGCATTACTTACAATTTGCTGTAGACTGCTGTCTCCTGTCAGAAGACATTCGGAATTCAGAGCATGGTCTTACATTGCTTTGCTACTAAGGTTAATTAACACTTCTTTTTGCTGTTACCAGGAACAGAAATGTGAAGGAAACGAGTAACTGGCATAAATGGAAATCTGCCAATTATACTCTGCAAACTTGAGTTTAGATATTATTTAGTGCCAGTAATAAGAAAACCAAGTTTATTATTTTGTAGAAAACATTTTTCCACGTTTCATGTCAGTATGCATTTGTAAAGCATAAATTATACCATTTTTTCCTTTAACTCTCTCTTTTAGTAGCACAGCTTATTTTGTCTATTTTTGATGCACTCTTAATTCTTAAATATTTCCCCTTTTATTTCTGCTTTATCTGTTAACTCTTCCCCAAAAGAGTTCCAATGTGGGCCAGTTTAATTTTTCATTATTCTACCTCTATAGCAGTCCTCATCTTCCCCTAATGATTTCTCACCCTTTTTATGGCAATTATGTCTAAGTTTCAATTCCTACGGTTCCACTAAGTTTCAGGACAGACAAAAAACCCACCATCATCCTCCAATAGTTCCAGAAGATCTACATTTATATCAAGAACCTTTAATAAAGCTGGTTTCAGTGAAAGTCATCCACAGCTTCCCACCAGCAGAAGGATGAACTCCTTCCCACAGGTCCTTCTCGGAAAAAGGCAAATGCTTTTGAACCCGTCCACTCATGGAGATAGAGATGGGTTATGAATATAACAGTTACAATAGTTGCAATAAACTAAATCAACCAGGATAACTTTAAGCTTAACCTTGAATTGGAGATCCATTTTTCCTCATGAACTGGATTGTTCTGGTTCTCTCATTCCACGTTTATCCAATAGAAGGTATGCTAAAGTCCTTTCTCTTCTTTTTACCTATGGCAGCTCTAATATGGGGGTAGGACCATGTTTCTGAGTGTAAAGTCAAGACAATTTTAGGTAAGAGACATGTTCAACAAGCACTCATTTAGGTGTAGCCCTAAATGAATGTGGGATCACTGACCAAAGGCTGCCCGCATGGTAGACACATTGCACATGATTCACTGTGAGCCTCTGGCAGGCTGTGGAAACTTCATGTTAGTGTAAGTTCATTTGAAATGTAAGTGCACTTCAGAAATCCCAAAAGGGAAATATTTTGCAAGAAAATAGGAAAATGCCAAGAAATGGGTCTATGGAAATCAGCTTTCAGTGGGAGGAACTGGGACCCAAAATCAAGATGTTTGAAGCAGCTGTTGAAACCCCTCATGTTTTCTTCAGTATGAACCTTAGACTAATAGAGGGATGCTGCTGACAAACCTTTTCTGTTTAATTACTTCTTCCTCATTGCAGATAGACCTTTGTTGGAGAATACCCCAGGGTAACTTCCCTTGGACAACCCAGATTGTAGGAGAAAAATATTCATTTAATTTAGGACTTTATGCTGTCTCTGGAATAGGAAGTTAGGAATTATCTACTTCTTTAATACTTAGAGTGAACTTATTTTTTTTTTTAAACTATACAAAGTTACTGCATCAAAATAGGATCTACTAGAGCAAAGTATGATAGGTTAATTGGGCCATTATTGTAGGATGATACAATGCAATTATCACTTCTGATTCTGATATAATGTGGAAGTGTAGGTTCACAGTATATTACAACCTATTGTAAAATCTCATGACTGGTATGAAATTAACCATGTTCAACATTCTAATTAGGAAAAAAAATCTTAGTAGCAGTAGCGTTGGCATACCTCCAGTTCTTTAAAAATACCAAAACCGTTCTTCACAGATTGATTCTGTCTCTTTGGGACTAGACTGTAATTCTGCAAAAGGTACAATATTAGCAGTAGACTACTTTGAAGAGCTGCTCCAAGAATACACATCAAATTAGGAAGCTGAAAATTCCAGAATAACCTAATATTTCAATTTTTCATTGATTTCTATGAGGCAAAGGAAGCCTCATTAAACAAATCTGTATGCATTGAGAATATCATCAGAGACTTGAAGGGCAGGAAGTCCAATCCCTCTCCCAAAGAACAAAGAGAAAGTTTTCAAATTTCATCATTCCTAACTGACTTTTGTCTTGCCTACACTCAAATCTAATAATGAAGACTTCAAGGCAATCTGTAGCAGTGTTTACCTCCAGATCTCTTTTAAGAATGGTGGCTATTTCCTGGGCTGCATCTAAGACTAACAAGTTGCTGAACTTACTTGGTTTAAACTGGGTCCCAAAAGTGCTAAGTGCTTAGAAATTTCAGTGAAGGCAATGGTGATTTTTACTTTCACACTGAAAATCAGGACATTATACTTCTCAAGGTGAGAGGTAAGATGACAAGTTTAAATTCCTAACCCATCTAATCTTTAACACACAAAGATGTCATCCAACTATAAATAATTCTCATACACTTCATGCTCTCATTGCAAATTTGAAAATCCCAATAGCTGACCATTTACTTTCCATGGTGTTCTTAGTATTTACACTACAGACATTATTGAAAAAGAATAAGAAGGCTCTAAGGAAACCTTTTGGGTTGCTGGATGCAGCTGTTCTTATTACTGTGCTCCTAAATTCCAGGCTCCAATGTAGTTGACCATTTAGGTTGGTGATATTATTAGTTACACTTTTTGCATTTGTGGAGGAAAGTTATGTAGCTAAAATGAAACCTGTATTATCTCTATTGGCTGTAATGACATTTAACACTTTGTATAGGGGAAACTAGGAGAGGTGTTCCTGGAATGCTTTCTGTCTGCAGTTTGTAGAGCTGAGCAGTGTTTGAAACTCAGCAGGATGGGTATCTCCTCAGCCATTCCTGTTAATCAAGCAGTTGATGCTTCTGGGAAAAGCAGGTAACTGGTCGCTGGAGTTGCTTCTTGGAGTTCTGATCTTCAAACCTTTTGGTTTCTGAATACATCTCACAAAGTTCATAAACCAAGAGATTTAAAGATACAAACACTGTGAGATGTGTTCAGGAAAATAATTATGCAGAAGTGCACTGATTCTAAATACCGCTTACACAGGTAATTTGATTCATACTACCCTCTTGATAGCACGTTGGTAAATTTTCTGCCTCCAAGTGCAATAGTGTCCATTGCTGTTTCTCCAGACACTAGAATCTGAAGACACAGTTACATTAGTATCCATGTGTATGGATTGTGAAAGATGCCTGACCTTTTGATGGGAAAGCATACAAGGATACACTAAATTTTGAGCTATTAAGAATTTAGGATGAAAGCAGAAGGAGATAGAATATTGGTTATAGAGAAGACCATACAAACCATGATGGATACTTTCCTGTTCAAGCAATAGCAAAAAAATGGAGTCCTGAAGGACCTGAGCAACCTGACAAAACAGGGCAATTGCAACATAAATCGGCATTGTTTGAGCAGCTGAATAGGACCAGATGACTTACAGAGATCTCTTACAAAGTAAATTACTCTTTCGGCCCATAGGTGTATTTTTATAACATAAAAAGCATCGAAAATTGCACTGCACAAGGCTTCAGGAGGCCATTTAGTCCCTCCTCTCTCAGTGCAATGTCACCTGTTCCTGTTTCTCAGAACTGAAGTATTGGGAATATTCTCAGTGCCTGGGCATTTTTACAGCCTCACAGAAATCTGTTCCAGTGTCCAAATATTCTTACTATTAAGACTTTTTTCTTGGCATCATATCTGAATCTTCCTTGATGTAATGTAAGTCCATTTTATTTTGTCCTAAACCCAATGCTGACAAAGATTGTTTAATTAATCTTTCATTTTGCAGCTACCTTTTCTGTAGCTGAAGTCAGCTGTACATCACCTTGGGCTCCTTTTTCCTAGACTAAGCAATCCAGATTTCCTCAGTCTACAGGACGTCTAGACCTCTGATCATTCTTCTTGTTTCCTTTGCATCTTCTCTAATTAGTCAATGTATCTCAGGAAAACAAAGCCCCAGCCTGGACCCAGTCTTACAGGTGAGCCTTTCCCAGTGCTGAGCAGAACAGAGATTATTTGAACAGTTTAAGCACTAACGCTCCTCTTTGTAGATCATGAAATAATTTTACCATTTAAAAAATTGCTTAATATCACTGATTCAATTTCAGCTCTAAGCATGTTAAAGTGTTATCTACATTTCCAAAGTTCACAAATGTTTTTGAATTATCACATTGCTTTTCTTACATCTTTTGGTGAGACACAGCTCTCTGCAGCAGCAAACAGAAATCGTAGGAGACCATTGGCTGCAATGTTATGGTACTCAGAATGGCTGCATTTCAAAGGAAAATGTGATCATGGACTTTCCTATATGCTTCCCTAACCTAGAGAAATACATGACCTTTTCTGAAAGGGGAGCAATGGGTACTAAGAGCCGAGTAGTAATATCTTAGTATTCATTTTCAGTTAATTATTGCAAATACTGTGTGTTATTTTGTCATCTGTTATCAAGTAGAACAGCAGGCTACATTAAATTTCCTACTCGTTGCAAAGGATTAAAAGAAAAACAGCACAGTTCTTGTACCTGGTTGGATTTCCTTATTAGCTACAGTACTTTTTATGTTGTAATTTTTATTCTATGTTCTCTGAAATCAAATGCAATTGTTAACAGTCATATTCTGAGGGACATCTAGAAATAACGAGGCAGCCTTGAAATGCTGCCTTCTCTACCAACAAAACACTATCGCTTAAATGAATGCTTCTAGGAATGCCTCAGGAGTACTATGCACAGGATGGATCACTTTGGATTAGTTAAAATAATGATGCCTCATTGAAACCTTTTTTAGCTCTTTCTAGCTCAAACTGTGGTAACAAACAGTGAAATATCTGCCTTCAAATACATTAGTAACCATTGGATGCTTTCTTCCATGAGGAAAACTGAGACCAGGGGGAATTGCGAGGCCAGTCTGCAAGAGATCTATGGCAGAATGGAGCATGTCTAATGAATCCTGGTCTGAAAGAAGCAGAGTTATTGTTCATTTAAAGAGCTGAAAGGACAAAAGGTGGCTATAAAGCCCAATGAGACAGGCCACACAATACTGCATTTAGGTACCTGCTGTTTCTAAGGTGTACAGATGAAGGAAGGTGTGTTAAGGAGAGTAGGAAAGCCATCAAATGGTGGGAATGCCGATATTGCGCAAATCATACTGAACTGTGAGGCAAAAGCAAAGCCTCCCATTCATCTCACAAGTTGTCTATAAAAGTGATCACCAGAGTCCTGGTTTATATTACTGCCAACTTTCACAACTTTTCATGAACCACTGGGTATTCTTTGTCCTGAACTTTTAACTGAAAACACATTTTTTTGACGATTTCACAGACACCAGTGGGCTGTGGATTATAGTTGCGAAGCTGTTAATACAAAGAGATGCAGATTAAAAAGCTCTTGCTGTCTCCTGTGGGTATAAAAGGCAAACTAAAATTTGAGTCTGAACAAACATTTTGCAATGTTGGCATTTTTAAATACCTATACCAACATTAAGGGTAAGATAACTTCCAGGACTTCCTATCAAATAAGAAACTTCTTAGTATTTATTGCTATAGTTCAGTTTATGTTACAGAGATTTATTTTATTTGCACAAAGGTATAAATTTACTGAAAATTTCAAATTGTTTGATCTAAAATCGGGTGCAGACTATTTTTCACCCGTTTTGACTGTTGATTGTTGGCTGTTTCAATCCTTTTGTATGATCAACTGTAGTCATTCACTCATTCATTCTTCCTGCAGTATTAAGCATCCCATCACTAGAATTCTTCAGAGTCTAGGTAAAAGGAAAACAAGAAGAGACCTGACTCTGAGCAGAGTTAGCCAGGGGTTGCTACTGGGGAGAGTACTAAGAGCTGCAACTGAGAGGCAGGAGAGAAAAGACAGGGCAGCAGAGAGCCCAGGAGCCAGGAGGTGAAGCCACTCACCCAACACAAGGAGGGGACGTCACAGGGCATCGGTCTGCAGGTAGAGAATGGTCTGAAACGTCTCAGTGAGCCAGTCATTTTCTCCAACATGATTTCACTGCTTGATTCCACTTATTGATGGAGAGGGGTATTTGTTCTGGAAGTTAGTGTTTTGAAAACAAGAGTCTGGCAAAGTCATAAGCTGACTAGATAAGGGGATGCATCTAATAGCCTGTGTGGCATAGCAGAAAAATAAAACCCAAAATAAAAAAGCAAATTATCAGTCTCCTAATTTTAAAAAAGTTCAATATTATTTCAAAACCAAAAACTTTAATGCATAAATATGATAAATACGTAAATATGTGTGCAATTTTTTAAACACCAGATAAAAACCTTCTTTGGTCCTGAATGTGGAAATTCCATTTACATCTTCCACTATACATAATAGGAGGCTAATAATTTAACTATCTTATATGAAGTCAGAGGTTTACAGTTAAATTCTTCCTGTTGCATCTGTGTTTCACACTACATTTTAATGGAAAACAGGTGTGTTCTATTACTTCCAAGCAGTAAAGGACCTGAGGCTCACTTCATTGTTCTAGAGATAAGATGAGGAGCAAAACAAGAATTTATTTGACAGATTGCACAGTTCTTGACAAGCTGTAGTATTAGTGATTATACAGCCCTCCTCTTTTTAAAAGCACTGCAAGAGTCTCTGAGAATGTCTAGCTGGAAATAGGCAGTCTATACATGAAAATTTAGACGTTTTCTTGTTGCTTTGATTTAGATTAATGTGGGATAATCTTTAAGAACGAAAATGAGGTTTTACCAGTTAGGAAAAATAATGTAGTCCTTAATAATCACTCATCTAAAACTTATTTCATTAGCTCCAGTGATTCATGAGGAAGCTTACCACCTCCTGCTCTGAAAGTTGGAAAGGACCTTAGAGATCATCTAGTTCCAACCCCCCTGCCATGGGCAGGGACACCTCCCACTAGACCAGGTTACTCAAAGCCCCATCCAGCCTGGCCTTGAACACTTTCAGGGATGGAGCATCCACAACTTCCCTGGGCAACCTGTTCCACTGCCTCACCACCCTCACGGTAAAGAATTTCTTCCTAATATCCAGTCCAAATCTACCCTCCTTCAGTTTGAAACCGTTATCCTGTGTTCTATCATTGCATTCCCTGATAAAGAGTCCCTCCCCATCCCTCTTACACGCCCCCTTTAGGTACCAGAAGGCTGCTATAAGGTCTCCCTGGAGCCTTCTCTTCTGCAGGCTGAACAACCTCTGACCATCAGTCAGTTAAGACTATATGTAACCTTTTGATATGGACATAAAGGAGAGATATTTCATTACTTCCTCCAGGTGAAGAAAGCAGTGTATTACTGCTGTGGCTAAGTTTAAAATGAGTGGAATCATAAAAACCCAGGAGGTACCTGCAAAGTGAAATAAAACTAGTCATCTCTAAATTGCAAAAGTTTCTTTTACGTTCTCGTTAGCGATAGAGGCTAAATTTTAAGATAGATCCTCATGGAATCAAGTGAGGCTAAAAGCTGGGGATCCTTCAAGGTCCTGAAAACTCTGTGTAGGTGACAACAATCCAGTGCTGGGCAGGCTGGTGTGGGCTCTGACTAGCTGATAACGGAGTGCCCTGGAACTGGCAGAGCAGTCAGCACAGACAAGGAGGCCGTCCCACCGTGGGGATCAGCTGCTTCTGTTAAGAATGGCTATAATATTCTAACATTTTCAGGTCACATATGAAGGGTTTGTGCCATGAAAATGTGATGCAAATGCCTGGATTTACTCAATGCTTTTGAATATCTGGAATGATAGAAAAGGTGTTATTCTTTTTATGCCTGGTTTTCTCTCCCACATACGTGGTATCAGATTATATTTAACTTTGCAAAAAGGTGCTAGAAAAGAGATTCTCAAAACGTAAATCAACAGTGAAGATCCACCAGAATTATTATGGGAGAGTCAGACACACTCTCTTACCAGGACTGATGGTCTTGATCTACTGAGTGCATCTGGGAACCTTCTAAATCTGGCCAATAAATGGAAATGGGGTTGACAGCTTCTCCTCTTCTTTGTGTGTTTTCACAAAGCTGATGGACTTGGAGCTTGTGAGCTGCTCAGCCACACTGCAGTAAGTGTTCCCGGTAATATTGTCTACCACCTTGTGCATTTTGGATTCTGAAGGTCTGAATGCAGGAAAGGGGGGAAGAAAGAACTGACACTCATTTGGACTTGTGGGTGAAATGTGGTTTGTAAAGGGAAATACTGCTTATATAATACAGGTTTTGGATTTCCTCTGGAAGAAAAGGCTAATTGGGAAATTATATTATTCTGAAATAACTCTTGCCAAACTTTCAAAGTTCAGATTCAGTACTATATCTGAAGAGTTCTCAGTGACTCACAAAGTAGTATGGATGTAAGAGGTTTGGATTTCTCAGTGCTCCCAGGCAGCTGTCCTGAAACAAGATTTCTATCAGAGAAGAATTGCACTGACGACCCAGAAGCACTGCTCTTCAGTCAGATTGTGTTTGTCAGATTTAGTGATGACATAATCTGAATAATACTTAGAGATCTTTACCCAGATCAACACAGCATCCCACATATAAATGATATTACCTTGTTTATCCAAATAGGATTTCTGCCTTCTAGCTTGAATACCATCTTCATAGAATCATAGACTGGTTGGAGTTGGAAGGGACCTTAGAGATCATCTAGTTCCAACCCCCCTGCGATGGGCAGGGACACCTCCCCGTAGACCAGGCTGCTCAAAGCCCCATCCAGCCTGGTCTTGGATACTTCCAGGGATGAGGCATCCACAACTTCTCTGGGCAACCTGTTCCAGTGTCTCACCACCCTCACCCTTAGAATTTCTTCCTAATATCTAATCTAAATCTACCCTTTTTCAGTTTAAAAATATTAGCCCCTTGTCCTATCTCTATACTCCCTGACAAAGAGTCCCTCTCAATCTTCACTCTAGGTCCCCCTTTAAGAACTGGAAGGCCGCTATAAGGTCTCCCTGGAGACTTCTCTTCTCCAGGCTGAGCAACGCCAGCTCTCTCACCTTGTTTTCATAGGAGAGGTGCTCCATCCCTCTGATCATTTTTGTGGCCCTCCTTTGAACTTGCTCCAACATGTCCATGTCCTTCATGTTAAGCTATTTTTCTTGTAGAATAAGTCTAGGTTTGTTTCCATGGCAAGTCATCCTAAAAAGTGTCTTGTAGCTCTTTATTGGGAAAAGGAGCATTTCATATTGCAGATGTTTGCCACATGTTGAGATCATGTAGTGACTCAGATAGGGTCCAGTAATGTCCTGAATTTAGGGCTACTAAGATGATTANTTGGGCGGGAAGCCCTAGAAGAAGTTCACGGCCATGCAAGAACTGGTAGATCTTTCCTGTGCAGGATATTTTAGGGAGGAGTGCTTTTGTGTGACTGAACCAGTGTTTAGCATATGACTAATTGGGAAGTTACTTTGAGGACGTGTTAAAAAATGATGGCAAATAAATAATATGGAAGAGACTAGACTGCTCTGTGAATTTGTTGTGAAGGATCAGACATCATGAATAATGTTCCATCACGAGAAAGGAAATTAAATGAAGGAGGACTGCTCTAAAGAAAATACAGGAGAAAAAGATCAATGTTTGTTAAATGGAAAAGACTAGCATTTTTATTCAGAGACATATTATTTTTACATTTCTAAAAAGTTGCTTCAAAGGCAATTATAATAAAAAAGGAAGGAAAGGTCTGAACTCTCCCTTTCCTTTCTCTGCATATTTATTCATCTTTTTCCAATGAACATGAGTTTTAATTCAAGTCAGAACACAGACTTGTTTTGATTGCATTAAGAGGTAAATCAAGACTTAAATAGTCACAATTCCTCTTGATATCAATATGAGTTCTGTATGAAGATGTAGAAATCAGTGATGCAGATCAGGGAAGAGAATTTAGATTTAAAAAACAAAATCAATAAATAGAAAATAGAAAATACATTCCTAGCGGTGTTTCTGTAAAATAAAAAATAAAAAGAAAACCAACATTGATATAGGCCAAGATTCATGAACTGAATATAGAATATGTAAGTAAATTTAAATACGTAAAGCTTCCCTTGTGAACTGAGGGTAGTTTCTATTTCCAGCATTGAAATTAGGTAGCGATGTAACAGAAGCATGTACCCAGAGTACACATAAAATAAATCTTTTAAATTTTCTGCACAGCTTATTTAAAAAAAGTACCATCAATGATATCCTGTAACCCTTCAAATAGTAAAACCAAGTTGTATGAATAATTCATAGAAACATCTTCAGTAGTACTCCAAAGGGGACAGTTAGGTCCACTAGGTAAATAAATCTAAGTTTTTAAAAGTCTGCAAGCAACTTACCTACTTGCTAGCAGGACTCAGTACAGTATATCACAATTTAGTTTGGCCTGAAGCACATTTGATTATCCTCCTAGGTTAAGCACAATAGGGAAGATGATTCATCAATTATGCACTGATTACCATTTATCTTAACTTGGTGAGTCTTATTTATTTCATGTTCCAGTTACTTTGTGTTATCCCCACAACCGATACCAGAGGATATCCCCACATTAAATGACTCCAAATAACCATACTGCCACAAGGAAGACCTCAGCAACCTAACAAAAATTTTCTAAAAGAGAAAGAAGACATAGACAGCTAAATGAAACACATGAGCTTTGGGTTTAATTCAAAGACATGAATTGCTTTCTCAATACCTGTCGGACATACTTGTCAGACCTGCACTCAGATGGTACCTGTCTGTAGAACACATACATGTTTGGTTGACCTTTCTCCATCTTGGAGAGCATGAGGTTTGATTCATGTGACGCAGATGGAATTCACTGTTTATAATGGCTTAGGTGGGAGAGGGTAAGGCAGGCTGATGCTAACTGGAGTTATCTGAAGGTTTTCTAGAAGGCTGTTTTCAGGTGCCCAAAAAGGTTCACATACAAGTGAATTGCAATTCTGAGCTTAAATACCATGAAAATTGACACATCCATTGTCATCTCCTTCAAGATCCGTTTAAGGAGATGCTATGTAAGAGCCACATATTTGCTGTGATGGTGGTATTTCCTCTGCATGTGTAGTAAAAATACTTCCCTTGACTCCACTCCTACCTAATTTTTGGTTGGCATCCAAGAAAGTAGTTAGAAGTGCCAATGAACTCTTGGAATATCAGATCTGGCAGCCAGGCATGAAAGCTGCTTTGGCTTGCACCAACAGAGAGAGGTTAGAAGACCTTTCTGAGTCTTAGTGAAAGCTTCACAGGCTTCAAAGGTTTTCTGCATCTTGCTTTGCCAGATCAAACGTGGAGGGCATCTTGCACTGTACAGGAACTTTTATTCATGCTATAGGGAGGATTTTCCTAAAACCAAAAAAAAAAAAAAAAAAGGAAATGATCCAGGCTGGGTAATTTTTTTTAATGGTGCCCTCTTCTCAGTGTCATTAACTGTAATTTATAGGGTTTGTTTTGTTTTCTTCTAAAAATATTTTTCCATTATTTTAAAGCCTTGTACAATTCATATGGCTAAGGCATAGAAAATTAGACAGAAATGTGCATGTTTTAGCTTGGAGGACCTCCAAGTTTGAGAGAAAAGACAAAGGCTAAGGATGCTGTCAGTCCAGGTTCCTTGTGTCTCTAACTGGACCATGGAAACAGTCTAAGTGTATCACTAAGGGTCTGTAGCTATGCTTTAGGTGCTTATTACTCCTGGATCTATATTTGCTTAAATAAACTTGAAGGCTGTCTTTCTATATTGGTGTCAGTCTTTAGCTTGCTATCAGGATGAATCCCACAACACTACAACATTAACTAGTGGGTAGTCAATATCTTTCTTTCAAAAAATCAGTACTGTTCTTGTCTTTTTTTAATACAGATATCAAGAGCTGCAAGACAATCTCAGTATTTTAAGATTCTGTTGTTAGGAAGGGTTTGGGTTTGTTGATTTTTTTTTCTTTTTGTCTCCTGTTGTATACCAATGATTACTGAAGCAGCAAAAGCTGAACACTCATTTTGGCAAAATATACTCTTTTATGATTCCAGGATGTTGTTAGGATACACTACTACCCATAAGATTTTGGAAGAGGCAGTAACTACCTAACTATAAAATATAACTGTAGATGACTGAAACCTTGGCTTAAACAACCTTTACTGAATTTACTCGAGAGCAAAGCTGGGGGTGGGGGTTGGTATAAGATCTTAGAAGCAAACCTGTTTAACTAGCTGAATACTTATAATGTCTGAAAGCTCCAATGAAACTCCAATTGACTTTAATTTGGCTCATACTTTGGCAGGAAAGGAGAAAAGCCTGGGAGAATGACCTTTGCTTATTCCCTAGAGTGTAAACAATTGAGAGATAGATATGAACAGATCCACGTTCGCTGTAGGAGCTTTTTTCTCCTCTCAGCACATACTGTGTAATGAATGCGTAACTCACATTGGTGTCAATAGTAATTATATTCGTGCACTGGGAGGGAACGGAAATTTTAAATTGATAACTCTTCATAATATCTTCTTACAACTGTCCTATAGGCCACTGTTCAATGCAGTGAGTTAATAAGCATTAGTCAAATTCCTGTTGGGGCAGTGGCAATAGTACAGGTAATATATTTAATAGAGACTTGTTGCTTAATTACTTTCCAAAGAGAAGAGTTTAGCTAGAAGATATTTTCTGTAATAATTTTTCCTTTATATTATGTCTCTAGCATTCAGTACTGGTTTTGTCAGTGAATACCACCAGATGTGGGAAGATCATTTAAACATTGTATTAATAAAAATTTCATGCAAAAAGCAAGGTGAGAGAATGCAAACTTATATGGTTAAGCATTCCAGTCAGGAAATGTATGGGCAAGCTTCATTTTAGCCCATAATGATTAATGCATTATGTTACAGCCTTTAATTAAATGATCATATACCATTTCTTGAATAACACAATTTTCTTCAACAAGTTTTAAATATACTGGTTTATGCAATTTTCCTAGTGCTATCTATTATTCCGTGTATGCTAGGAAGAATCCAAGAAAGTCTTTTATATAAAATGACATAGCATGCTAATGTTGCTCAATAAATTTACAAGTAAATCTCACTTTCTGGAACACTGTTCATCTTTGCATCTCAGACAGCCTTACAGGTGACTGAGACATAACTCCGTGGCATTTTAATTCCTCTAGGTCCTGAGCACCTGACCTTGTGACAGGATGTATTACTGTCACAGGGAAAGAGCTGCTCTAATGTTAAGGAACAATCATAGGTCTAATATCGCTAATGACTTAGAGGATACCTCAATACTGCTAATGACTTAGAGGCTACTAGCAGATACCTCTATTCATAGAGAAAAAATGATTATGAATGTGCATACCAATAAAATGTAGCCTTTGTGCCCAGAGTCAACACATCTTTGGATCTTTCTTCTGCTTTTGAAGTTTAATAGACTCCTTATCAGAGGAATAACCAGATTCTGACTGCCTGTGTGGCTGCAGAGCTAGCAGTGAGTTACTGGAACGAAGAGACTGAGGTGTCTCCCTCTCTACGCTGCACCACAGCAACTGAAGAGGTTGTCAGACGAGGTAGAAAAAGCACTTTCCCTCCCAGTAGCTAGAACTGTGGAAAAGAGAGGGGGAAAGCATTTACGCACCCACACATTCACACATTTGCTCTTGATACTCCTCTCTAGTAAATGCTAGAGAAAGAAAGAGAAGTGAGAGACAGTTTTGTGGTGGGAAAAACCACAAAACGAACTTTTCAGAGCACACATCAGTATTTCTTTGGTATAAATATATATTATTGCAAATATATATGCATATATATATATTGCATATATATATATATATAAGGTATATAAATATACTTTATTGCATACTCTATGCCATAGTAACAGCATGTTGCTCTGTGACTAAAGAACTTTGCAGTCCAAATGCCACAGGTAAGTGTTCAAATATCACCTGGAACAAAGCATTTTGTTCATTCTGTTCTGGTTTGGTTTGGTTTNCCAGGCTGGGTAATTTTTTTTAATGGTGCCCTCTTCTCAGTGTCATTAACTGTAATTTATAGGGTTTGTTTTGTTTTCTTCTAAAAATATTTTTCCATTATTTTAAAGCCTTGTACAATTCATATGGCTAAGGCATAGAAAATTAGACAGAAATGTGCATGTTTTAGCTTGGAGGACCTCCAAGTTTGAGAGAAAAGACAAAGGCTAAGGATGCTGTCAGTCCAGGTTCCTTGTGTCTCTAACTGGACCATGGAAACAGTCTAAGTGTATCACTAAGGGTCTGTAGCTATGCTTTAGGTGCTTATTACTCCTGGATCTATATTTGCTTAAATAAACTTGAAGGCTGTCTTTCTATATTGGTGTCAGTCTTTAGCTTGCTATCAGGATGAATCCCACAACACTACAACATTAACTAGTGGGTAGTCAATATCTTTCTTTCAAAAAATCAGTACTGTTCTTGTCTTTTTTTAATACAGATATCAAGAGCTGCAAGACAATCTCAGTATTTTAAGATTCTGTTGTTAGGAAGGGTTTGGGTTTGTTGATTTTTTTTTCTTTTTGTCTCCTGTTGTATACCAATGATTACTGAAGCAGCAAAAGCTGAACACTCATTTTGGCAAAATATACTCTTTTATGATTCCAGGATGTTGTTAGGATACACTACTACCCATAAGATTTTGGAAGAGGCAGTAACTACCTAACTATAAAATATAACTGTAGATGACTGAAACCTTGGCTTAAACAACCTTTACTGAATTTACTCGAGAGCAAAGCTGGGGGTGGGGGTTGGTATAAGATCTTAGAAGCAAACCTGTTTAACTAGCTGAATACTTATAATGTCTGAAAGCTCCAATGAAACTCCAATTGACTTTAATTTGGCTCATACTTTGGCAGGAAAGGAGAAAAGCCTGGGAGAATGACCTTTGCTTATTCCCTAGAGTGTAAACAATTGAGAGATAGATATGAACAGATCCACGTTCGCTGTAGGAGCTTTTTTCTCCTCTCAGCACATACTGTGTAATGAATGCGTAACTCACATTGGTGTCAATAGTAATTATATTCGTGCACTGGGAGGGAACGGAAATTTTAAATTGATAACTCTTCATAATATCTTCTTACAACTGTCCTATAGGCCACTGTTCAATGCAGTGAGTTAATAAGCATTAGTCAAATTCCTGTTGGGACAGTAGCAATAGTACAGGTAATATATTTAATAGAGACTTGTTGCTTAATTACTTTCCAAAGAGAAGAGTTTAGCTAGAAGATATTTTCTGTAATAATTTTTCCTTTATATTATGTCTCTAGCATTCAGTACTGGTTTTGTCAGTGAATACCACCAGATGTGGGAAGATCATTTAAACATTGTATTAATAAAAATTTCATGCAAAAAGCAAGGTGAGAGAATGCAAACTTATATGGTTAAGCATTCCAGTCAGGAAATGTATGGGCAAGCTTCATTTTAGCCCATAATGATTAATGCATTATGTTACAGCCTTTAATTAAATGATCATATACCATTTCTTGAATAACACAATTTTCTTCAACAAGTTTTAAATATACTGGTTTATGCAATTTTCCTAGTGCTATCTATTATTCCGTGTATGCTAGGAAGAATCCAAGAAAGTCTTTTATATAAAATGACATAGCATGCTAATGTTGCTCAATAAATTTACAAGTAAATCTCACTTTCTGGAACACTGTTCATCTTTGCATCTCAGACAGCCTTACAGGTGACTGAGACATAACTCCGTGGCATTTTAATTCCTCTAGGTCCTGAGCACCTGACCTTGTGACAGGATGTATTACTGTCACAGGGAAAGAGCTGCTCTAATGTTAAGGAACAATCATAGGTCTAATATCGCTAATGACTTAGAGGATACCTCAATACTGCTAATGACTTAGAGGCTACTAGCAGATACCTCTATTCATAGAGAAAAAATGATTATGAATGTGCATACCAATAAAATGTAGCCTTTGTGCCCAGAGTCAACACATCTTTGGATCTTTCTTCTGCTTTTGAAGTTTAATAGACTCCTTATCAGAGGAATAACCAGATTCTGACTGCCTGTGTGGCTGCAGAGCTAGCAGTGAGTTACTGGAACGAAGAGACTGAGGTGTCTCCCTCTCTACGCTGCACCACAGCAACTGAAGAGGTTGTCAGACGAGGTAGAAAAAGCACTTTCCCTCCCAGTAGCTAGAACTGTGGAAAAGAGAGGGGGAAAGCATTTACGCACCCACACATTCACACATTTGCTCTTGATACTCCTCTCTAGTAAATGCTAGAGAAAGAAAGAGAAGTGAGAGACAGTTTTGTGGTGGGAAAAACCACAAAACGAACTTTTCAGAGCACACATCAGTATTTCTTTGGTATAAATATATATTATTGCAAATATATATGCATATATATATATTGCATATATATATATATATAAGGTATATAAATATACTTTATTGCATACTCTATGCCATAGTAACAGCATGTTGCTCTGTGACTAAAGAACTTTGCAGTCCAAATGCCACAGGTAAGTGTTCAAATATCACCTGGAACAAAGCATTTTGTTCATTCTGTTCTGGTTTGGTTTGGTTTTTCACAGTTAACAGTACTGAAAATGAGTATGTGCCTGCATTTTGGATTTGCTAGGGGCTGGCTAATCCTGGTAAGGCAGAAGCAGCACAAGCAGGACACACATAATTATCTAAATCATCTACATTTTGTACTATGATTGTTTTCATCACGCTCTTCACCAGGCATATAAAATTAAAAGATCAGTTTAAAGAAACTCTTGTAATTCATTTTTAACAAATTAAGCTTTACAGCTTTTTTTTAGTCTGCATACATGATTACACTGCTCTGTATCTCAGCACCCTTATGACTAAATCAGATGCCATATTGTAAAGTCTATTTAAAAATGTTATTTTGAATAAGCTTGATAAGTATTAAATGGGGTAAAAAATTGTTTTACTGCAAGCCAGGAAGAATGCATACTTGATTAAATATCAAAGACCAAAATTTACAAAATAATACCAGCAGAACAGAAGCAGGTTCAGCTCACAAGTATTAAGGGAAGACAAGATTAAACTAATTACAATGCGCAGCATTAGTCATCATTACTACACAATTCTGTTGTCTACCAAAGTCTCTAATCTACAGTAGAAGTAAGATATTTTGCTCATCGTGTTAATATATAACATCTGGAACAAAATAATTACTGCAAATGAAATCAAGAAGTGTGGCAGAATTTTCATGTGTGTGTGTGTATATATATATATCAAAAGCAAATGTTCACTAGATAAATCATCTTAATATAATATAACTCTTTGTTAGTCATCCTATCAGGCATACATTAGATAAATCTTTTGTATAATTCTTTCTTGCCTCTGTTTCTGTCAGAACTTAAAACATTCGAAATACTAAAGCCAAATTAATGTTGGCCAGATTTTGAATTTGGCTATCAAATAGTAAGAAATGAATGGCCTGTTGATTTCCTACAAAGAACTTTTCTCTCATAGCTGTGGTTAGATAAAGTAAACAAAGGAGGTGGGTAGAAGCATGTATTTACGATAACATTTGTTGAGTACACATTCATGTACAGCTAATGCAAAAATAATGTAGTTCGCATAATTGATTTTTGAGTGGCCCCACTTAGCAATCTCAATTTGCATGTGTTAGATGCTGAAGAAATTGTAACTGATGATGTTTCAATTAATTTGAGATTTAAACCTTTGGTGGAAGGGTTCGCTTTGGTTACTTTCTTGAAATTTGTGCTATATAACACATGTCATAAAGAATGTAAGAATGTAATGACACCTAAGATTCAGGAATGATTCAGATTCAAACCTAAATTATCAGGAGGTGATATGAAGAGAGGAGTAAGAACAATTTTTTGCTGTTTCTGAGTGTGATTTTTTCTCCCATTTAGGTGTGTCCTAGCCCCTCCCAGTATGAAGCACTTAGTGAGACTGAAGGTGAAGGACTGAACCTTTTTCACTCCTACTACCCCCCAAGCAGATATGGACAGGTTGAAGTATATATAACTCTATATTTGTATTTTCCCTTATTTACAAGATAATCCTATTCCAAATGCCAGATACTGTTGTTTCATTTGCATGAAATGCTCTCCTATTCGGTAACAGCTTCACAGGTACCACACGAGAAGTAAGGTATTATCAATCACCCAAACAGGCCTTGTGGTATAGGAAGTTCTTGGGAAAACTGTGAATCTAATGGCAATGCCAAAAAACAATAGCTGAACCCACTTGAGCCAACTGGTAAAGCTGAAGTAACTCCCTACATAATGACACTGTGAAACTGTCAAAACCTTAATACAGGAGACACCAAGTTTTCAAACGAGATTTAGTCCATTCTTTATTTCCTATCTTTGTAGTGTAAAAAAAAAAACCCTGGGAAATTACAGTATAGGCACTTTATAATATAAAGGTAAACATATGCATATATTATATATGTAATTGATATAACATATTTAAATTTCCAGAATGCAAAATTCAGAAATAGGAAGTAAACTCAATACAAAAATATATTTACAATATTTAATTCCATTCAAGTTACGTTTACTATACTCTCTTTCCAGCTATGCTTGTTATTATTTACAAGGAAAAAAAACCATAGAGAACAATAGGGACTCTATTGTTTTGAAAAGTTTAGAGAGACTCAGACAAATAGTAAGAAAAAAAAAGGGGGATGTGAAAATATTTTGGATACATGCAAAATAGAGCTGTATCGACAAATGCTTTCTTATAGCTGTTAATGTCAGATACAAAAATGTTTGAAACGTTATTTGATTTCGTATTAGACAGCGGAAGAACTAGCGATTGCATTGTCCTAACATAACTAAGACTGTCACTGTCATTCAGTGAAAGAGACTTCTTATCACCACAGCTCACAAAATTAAAGACAATTTTGTTTACATTTTTTGATCCTTTATGCAGTATATTATGGTACAGTTCAAAAAACAGGCCAGTTGGTTTCTTATCCTTAGCTCATCATGTTGGACTAGCAACTGTTATGCTGAGCAACTCACACCATCTACCTGGACTTATGCAAAGCATTTGACGCTGTCCCACATAACAACCCTGTCTCTAAATTGGAGACATGGATTTGACCACTCAGTGGATAAGGCTGGATGGCCACACTCAGAGGCCAAGTGGTGAGCAGTGATGAGTGGCATTCCTCAGGGGTAGGTACTGGGACCTGTGTTGTTTATCATCTTTGTTGGCAACGTGGTCAGCAGGATTGAATGCACCCTCAGCAAGTTTGCCGACGACACCAAGCTGTGTGATGCAGTTGACACACTGGAGGGAAGGGATGCCATCCAGAGGGACCTGGACAGGCTTGAGAGGTGGGCTCCTGCAAACTTCATTAAGTTCAACCAGGCCAAGTGCAAGGTCCTGCACCTGAGTCATGGCAATTACAAGCACAAATACAGGTTGGGTGGAGAATGGCTTGAGAGCAGCCCTGAGGAGAAGGACTTGGAAGTGTTGGTGGATGAAAAGCTGCACATGAGCCGGCAATGCGCACTTGCAGCCCAGAAAGCCAACCGCATCCTGGGCTGCANTATTGCCTTCAGGTTTTTGTTTTGGCATTTTTACCTTCACTGTAATTGGACCTTTTACATAGACTGTACTCTTTAGTCATTTATATCTGGCAGTATATTGAAATACACTTGGCATTGTTAACAAACATCCAACAATTACGATAATCTGACATACCATTTTGAAAGTTATATTGAATTTTCTCTTCTTATAGACACTAATTGCATATTTGAAGTGATGGATTTTGTTTCCTCAGAAGCGTGCTTCTGGAACACTTATCATAATTTGAGAAAGTGGTATGACCTTATTTCTTCCATTTCTTAGGTTTCCAAAAATGCATAAACAGTGCAAGCAAACATAAATCATGTGCCATCAACTAACTGCTATAGAACCATTTACATGGAAACAGGGTGATTCCGTCCTATTTTCTGCCCAGCAGTTAGTGCTTAAGAAACTCAGGTGGAATAGAGAAATGACTGAATTAGTTCATATTTGATGTCATATATCATATTTAGTATTATTATGAAGCTCTGGTGTATTCCTGGAGAACCAGAGGGATGTGTTACTTAGCCTATTCACTAGAAGAACAGCGTTTTCCTCTCATCTTTCTTCACCTCCCTGCACCATTTTACTACAAGCCCCTCGTCCCATCCTGGCTGGGAGTCCTTGACTCCCATTCATCTGCCACAATTCTGCTGTCAGAAATGTCTTGTGAGAGGTACGAGACAAGTGACACGGGAAAGAATCCCATCTGTGCAACTCGACGCACACAGCACATCCAGAAATGGCTGAACTGCTCACAGCTCTGCTCCTGCACAGGAAGGGGACATCGGGAAGTGCCATGTACACCCAGGCACAGTGCTTCCAAATGAGTCCTCCTGGTGTGCAGAGCTGTGAATCATCCCTCACCATTGGGTGTGCATTTTATAGACACTATTTAGTTGTGGCTGAATGACAACTTAGCGACTTACAGTACTCAAAACAACTTTTTTTTTTTTTTTTTAATAGGATGAGGGTAAGGAGAGACTGTGTTGCAAGAATGCCTGAAAGCAAGAACTTTTCCACACATACTAATTCACGGAAAAGAGGTGAAGGATGCACTGAAATCTACCTTCCCCTTCTCCATATACACCCATCATAACCTGGCATCCTCCAGGTTTGAGCCCTCAGAGTTTCATAGCCCTCAGAAGAGAGCTATTCCAGTGACTGCTGCTATTACTGAAGTTAGTATCAGTAACACACTGTTTTCAGCCCTGAAGTTTTGTTTAGGATTTCCATGTAACCACCATGCTGAATAACATGTCACTGAAGCCACTAGCCATTTAGAAGTGTAAGAAATGATGGAGTAGATACTCAAAATTTTTTTTATTACATCTCTCACCATGTTTTTACAGCCCCCACCTTAATTAAATCAGGTTGTTTTCAAGAACTTCCTGAACTTTGATTTCACTTAGGGGTATAGTTACTTGACATTTCAGATAGACATGAAATGCAGAAAATGGCCCCTAGCAGCTAAATCTTGGAAAGCAGACTTTCAATTAGTTTTTTTCTAGTTAGAAAACTTACATAAACATTCAATTACTTTTTTCCCCCCCAAAGGGAAAATTTACTGGTCTTTAAAAGCATGTCATGTCACAAAATCCACGTAAATAGCCTCATCGGAAAAATACCTCCTGTATTCAGTGATTTCTGCATTAGAAACTCTGTGAGCAGCCCTGAGATTCCCCACACTTTTAAGCAGGTGGCAGTGTAGGTTAAAGAGACATAGATTTTTCCTGTAGCTGATAGAAATTGTGGCTTTTCAATTTCTCCATTTATCTTAACCCAAGGTAACCATATTACCAGTGTTATTGGGTTCCTGTCTAGATAGGAGCAGGCACAAATTTTGAAAAGTATGTCTTTGTTGACTCAAAACTATTCCATTATTTCCAGATGCAGCTTTGTGAGTTCTATTTCTCAGAACAAGACACTGCAGCAAGAGATGTAACACGACCTCTCTTCTTTAACATGTTAGCAGGAGGACCTAACTTCTGAAGAGGTTAGAGGACGTTACAGTGCAATGATTAAGCATCAACCTTCAGTGTTTACTGTTAAACATTGATAGTTTTAATAAAAACAAATTCTGTGGCCTTTCTTCTACTGGACCTTCATTTATGCTACTGACACAGACTCGGCAGGCAAGGCAATAATGGATTTAACTTAAGTTTGCGAGTTTGGACTGCGTTTTCCAGTTATTTCAATCTCTTGTGTG
Source organism: Rhinoptilus africanus (assembly GCA_013400135.1). Lineage (NCBI taxonomy): Eukaryota > Metazoa > Chordata > Aves > Charadriiformes > Glareolidae > Rhinoptilus > Rhinoptilus africanus. The sequence goes on from VXBO01011463.1 coordinate 390,994, forward strand.
TAAGATGTATTGTCTACAATGATGATTTGCACCTATGAATAACTAGTAAGGTAGTATTACACTAAAATAAACAAACAAATTGCAACAACTGAGTTTCATTTAATGAACAGTAAGTGGCTTTGATCTCTTGCTAATGTGGGAACAGAACAACTACTTTGCAGAAATAATTTTTGAAGATGACTACAAATGTGGTAAGAGTGCCTGTCATGAGGTGGTAGGTTTTTTACCTGGAGATGTGAGAACTGTGTGCGTGTGCAAATACTTCTGTGGAAGTGAAGAAGTGTTCAGGTGGACTGGTTCTGTGGCAGGAGAATACAGCTGGACCTAAAACTGAAGGAATAACAGAGATTTGTTTGTTTGGGGAGTGTAGGATGGGTAGAAAAAAGACAATTGGTTTCCAGACTGTTGAAACAGATTTGATTAATACAAAATTTAGGAATTTCCAACAGGAACCAATGAAACTGGTCAGGAAGCATCTACTTTCTTCCTAGTTTTTTGCAGAACACACAGAACCAGAGAGTAACTGGTGGTGGGAGGGGAGGGAGGGGAGGGAAGGGAGGGAGGGAAATCCATGGTGGTAGCAGAGGAATAAGAGGAATAATTTGTATTCCCTGAACATCACTAGATGAGATTCCCCAAGTGCCCATGTTACCATAATGCTTTAAGGGTTGTAGTGTGTTAAGCAGAGCTTCCCTTAGTCACCAGACGTGCTTCAGAGGGGCAAGTTATTCTCTTCCTCCTCTTGAACATTGTGACTCCTCAGTGGCTGCTTGTGTTTAACATGAGGACCTGTAACTGAGCAATTAAAGGTGTGGGAAGTGTTGAGGAAAGGACATGGGACTGGGGCTTTGGAGACTGGCAGAGCTGGGCCTCACCTCTGTGGGGTCTCGAGTAACTGCATCCCCTGTTTCAACTCCTCATGTATAAAAAGAGAAGTATCTTCTTCCAGCGTGCCAGGGCCTGGAGATGGAAACATCCTCTAGTAAGCTGCCGGTCATTATCTCCTTCTCTATGACATGGGGAAGAGAAATAAAACTAAATAACAATTGAAGGAATTGAGTCAGGAGTCCTAACAAGGATGGGGCTCTCAGCTTGGCCACCATTGGGAAGATCTGCCATAAGGTTGACAGTACAATCCAGATACATGGTCAGCTCACGGCCCCAGCTGAAGACCATGCATGGTCAGGACAGGAGGTGGAAATCCAAGCTCCAGAAAGTGCTATGCATAGTGTCTGCAGGTCACCCTGTCCCCTCTCCCTCTGGGAATACTCTGAACATTGCTACTTTTGACATCACTGGGTAGTTGAAGAAACAAACACACACACCCGCCTTTGCCTTCTCCACAAACTTCTCATGGACCGCTCTTTCCTCCTCTCCACACCCACTCAGGTCTTCACGGAGAAGCTCCCACGAGAGGGGCCGCGTCCCGTGGCAGGGGCCATCCCTCCCCGCGCTCCTCCCTCAGCCACGGGGCAGCAGGGGCTCCTTCCTCCCCGCTCCCCACCACGGAAGGGAGGGGAGGCCTTTTCCTACCCCCATGCCACAGACACCAGCGGGGAGGCGGCACCTTCCTGAGGGGCGCGACATGGTGCTCTCGGCGCCGCCGCTGGGGGCGGGG
>VXBO01011463.1:392921-577949 GCA_013400135.1 Rhinoptilus africanus
CACCCCCCATCGCCAAAAGCGAGGCGGGGGAACGAGCAGATCTTATGCTTTGTCTCTTTTGTGCTGGCTGCTGGAGATGAGCCTAGGCTTGACCTGACCATGATTCCAAGGACTGGCACTTCTTTTTTACCCCCAGTTTGTAGAGATCCAGACCTTCTCTTCCTGATTGTCCAGGAAATTAAATCATTGCTGAATTTGGGAATCTAAGCAGCACCAGCTTACTTTTTACCTGCATCTCTCTGGAATTGTTTCTGGGATATTTTCCAAATCATCACAGAAAGCAGGAGGAATGAACCGGCAGCTAGTGAAAATTTTGACAACCTTGTTTGCATTTTTCTTAGAGACAAGCCACTTCAGGTAGGTGATACAACTCTGTGTGATGATTTTTTGTCAAAAGGTTATGGAAATTATAACTATATAGATACTACGTCACATTAACCTACTTTGTTTGCTATATTTGAGAGTATTTCATGCTCGTTTTATGTAGGCTATCCCTTCTACGCTCGGAGACTCGTTGCTTGGTAACAAACACGAAAAATAATAATCTCAAGTTTGGGTGATCTATTTTCCATTTCTCTGATTAAAAGACATGTTTTTTCACTGAGTGTCAATACAGCTAAAACCATTTCGTTCAGTTTTTCTTCCAAAATGCACATTCTCTGCTCCCACTGGAGGTTGTTTAGGAAGTTGCTTTGATTCCTCCTCTTCAAGCTTTGGAAACAAGTGAACCAGTTTTGTCAGGGATGTAGTTATTTGCAATCAGAGAAGCTATCCTCTGATTTTGGGAAAACCCTGGATCAGACACTATTGTGCTCGCTTAAGGTACCAGTACATACGATTGTTGTTTCTAATTATTTTTTTTAATGTTTCATGAGCTTTTGCTTCAGCTATTGACTTTTTGCACTACAAAGCAAACAGGTCAGTCTTACTAACCCAAACACCATTTTAGCTGAGATTCATTATTATACTGTACACTGCTGTGCATCTACATGTACATATATAAGGTGTTTTTAAGTGAGTAATGAGGTATATACACAGTGACAGAGCTAAATACTATTTATATTCATGAGCCTGGGATCACAGTGTAACTCATAACTAGTGGGTTCTGAATAAAAACAAGTAATTTGTACAGAAACATCCCAAATAAGTGCACTGGATTAAATTTTCAGTTTTTATTGTCTTGATTGATAGTTTTTATCACCTATGTGGGGAATATCATCTCCTATGTATTAAAAATTAAAGATAATTTTTAATGGTACCATGTCATTGACAAAAGCAAAAAGAAGCAACTGCCCCCTGTAAATGGAACCTTAAAAAGCGCGGGGAATCACACCGTGAGAATTTACTATCGCCTTGCCTTTTAACAATTCTGGTGATTTCATAAAGGGATAAAGGATTTGATATTTGCTTCTCATTTCAGTTGCTCATATGTATATCTGATTTATTTATACTTGCGTATAGATGCACAATTCCTCTCCCACCCCCCCATCCCGAAACACTCCCGAAACTGTGTGGTTTCCCTTGGGCAAATATTTAAACAGAGAGTGGTACAGAAGACACAGCCATAGAAGTACTTTTAGTAAAGCTCAGAGATTATGTTGAAACATAGATACAATCAAACTGGTTGTTTAAGAATTCAGCTAATGCTTTAAGATTAAATCTGTACCTCTACACACCAAATATGACCACTTCATTCTAGTTGATTTTTTTCCCCTAGGGAACAGCCATGGGGGAATCTTAAATTGTCTTTCTCTGCAATATTTAATGTGCTTGCAACATGTAATATGCTATGTACATGGTGTTTTGCACGCATGATATGGTACCAGAAGTTTGGTCTTAAATCCTGAAAACGGATGTGTTCCAAGAGCTTGCATATAAGTGCCAGCTGGTAATATTACTGACAAATTTTATTACTCAATGTTCATTGGTAAAAAAAGCCCATAAGATCAGATGTGACTGACTCTAGAGCTCTTCTTTTGCTATGTTGGGGAAGAATCCAGACCTTCACTTGCATCACTTAAATCTTTGTTGGGTAGCATCTGTAAAGAACATTTTCTGTGCATCTATATCTTTCCCAACATTAACAAACCTAATATTTTTCAGTGTTGCTTGATGAGTATCGCCAGCTATTGTTTGGAAGTTTAAGACCACCTTAAACCAGTATTAACATATAGTTCTGACTGCATAGATGTAATTAAAGCAATGGTATGAAACAAGATATCAAAGACCCTGTAAGATCACTCGACACATTAAGATGAAGAGCAAATTGAATTTTCTGAAGTCTTAAAGCTGTAATAAATTTCTTTTTAAAGCTGAACTTTTGTTCTGAGTAGCAAATTGTGTCCATGCATACTACCTTCAACTCATTTTTATTTCTAGAATAAAGATTTCAGATGAAAAATAGGCTAGGTTGTTCTGTAAAAATATTAATTGCTACATGCACTGGATTGAAACAGTTTTATTTAGTGCTATAATTTCTCCATGATTTGAATACAATACAAGCTAAATATTAGCTAATGGTGGCTAATAATTTATTTAGGACGACTTTCTGTAAAGAACATGATTCAAGATCTGGAAAATCCCCCTCACAGACCCTGTCTCCTTCAGATTTTTTGGACAAATTGATGGGAAGGACATCGGGGTATGATGCTAGGATCAGACCAAATTTTAAAGGTAAGTTTTTTTAAGACTTCTCATTAATTAATCAATTATGTTTTGGACAAATTATAGGTTTGAGGATTTTTCCTCTAGGTTCTGATTCTCTTTTCAACAGCTTCAGTTTTCCAGTGTGATAGTGCCATGGAGATCAGTTGATGTATGGAGAGGGCTAGGAGAACAGTGTAGGTAATAAGGCTCCAGAGCCTGAAAACACTCTTTTTACATCACAATAATGTTTAGCTGTCAGAGGTTGCTTCTGAAAACCTTACTAATTCTACGTAATAAATAGGGTCCCAGGTTCCTCACTAAAAGCAGTAAAGATGACTTCTTCCTGATTTTTTTCAGCCATGAAGACAATATCTTCAACACTTCCATGCTGAGCTGTTATCTTCTTTATGGTCTATGCTTTTGTTCTACTTAAAGAAAGTGAAACCTTCTTCCCCAAAGTAGGGAGATAGGACTCAAGTTATGCACACAGCAGATTTTATCTTGTGAACATTGACTGAATGATAACAGGCAATTTCTCAGAATCCGTACGAAATACAGAAGCCACTTACATGACTCCCTCCTTTTCCAAAATTTGGACTGAGCTGTGGAGAATCACCACCATCATTCCAGCACAAAGAGGCTGTGGACTGGAGGCTTCTTTTGCAACCATTATTATTCACAACAAGTTTTCCTTGCTGTTGTCCTGTAAATCTCAATGGAAGTGAGTACAGAATGTCTTGTGGCTTCGAATGAAAGGAGTTGAGAGAGAATTTTTCACTGCAAATATTTAGCATTTCTGGAGTCCCCTATAATTCCACCTAAACTGCCTCTTTTATACCAATTTAAAGCTCAGAATGTGGTTTTACTTTGAAAACTGATAAAATGCTTCCTTAAGAAATTTGATGCCAATGTACATTTGCATTCATATCTATCAGCTTTGGTGATCAAAATGCATGTTTTCCTGTATTGAGCCTTGTTAGCAGTGCTGTGAAAGTTGATAACAACTGGAAAAGACAATCACTTCTTAGCCAGTGAATTAAGTGTTTGGAAGGAAGAAGCTTGTACGTCGATGAGAAAAGTGTTTAATTAAATTTAGATCAAACATCAATTTCTTCTCCCTGTACCACATGTGCAAATTACAATATGTGGAACAAATTGCCTTTTTTGTCTGCTTCCTATGCCTGAGTGAGGAGGAACCTAGTATGGCTTTCAGGTCCAAAGGTTTGAGAACTGACAGGTTAAAAAATCTCTAGTCATAGACGTCTTAAGTTTTGATTTCAGAATACTTTTCAAAGTACTTATTGAGTTCCTGAACTGGGATCCGTATTAGTTTGTTGTAAGTGATATTGCATTAGGCTCTCACATTCATTTCGTGTGTTTGCGTGAGTTATCAGTGAAGTTTTAGAGAATCCGCATGAAGGCAGTAAGTAAGGCAGCAATCCTTAAGAACTTTTTCTTGCCCTTTATATGGGAGGGACACTAAAAGAAGACTTCTGCTTCATCTCTTGAAGCTCAGATAAAACCAGGCACAGTAGCAGTCCCTGTGCAAGGACTGCTTAAAGGGCTGCTTAAAGGACAGCTTGTAGACAGCTCTTTATCGCCCCTCTACGTGTCTAAAACCATTTAATGAAAAAACCATGAAGAGACATATTCACAGCTTTGCTCACCTGATGCTTGGGTGGGTAGAGCGGGTATGGTGGGCAGGATGCTGTATGGTGCATGCTGAGCTGTTTGACAGACACTGCTCCCCTCCAAGTCCCATGGTTTGTGTTCCCAAAGTGAAGCTCCTGACTGCTGGCACCTAGGAACCCTTAGTGGTAAAGAATCTGCCATTTCTTATCTTTGATTTGTTTTATTAAGACACCTTCCAGAGCAGGATGGTACTTTGCAGCTCTTTGAACTGATAAACAGATCTTCAGCATTTTTTCATAACTTCACATCTCTGAGCTCTCCTGTAGCTCTCAGTCTTCTGCTGAGGGCTCTGAAAGGTTTTTTTGTTCTTTGCTACGTTCCTTTGAAGGGCATTTTGTATCTCAGAGTTCAGAATTAGAGAGTTAAGTCATACAGTTTTGAACTTCAAATCACCAGTCAAAACCTTGTCAGCTGACAACCATTTTATTAGTCAATAGGATGCACACCCATGTTCAAGTTGACCAAGTCTTAACTTTTTAAAAATATTGAAAATACTTATTTTTCTATATGGCATTTTTTTTCCTTTTAAAGAATAAGAGGTACAGCTGCAAAGAGGTCAAAATAAATTTATGTTGCATAGAGTTAAGTATTATAAAGGTATTTTTTGTACTGAGTCTTTATTGTGATCATAATACAAATTGTTTCAGTTTCTAACATTCATTAATTTGAGATTTTTTTGACGACATGGGCTATTGTACAATACTAAAATTTTAAATCATATAAATGGATAGATGTATCAAATGCTGAATGATTACTTAATTTATAACAGTTTTTGTATTTTAGGGCAAGAACTTCTAAGCATAAAAGAGGTCTGCAGGGACAATGGTTTAAACTAGGGATCTGTTGTCTGGCTTTACATGTAGTCTACGGTTAATACTAGACTCCTGTGTTCCACAAAAGACATCACAGATTTAGATAGTTGTTCCACTACTCATGCATTAGTCTAGTTTTTTCTGCTTTAGTCTAGTTATATAGCTTTCTCCAAGTCCACTGTGGGCATTTTAAAGTGTCAGAAAAGTCTGCCTTTCATGGAAAGGCAACTGAGTAGAACCCATTTATCTTACACCACTGGTTATTCAATAATTAAATATACTTCTATGACTAGTCTGAATTATTGGAAAACAGGAGCTATTTGATTAATTTGTGGCATAAAGGTTATGCATTCTAAAGGGAGAGGAAAATGCTACTTACCGGAACAAGGTGTTTTATCCAGATAAAGCATTTCATCATTAGTTACTGGTTTTCCCTAACTTGCTCTTGTGAATTAGAAAATTCAGGAAGATAGTGGGAGAGAAACATGTGAATACAGAAATATTTAGACATCAGGAACAGGTTTTTTGGTTTATCTGGGGTTTTTGTTTGTTTTTTTCTTTTTTCTTTTTTCTCTTTTTTTTTTAACAGAGGTATTATTTACTGAAAGGTCCTTTCTTTTTTGTACCTTTCTGTCTTATTTGAAAGCAGAGAAGCACATTTCTGATTCTTCTTGACACACCAAGTGATCGTATACAAAATGACCAGGCACTGAGAAGGACTGCCCCTCCGATGAACAGCCAGGGAGAAGTGCCAGAGTGACAGCTTTCAAAATTTCCTTTCTTTAATCACTGTCTGTCAGATACTTAATGCATACTTTTTAAGCTTACACATAGTTATTATTGAATTTGAATAGGCTAATAATTTGTATAAGGACACAGAGGGGAATACTTTTAAATGTAAATATGAAGACTGCAATCTAATACTAATTGAAGTCCCTGAGAGTCTTTCTGTTGACAACAAACATACGCTCATGGTATTATGAGTTGATGTCCTGTTTCTTCTACAACTGTGATGTCAGTTGAGCATGGTTTCTGTAAAATAAAAAGTGAAACCTGCATGATGTACTTTTTACACAATTTATGTTAATGTTACAGTTTTTAATAGTAAAAACCGTCAACGACAAATCAGAGTGATGCCTTGTACTTTCTCCACTGCTCACTTTGCTTTCCTCAACACTAGAAATAGCAGCGTAGGGCACCAGTGTTATAAAACTAGCCAAGAATGTGCTTTCGTGCTGGTAGAAACCAGGGATGGTGAAGTGGCATTTTAGGTTAGTGTATATTTACCTCAGACTCCCTTAAGAGCACTATGTGCAATGCCATGATACAAGGGATCAATCTGCAACTTAATCACAACATGAGACGTGGGGCTAATGGAAAGTCAGCTTGAATTTAAAATTTCCTAGCAGGTGTTGACCTTCAGAGGTTACTGAATTATTTCCACTTTTTAACACTTTCATCTTCTAAAACCACTTAAAATCTAAACGTAAGCTAGAAACGATCACATAGAGAAAACTATTTATCTATAGGCACTACTATGTCCTTTATGCCAAAGTCTTTAAGTAGTAGACTGGCTGTCATGCACTGGGTGGAGAGGAGGAGAGTCTGTCACCAAGAGCTCCAGAAGAGTGTTATCTTTTGGCATGGAAAAAGTCTGCAATGAAGACGATGCTAATTTTCTTCTGTGTTGAATTTCATTCTATGTTTTAAGTGCATTCCTTCCCCTTAAATCATTACTTGCTGAAGAATATTTTTATTTTTATGGAGCTACATGGAGTCATGCAGCAACAGTGCCCGTCAATGTTACCCTCATTGCTGGACGATGCAGTGCAGCATGAATCAACTTACTCAAAAGCTGCTGTTTATGAAATCAGAGAAGTCTTGTTAGAGGGATGTAGTTTGGGTGTGTAGTGACTGTAGTTGTAGAAGATTAGTCTGTGATTACAGTGATGTAATATCATTTTCATGCAGAGTCAGTGGGTTTATATTTGAATAATAAATACACGGACTAAGTAATTTACTGAAAATTAGCTTGACAACTGTTACGGGAGATGGCTTATGCACTTTAATACTTTAACTCCTTGTCAACAAGGGTCAGTTTTTCCCATATGTTCAAGCCCTTTGCTTACTTTTTTGGCCCCTGAGTTGATCACTAATGGAATGCTTAAAAAGGCACGAATGGAAAACACTGAATGACATTTAAGGGGGAAATTAATGGCATCAGGCTAAGTAAATAAAAGCAGCTTCTATGTACGTGCTAAGGGGAGAAACTGCCCGCAGTAGTCGAACTTAATCTAGACATGACACTTCACCATAGATACCTGTTGGAAAAACAACCTGTAAATATGTATAAACATTAAAAAGCATACCTAAGATAGGCTGTGGGGCTGCAATGATTTGTTCTCCAGTAGTTAACCACCTTCCCAAGGCCAGACTTCATTTGCTGGCTACTACTGGCCATGAATTCAGGTGCAGTAAGTACCCTATATGGGGCAACTTTCCACACAGTTTGAGCCTCTAAGGGCCATGTCCAATGGAGACTCAAATCCTGTTCAGGCGTTGCAGCATGTAATAAGGAAGTGCACGCTATCGGTGCATTCCCATTGTGGGGCATGGGCTGAAGATTCACTGGAGGAGGAGGAGGAAGGCTATGTGGCCAGTTTTTGGATGTGGCTAGGCCATTGCACTCTCTAAATAGAGCTTGCCTGGGATGTGCATGCATCCGTTATTAGAGAGGTATGCTTCTGCCTTGAAACACATCTACAGCTTTATGCTGCTTTCAGGTGAAGCTGTGTACACACACCTCACTGCACAGTTAGATGTTGCACGAGGATCCTTATTCATGGGATATCGGGTTTGTTTGAGCTTTTTAAAATTTTTCTTCAACTACAAATGTAGCTAAGGAAATTATGTTCAGCCCCTGCCCTAGGTATGCATGTTTTCATGCAGAAACATTTTCACTGCAATTATGCAAGGATCCTTTTAATTGTGTTTCTTTTAAAACTACTGGTAAAGAGGGTTATGGAACTTGTTCTTCTTCCCCTCTTTCTTTAATTTCAGGTTCTTTCCAGAACATGAGTAGGCTGGGGGAGTTGCATGGCTAGTTAGATTATGTGTAGGCTTCTAGACAAATGGGGCCAGCCAGCAAGCTCCAGCAGCCCCCCTGATTATCTATGCTCCTTAGCTGTTTGTTCATTCCTTGGATCTCTGTCGAAGATTCCTGCAGCCAGCTCCCTCCAAAGCAAGTCAGAAGAAAGGTTGTGAGCATGCAGTAGTGTAAAACATCAGCTAACCAATGCTGCTTGGAGTCCAAGCTGAGGATTGGTCCCTGTTCTTCTTTTATATTTAAAAGGTTATCCACAGTGATCTGTATCATGTTGGTGTGTTGCCTTTATTCAGAACCAATGATTTAATTAAGAGATATCAGTAGATTTGGCTGTTGTCATGGAATATTGGTCTGCTGCTGCATAAACTGCCAAGGGAATTTATGAAAAACAAATGACAAAGCAGAGCCAAAGACCTTTGATATCAAAGCAGGAGACATTATTGTTTTGATCATGTTCTAATTTAATTGTATTGTTTTTATCACATCCAGTGTCCTGTTTAGATTTAAATTTTCTATACAGTTGAAGCCAATGCCCTTGGGTCATTGGCATAAGCATCTTGTGTTTTGGCTGTCTTAGAAAACATGCAATTTGTATATAGAATATATAAAACCACGCACATTTAATTTACTATAAATACACACATTTATAAACCACTAATCTATTACATACAGTGATACAGTAACTAGGACTATGTATACATAAAGCAGAAATATGTAGTTTTATTAGGCACATTCATTATCTTTTTTTTTTCCCCTCTGGAAATATGAATATAAATCTCTGATTAAGTCATCAGAAAAATGTATGAATGTATGTTTGATGGTTCAGCTTCCAAATATGCATTTCACAGCCTGTCACAGAAGTGAGTGATTTTAACATTCTGCAGAGAGGAGCCTCCCAAATGAAGCAGACAGGGTCACACAGGGTCTGACACAGCTCTAAGATGAAGGGTGCACAATGTCTGACATGTATAGTGACCTGCCAATGTCATAAACACCAAGTCCATGGTTAAAATTCAAAATTTACAGAAATATAAAGGCTCTGATTCTGGAAACCACGCAAGATCAGAGCAGTACAGATCATGAGAGAAGTGCCATTCACCAGGTATTCAGTCACTTAGAAGGGATAAATCGAAGCAGCGTAGTGGCTGATATGAACTATGCCAGCTACCAGCAATCCTCCAGTACTGCAAGGACTTGAAGGCACATTGATTACTCCTTACACCTCAGCTACACGTCAGCAGCTGGGATGGGTGGAAGCATAAAGGCTTCAAGAGTCAAAAAGAGAAGAACGTTTTTAAAAAAGGACTTAGAAGGAATAAGTCCAGAAACAAACAAACTCCCTTTGAAAACCCTGATACATCTGCTGTGTGATGCTGTCAGGTTATTACTGTTTTGTTTTAAAGTTCCTCAAATTCTCTCAGTTCTGCTCCAGAGTGTGCCCGAAACTGCCCCAGTCCCTCGCTTAGCACCCACCTCACTCCTAAGCCAAACCCAGGCTCTCTGATGTGGCACTGCTCCACCTCCCTGTGAGGACCAGGCATCTCAGCCTGCCTTATACTCCATAGGAAAAGGATTACACTTGGGGTGGATCTGTGATCACTTTAAAACACCCACAAACACAAAACAGTGTCTGTGGGTGGTCTGCCTTCCTCTACACTATACAGAAGATTGTTGGTCCAATTTCACCTCAACTTGAATGATTCAGTATCTGATCCAAAGGACTATAAATGATTCTGGGTGGCCCACCTTGCAGCAAAGGGTTCAAACTTCACTAAGCCAGGAAGAAAATACAAGGGGAACATGGCTTTTCAACTTTGCAATGTAGCTACTTGTCTGAGAGGGGAGAGCCTTTACTCTTGATCTTAAAGAAAGGAGTGCCTTTTTCTCTTGATGTGGTGCACAGAAGAGACTGCTGTAGCCATTACAGCTTAGGGGCAGTTGACGTAACTGTTACAGCAAAAGTTACAAGGACAGGATCTGGAAGCTAGCACTTCTCTCTCCCTTCCTGGTAATTGCCCCAACCACTAAGACACAGATATGTATGAGTGCTCTTTCTCTCCTTTCCAAATGTTGTATCCTAAGTGCTTTGCTGCACAACTTGCTGGGTTCAGTAGGCAATCCACACCTGTTAAATATTTTTAAAAGTGACTATAGCTGCACTTTAGGATGAATGCCATCTCCTCTGAATAGGAGACAATGAGAAATATACCACCCCAGTCCCCACAGCCTGTAGCCTAGGAGGTGCAAGTCTGCATCCTTTCAATCTGAGACAGGCATAGAAGATCCTAGAAAGGACTGTCTCTGCATGAAATCTCTCAACATTTTGTTATGGGACACAAAACTGGCTGTGTTCTAAGAGGAAAGACTGAAATTCTTGAACGCTTTTTCAGAGGAAGATTGTATGTGTTGACTTGGTGGAAAATGCTCTGAGCTGTGGATCCTGAGTGAGGTACCTCAACCTTGCTAAAAAGCAGATTTCCAGGAGGGCTCTAAAGAGCCTATTGTAAATTATTTGCTCTCTGCAAATGGTGCCCCACTGTGCTGAAGCATTGTGCTCTGCCCATGGACTGTATGAGGTCCTTTGCATTCCTCCACCAGGGCCTGGGTGTTACGCACCAAAGCATCAGACACTGCAACTGCTTCTACCTGTCACAGGGTGAGGATTTTTTTGGCTACAGCAAACGGTGGGCTGTCCAGGGAAGCACAGTAGTAGTATGATGTTCTCCTCCAAAAGCTAATAACCCCTACCTCTGTATTTCTATGTCTTCAAAGCCCGGGACTGCATGGAAGCAACTGGTCACATCTGCAACTAGCTGAATTTTGGGCACATTTTCTTAAAGAATAACAACTGATATTCAGTTGATACACACGACATGAACAAACTCATTCTTCCTCTGTTGTGGGAACAAGTCTACATGTTATCTCTCTCACTTTTCTACTTGGGGAAATATAGATGAGAAGAGGTTAAATGCTTTCTTTAAACCAGCATAGTTAGTTTGGGAAAACCTAGGATTAAAATTTACCAGATCAATACTCATTATGTTAGGCTGCCTCTAATGACTACATTCCCAACTTGTGCTGTCTTTATGTCTTCGTCTTAGGATATAAAACCCTCTTATCAGGACTGCTCTTTCTTCTTGTATTGCTTATTCTGTCTAACAAAGATTTATCCCTAAATAATCAGTAACACTTCAGCCAGAATGTTGCTATAAACTGTCACACCGCAATTTAAAGCAGTTGTTGAAGAGATGCATGCAGATTACATGCATGGGGCCAAACTAGAAGTGTATGTAAAACCTTTTTTTTTTACTATATGTAGCCTGTTGCCTCTGCATAAACACATGCACATACTCTTCCCTATGCCAAGTAAAATGCTGATGTGGCCATTCTGCATAAAGGTTTCAGGTGGCAGCAATTTCCTTTTCTAGATAGTGATATCCCACCAGATGCAGCAGTCTGAGGTATTAAAATCCTTTTGGTCAGTCTGGGTATAGGAGTCATCCTAAAAAGAAGCATCTGGAAGAATTTTGCAGCTCTTTGGCTCTATGCTCCTGGGAATAATTTCACGGGTCTTTGGCTTCATACCCTGGGGAATTTTGGTTTTGTCACACTTCTAAGGTGTGTTTTGTGTGGGGTAAAGCACAAACAATCTGTTCAAACAGATTTTAACGTTTGGGGTTTTTTTAATAAAATAAAACTTTGACTTTTAAAAGTTATAAATAATTAGGGACAGATTCAATTCAGGCTAATAAGTTCCTCAGTGTTAATACAGTCTGATTTGGATGACTTTGTAGAAGACTCCTACTCAGCATGACTATTGGTAGAAACCAGAAAAAGACCATACACCCTAACCCTGCAACACGCTTTATGTCAGCAGAGTTCTGAACCTATGTGGAAGGCATGTGATGCTCCTCTCAGCAATGCAGTGAGCACCTTGCATCAAAGAGCTGATAATTTCCTTACAACAGGTGGTTTGGCATTGATAAAAAAGTAAGCCAGTTTATAAGATGTTTATTTTCTAGGCAGGTGAAGAGTTCTCATTCCTTCTCCCATTCTTCCATCCATTTTTTACATAGGAAGAACCGATGACTGAAACAATTGACAGTGAAAGACACCCAAGAAGTGTTTTAAGGATGTCTTGGAGTTAAAAGACAGAACCTTTTTGGTAGTCAGGATGTGACATCACATACAGGGTTCCCAAAGGGAGAGGGGATGAATGAAGGGGAGGGGACAGGTGACTGAGCTAAACATAACAACAGATCAGCTGATGGGAGCATTGAAGCTGAGAGTCAGGAGGGAGGAATTAATTTCAAAGTAATATTCTGTGCAGATTATATGGAAATGAGTTGAACTATAAGGAGGCGAAAAATAGGACGTTCCCAATAGCTGAAATGTTTGAAAATAGAAAGAAAAAAAATATTTATTAGTGCTAGATGTGGTGAGTATATGGGTCTGCGTGTCTCTGACCAGTTGCAGATTGCCATATGTACCAGCTCCTGACTATTTCTGTTGTCACTTGTCCCTGTGCCTGAGCCATCCCATTTCTCTAAATCCCATTGTTCATCAGTGTCCCATGTATCATTTGGTGTATAATTCCCTAGCAGTCATAAATCAATGTCTGCTCGGTAATGTTAGTCATCCACACTGCTCTTTTTCTCCAAGTCCTGCATATGCCTTCTGACAGTAAAACAAGGAAAATTATGTAGACATTAAAAAGAAAGCTGGAAGAATTGTGAAAAAAAGCAAATGTCCAAACTCAGAGGAACAGAAAAAAAAGGAATTAAAAGCAATTCTGAGACTTCTGTGTGGCCACAGAGAGAGATATTGACCAAGCCCTGTATTTGAGACTGTGTCTATTGACTCTTATAACTGAGCATCCATTAATTCCTGCAGCACAAGATTAGAATAACAGAGGAAGATCAAAGTAAGAAATATTTAGAGAGAAAGGAACAAAGTACCAATTTATTTTTTTAAACAAATCTTTCAAGGTGAGTATACTGAGCAGAATGAAGCAGTTCATTCTGACTGAAAATAGAAGCCTAGACTGGTTGACAACACTTCAATATTATTAATACATTTTTTTCGTTAAGTAGATCTTCCCACCTGCCTTCTCTTCTTAGTGAACATTTTTTATCTTGTGGTTCCACGTGGTCTCTTCGATGAGTTGGCTACACTGACTTCGTAAATGATTATTATTAAAAATAAGATTACCCAGGAGGAGTTTGACTGACCCTATGCTGGAGTGCAGATTTCATGGCTAGAGATGTAATACCCTCTTTTATTTCACCAAGTTTGGGAGTGTCCCAGGCCTCTGCACACATTATGCAATTCACATGCGGATCAACAGCAAAGAGCTCTGTCTCCATTAATGCAAATCAACAGAGCAGTTTCTCAGAATCAGGTCTGAGGAGTGTCTCTGCTACCTGCTCCTGGTGAGGCCAATGCCTTTCCATTTGCTCACTTCAGTGAGCACTGTTTTGTGATACAAGAAGTTGTTGCCTAGATCTTTGCATGTCATAAGAAAAGCAAGTAATTTATTTTGCCCAAATGCTACCCATTGCTCTATTGCAATGGAGGAAGGAAGACTTCAGAAAGAGATAGATGCCTTGCAGTGAGGTGCCTGTCATGACTTGGAATGGAAATACTTGAAAGAGGAGTAAAAAGCTCAGAGAAAAATAATAATATTTTGATGGACATAGGAAGAATTAAAACATTTATTCATTTATTTGAATATTTTCAAAGTTGACATAAGTGCTAAGTAACTTCACACTTCGAGTTCCAGGAAGTTTCCAGATGTTAAGATTTCTGATTCACTGTTTTTCAGATTTATTTCCACAGACTCATTTGCACATGGAAGGCCTTATCTCTCGGACTGGCTGCACTCAGTCACAAGTGTGACTGCGGCATGTGTAGAAGTATCTGAGCTAGCTTTCAAGTAATTTGCTCAGAGGTGCTCTGTGCCACACTGAGATGACACAGAGCTTGGCACAAGGTATAATGCCTGAAGTTAATGGCCTCCGGTGAATTCCAGCCTGCCGTGACTACACTGGTAGCAGCCCTCAAACTAACTACGTGAAAGCCAGCTCCAGTCCGTTTACACAGTCCATTGTGACTGCTATGGCTGTATATTCTTTGTAGGCTAAGTCTGGCTAGCTGGGTAAATCAGGAGCATGTCAACTGTTTTAAAGGGCTTTTCATTTCTGAGCTCCTGGTTTGTGGAGTGAAATAAAATAGTGCCTGAAAATTGTTCTTGTGCAGTGTCTATTAGATAACCTATGTGGAAATATCCCACTGCACCCCAGAGCTGACAGTAATGTATGTTTCTGTTATCAGCCTCAGCAGAAAGAGGCAAGGAAGAATGAACACGTCGTATGGACTATCCCGTTATGTCAAATGCAGAACTGAAGAGGTTTTGTAGTGTGAGACTTACTTTCCTCTTCCAGAGCTGGGTCTGTGGACAAAGACATTTGCTGAATGTGAAGTATGCCAATCCAACAATTTTCACAAGCACTTTAATGTACCAAAAAAATGGATCTTATCAGGGATTCTCCTCCCGTGAAGTGTTCATAGGATTTTACCGGCATGATTCCCGTTACATTCAGCAATAGTCCCCCCCCCAAAGCTCACATACCACTTCAGAAAATGATTACTCACTGTTTGACCTCAGAATATGTCAAGGTATATATATAGATGGCTTTAGCTGTACTTACTCCACAGACATTTTCTTTCTGTGACTCATTCTGTAGTCACCTGGATCTGACAATCACTGGAGTATTTGTCTTGTGAATTCTCAGTGGTGTTTTGATGAAGAAGAGCTTTCAATTTTGGAATGTGACATGTCTTTTTTATATCCAGGTCATGTCATAAGGCTGAATTTTCTCTCAGATGTTTTCTCAAGTTAACCAAGTGAAGGGAAGCAGCTTAAATCTTGATGCAAAAGAAGAGTTCCTTTGATGTCATTTTGTTTAATTATATTTGTGTGTGTGCTTGAATGTGCGCTTCTGGAAATAGGCAGCTGGAACTAGGGAAAAATTGTACTTTCCTCTATCTGTAATACTTTCCTGCTGATTCCATTCAGTGTCACCTCTGCCTCTTGCCTGCTTTGTGTAGGGCATGTTGTGTGTCCTCCAGTCTGTAAATACCGTAAGTGTATTACACCACTGCCGTAAGTGGTGTTGCTCACATGTATTCCTCAGATACTTGGTAGTATTTGGGCTCAGTTATATCAGTGAGAATGAGAGTCCTAAAAAGGATTTAGGCACCTAAATCTCTGCAGCCCTTGCTCTGGCTCTGTAAGTGCCTCTGTGGCTCTTAGCCTTATTCTGTTGATCATAAATGTATATTGGTATAGTTTACCCTGAGGATGGTGAGGCAGTGGAACAGGTTGCCCAGGGAAGTTGTGGATGCCCCATCCCTGGAAGTGTTCAAGGCCAGGCTGGATGGGTCTGTGAGTAACCTGGTCTAGTGGGAGGTGTCACTGTCCATGGCAGGGGAGATGGAACTAGACAACCATTAAGGTTCCTTCCCACTCTAACCATTCTATGATATCACAGAATATGATTCTGAGCATCAGATGTAACAGTAAGCACCCAACACTGTTGACACATTCCCATCATCAGGAGATATGGCATTCTCAGCAAGTTATTTTATACAACAGATGAACTTTCAGAGGATGTCGGTTTTAGCTTGATGAAGCAAAACAATAATTTTTGTCTTTATTTGATTTTTCCAGCAAATTTCATCAGTGCAAGGTACCACACAATTACTGTATTCCAGAGGTTCCTGAGATCTCTGCCCTTGTGGCGGTTTTTGGGGTTTTTTTTGAATTTTGAGGTTTGATTGTTTGTTTGTTTATTTAGTAGGTAGAATTGTCATCAGTCAATAATAGAAGTGACATAAGCATAATAATTTCTGTGGTACATTGAATTGTGATGAATACTTCTAAAGGAGAAGGAATTCTCTGTTTGCTGGACATAATAATACTTAGGGAGTCAAGGTGATGCACTCCATGGAAATCCCATAGAAAGAAAACCTCATAAATGAAAGGCATCACTCTCCAACAACACAAGAAATGTCACCTTGATTTCTAAGCTTTCGGGTAACTATGTTGTCCTGATGTCATTAATTTTTCCTCCTGTGACTGATACATTTCCCTTGCTGTTAACACTCCAATGAGATGAGAATGTTTAAATGGAGGAAGGCATTGGTTTTGCCCAAAGGCAGAATGATAGGGAAAGAAAGAAGGCTTACCTAGGTACATGCAATAAAGACTACCCGTGGTCTTCCTTCTGCTTTCGTACCAGATCCTTAAGCAACTTGCTAAATCATGTGAATTTTCTCATCAATGTTCGGACTATGCATTATACAGATCTTTGAAAACAAGTGTTCAAGCTGCACTGCTCCTGGAGTAGCTGAAGAATCCCCATGGCTCAGAGGAACTTTTCTATTGCATCAAAGCCGCTTTTCTTCCCCTGGCTGAACATCCGCGGTCCCTGGCCACAGGACTGACTGAGTTGCCTTTGATGGCACTTCTCCAGTCCTTACCCTGCATGCCGCACTCTGAGCAGCAAGGAAGCTAGGATGATAAACAACTTCCTCCTGTCTAATGACCATGGCCAGCTGAGGTGTCCCAGCAGTAGTTCAGCCTTGCTGTCTGACTTACAGGGATGTGCCTGCAGGGCCATGAAAAGATGCATTGGCAGCTCTTGAAGTGGTAATTCAGGCACCTCTAGTACTGCAGATGCAAAAGCTGAGCCCTCCGTAGGGGTCTACTCTGTTTCAGGTCTCATATGGACTGTGCTGAACATTGGAGGCTGTTCAGTTCGGTTGAGGAGAAATGGTTACTAAAGACCCACCTGCCTCCAGAACTGGCAATTAATAAACCATATCCAATAAGCTCTGCTACCTTCTCCTGCTGTCCTGGGATCTGTGTCACCAGTGCTCAAGTCAGCATGTGAGTCTGTCCTGCCCTCACCCACATTTTCATCCCCTCCCTCATTTGAGCTCAGACATGAAATCTGCTCCACAGACAACGGGATGCTCCATCCCTGGTGGGATCACTGCCTCCTCACTTTGCCCCTTGGTCCTGTTCCTGGATCCCTGCTATATCCCCACACTCAGGTGTGACTGATTTTAGTGTTCTCAAACAGTCCTGATGCTTATCCTGCTCTCTGTGCTAAGGGGAGAAGCGCCTTTCAGCTCACCTTTCTTCCTTTTATACAGAACAAAATAAACCATCAAAGATGGTGGGAAAAAATTCCTTCCATTGGCACATGGACCAAATTCAGGAGGTGGACTCAAAAATACTACATATAGAGAAAGACACAAGATTCTTCACAGATCTGTAAATTTCTTGCCAATATTTTCATTGTCATTGCCTGACACGGTTCTGCCTCATAATCTCTCATTTTTGCTTCCACATCTCCATGCTTTGTCCACAATTCTCTGTATGTGTGTGTACTGTATTTTAGTTTGCCTTGCAAAATCCCTTAATAAATACACATGTCAAGGAAAATTGTCAAGTGTACAGGTATTATTTTAAATCTCTTGTATGATTAAAATATTCCACTAAGGAAATTTTAGCTCTAAGGATGAAATTAATGTGAAGAGTAAAAGGCTTCCGGGTTTAGCCTGGAAACCGTACGCGAAAAAGGCAGAGTTGAGATGGATGTGAGTTTACAGGTATGATTAGCTGCAGTTAGGATGATATCCAGGGCAAAAGTATAAGTATATCTTCTCAAGAACCTACCAAATGAAGGAAGCTTTGGGGCTGTGTGTTATCAATACTGTAGAATATTCACCAAAAACCTGCAGTTCACAGCAAGATGGGGCTCGGCTTGCATCTTTCAGCACTCACCACGCAACATGGGGACTCCCCCATGCATTGGGATGGATTCACCCCCTCTGGCAGCTGACAAGGAAAGGATTCACTCTCTAGCCAGACAGTGGCAAGTTCACAGACACTTTTGGTACAGGAGCTATGAGGCAATATGCACTTTAAAGTGCACTTTTTCCTTAAGATGTTCAACACCTATACACACCCTCCCCACTGGAATAATATCAACAGTAGAAAAAAATCAATAAAAAGAAAATAAAAGCATCACAAACTTCAGTGCTCAGTTAGTTATCTTTTTCATATCTACTTCATTTAGCTTGTGTTTCCTATGCATGTTTAGAAACCCCATCACTAGCAGATGATCACTAGAGAAAATTGGTCTTTTAGCTTAGAATCTGCTACATGATCAAATGTTAGTTTTTAAGATCATAGAATCATAGAATAGATTCTCTGATAAGTATCTTCTGTTCTCATTTGGTTGCAAATTTTATATCACACTTTTGATGTTTATAAACAATAATAAATGCTCAGGGAAAAAAAATTGAATTGGTGATATCTCACCAATAAAGATTTTTCCAGAAAACTCTGAGGATAAAGAGAATGTGACCTGTTTTGCTGGCAGTATTTAAGTTTACTGAGTTCTTATACTGTTCTACCAGCAGAAGGCAAGTGAAAGACATTACACAACTTAGTAGAGAAATGGAAGGAGGTATTTGCTTTGTCATACGACAACAGTGCTCTAGCATGTGCCTGCTTAGTGTACATCTGAACTGCAGTCTGTGGTGCGGTAGCCTATTTCCTAACATGTTTAAGCATGTTTATTAGATTCTGCTGGCACTCAGGAACTGAAAGCTGTAGTGCTCACATACGGCAGCTTTTGCAAGGAAACACCATGAGACTAAAGAAAAGTTGACAAAGGCACTCAATGCCTCCTTCACCTCTGTCTCTACTGATAAGACTGGCCTTCAGGAATCCCATGCCCCTGAGACCTGTAGGAAAGTCCAGATCAAGAAAAACTCAGTGCAGGAGATCAGGCTACAGAGCATTTAGGCAAACTGTATGCAGACAATTCCATGGGACCACATAGGAAGAACCCACAAGTGCTGAGGGAGCTGACCAACGGCATTGTGAGAGCATTCTTAATTATCTTTGAAAGGTCATGGCAGCTGGAGGAGGTTCCTCATCAGAGGGAAAAAAAAATGTCACTCTTATCATCAAGAGGACAAGGAGGATGATCCAGGAACTACATGCTGGCCAGTCTTACCTTGAAGCCTGGTGCAAACCCTCCTTGAAGTAATTTCTAGATATGAAGGACAGGAAGATGGGGTAGTTAGCATGAATTTATGAATTATAAAATCGTTACTGAACACATTAATAGCCTTCTGTGATGACTTGACTGGCTTCATGGATGAGGGGAGAGCAGTGGATGTTGTTCATCTCAACTTTAGCAAAGCTGCAAAGCTTCTGGCACTGTCTCTTACACCATCCTCATAGACAAACTATTGTAACAGATTAGCTAAATGTACAATGAGGTACATGGAAAACTGGATGAATTGCCATGCTCAAAGGGTTGTGATAAGCAGCACAAAGTCCACTTGGAGTCCGGTCACTACTGGTGTACTGAAAGGGCTGACACTGTGCCAATACCATTTGACATCTTCATTAATTACCTGGATGGTGAGACAAAGTGCACCCTCAACAAATTTGCAGGAGATATAAGACTGGGAGGAATGGTTGTGACGTGTGCAATGAAACTCCACAACCGACAAGGCTGTAAAGTAGGTATGTTTATTCAGCGCCGGGCAGCACGAGGGGGTAGCCCCACCAAAAATCGTGCGCGCCGGGTTCATGACAAAGCTCTACCTTTATGCTCCTACCTCATACATATTTAATGCGTATCGCGCAACGCATGAACTGCTCCGCTTCGCATTAAATTAGCATCCCGCCCCTGCGAGTCTGCGCAGTGCCCTCTGTTGGTGGTCATCGGGGGTCTTAATGATGAAGTAAGGAGTCTTCCTCTTCGTTATCTCTCTTTGACCTCTTCTCTTGGCATGGTCAGTCTGTCTTTGGATCCCCGCCAGACTTGCTGGAACTCTGCCATACCGTGGGTCTGGTCTCACCTGGTTTCTGTTCCTTCAGTCCTTGCTTTAGGGGCTCTAGTTTTCTATTGCTATTGTCTAAGGTCAATCATCTATGATCTACATTATTGTCTAAGGTTAATCACTTATGACCTACAGGTTACACATCTACCATCTTAACTCCTTATCTCAGTTGATGACCAGGGGGTTATGCTGCTGTTCAGAGGGACCAGTATAGGTTGCAGAAATGGGCCAACAGGAGCATTACCATGTTCAGCATGGGGAATTGCAGTCCTCCACCTAATGAGGAAAAATCTACAAGATGACCAGCTGGAATGCATCTTTGCAGAAAAGGCCATGAAGGGTCTGGTGGACACCAAGCTGAACATGAGTTGGCAATGTGTCCTTGCAGCAAAGAACGTCAATAGCTTCCAGGGCTATATGAGCCAGAGCATTGCTAGCAGGTTGAGAGAGGGGATCCTTCACTCTACTCAGCACTGGTGAGACATTTACGGAGTGCTGGGTCCAGCTTTTGGCTCCCCACTACAAGAGAGATATGGACTTACTTGTATGGGCCCAGCAAAGGGTGATAAAGGTGATTGAAGGACTGGAGGATCTGTCATACAAGAAGAGATTGCTGCGTCTGCTCAGCCTGGAGAAGACAAGGTTCAGGGGCATCTTATCCATGTGCATAAATACCTCATGAGAGTAATTAAAGAAGATGGAGACAGATTCTCCTCAGTGGTCCCAGTGATAAGAAAAGAGTTAGTGGGCACAAAATGAAACACAGGACATTGCACTTAAATGTAAGATGGACTAGGGTGACTAGGTTGTCCAGAGATTCCTTCCAACTTCAACTATTCAGTGATTCTCTTTGTTTAGATGTAGAGAAATATGTTGGTCAAGCTGCTCAGCTAGTAGAAATATAAACAAGTAAAACTAAAAAAAAGAAAAAAATATTATAGAGATAGAATAGCAGACTATTTGGCTTGGTTTAGCTTGGTGTTGAAAGTAAAAACGCATTTACCACGTAAAAAGGAAGCGTTTGTTTAAAAACAAATGTTGCAGAAACTGAGTCACACAGCATAATTTATTGGAATTTAAAAGTCTCAAAACATAGTATTGTTGTGGTTATTCCAACATGTTTGTTTCCTTGAATGTGGGTGGTCTAGCACTCAGGAAGCTGATAGTGTGCTAGGTTTCACTGGGCATGTTACTTTACCTTTCCATTTTTCAAAAACGAAAATAATAACGTTTCCATCTTGTATCAAGAAGTTTCAGGTCTAAATATGAAACCAAATGTAGGTACATATATTCTGTGCACTGACACTGTTTTTCTTAATATAAGCAAAATTATGTGATTAAAAATAATGAGAAAATAGCAAAGAAAGTACTTGACACTTAATGCTTGTATCAACTTTTGTGTCACTGGATTTCAGACACTTAGCATTAACCCTTTTTGACTCAGTGGAGAACCCCAGTTTACTTCATCACGCCTAAAAACTAGGAGGCTAATAGACAACTAATTTAATATTAAGTCCCCATTCATTCTGCTATACTTCAGTGACTGCTAAATAAAAGGAAAGGAAGTGGGAGGGAAGAGATCACAAACAGTTGTTTAATGAAAGCTATGTCAAGCCAGAACAGATAAATATTGCTAAAATATTTTTTATGGTAAGGCAGACATCTCCAGATCAGGTGCATGAAGAGCTGCTTGTCTAAGTCCTTTTTCAGTGGACTAGAGTTAATGTAAAAAGTGGCCCTTGATGGGCATTTCAGTGTCAAGTCCTTGCATACAGAGTGGAATAGGTGTGGAGAGGTAATCTTTTAACTTCAGGTTTGAGAAAGAAGGGAGAGAGGGGTGGTTGCAATGTTAAAGCATGTTCTGAGCTGGTACTGTGGATAAAGAAAAAGCTGTTATAGTCATGCCCTCACTCAACTCCTCTCATAAATCCTTAAATATAAGGATGTAGTTATGCATGTTTTTATAACAACTTCTGACGAAACTAGGTTAATTAGTGTTGATAATGTTTTTCTTTTGATCGAGATTTACATGATCTGTTTGGGAAAACTCACTTTCTATTTGTTTTCAGCCACATCTGTACCAGATTGTACGGAGGCTGAGGGATCTGTACTTTTATTTCAATGTATATTGCAACATTTTTATTGCATTCCACAGGTCCTCCAGTAAACGTTACTTGCAATATTTTTATCAACAGTTTTGGATCAGTCACAGAAACCACAATGGTAAGTGCTATGATGCCATTGGCAAGAGAACAACAATACTTAATATATGTCATGAACACAACCTGTCAATTTTTCTATTTATTGTTCAACTTGCAGGTCCTCCTGTAAATGTTACCTGCAACATATTTATCAACAGCTTTGGTTCAATAGCAGAAACTACAATGGTGAGTGGGACTGGTCATTGAAGCCATCTTGTGAAGGAGTGGAATGTGATGTAGAATAGAGATGCTCAGGATGTGGAGACATTTACAAAGTTATTAAGCTACTAAAAACCTACAAGCTGAACTAAAATAAAATAAATATAAAATAACTATATAAAGATATATGTAAATTATTAAACTCAGCTATCAAGTCTAAATGTATATATGTAGTGGCTGTACCATAGTCTGTAGTGACTGTGATGGCAGCAAATACAAGTGTGCACAAACCAGCTTGCTCAGGTTTTATTAGCACTGAACAGGCAGAGGAATGGCTGGAGCTTAGCTGTGGGGCTCCCTGCCAACTACTCCATATTTTGAGTGGGTCTTACACCACACACTGAATTATCTGCTGCCGCAGACTGTGCTGACAGAGCTACTAGGACAGTCTTGTTTAAATTGTCTGTGAATTGCAGCCACATCAGTAACTAAAGTGAATGCATAACTTGAATCAAATGATTAAAACACACAGCTATAAGGAGAAGGGTATTTTGAGGGTTAAATTGGTACTAGGAAGTGTTATATATATAAAAATAAATAGTTAAATTTTTCATTTCGAGCTGAGATTTTTCTTTTAAAAATTGCGAAAATTTAAGGATAATGAAGTCAAACTGAAAAAATGTAAATGAAAATTTTAGTCCAACTTTTTTTTAGTCTAGAAGTGAATTTTCTTTTTTTTAATATTTGCTAAGAAAAATGAAAAATATTTTTTATGGATGTGTTTAAAAAGATGCCGAGTTCTTTAATCTTCTTTTTCAAACAATGAACAAAAGAGATCAGTTATTTATTCAAGCATACACACACCTGACTACTGGGGTTAGCCCAGAGAGAGCCTCTTGATGACTTTCTAATAATAATGTGATAAACCCATAATAACTATCAGGTGCTCATGTAGAAGAAGTGGGCAAAGCCCATTCTAGGAAGGGTCTAGTGACCAATCGCAGCTTGATTTGGGACTCTTCAAATCACTGCTGCCACAAAATAAACTAAAAATGAGTGCTCTCACCTTCCTTGAAATTTTGCCACAGTTATTCTCATTGCCTCAGGACACTATGGACAACTACGGACACTTTTGAAGCAACTACAATGTAGCTCCACAGCTCTGTTTTCCAGGGATTCCTACACAATGTCCAGGTCTTTCTGTGTCTGCTGAAGCCAGAGGCAATAAAGGTGCTTAGCATCCAGTAAGACTGAGTTCTTGGTAACTGAAAATGAACTTGCTACCCACAAAAGGACTTAAGGTATACCAAAGAACTACTTTTTTATAAAGTAGGATAGATGCTGCAATCCTTGCATTATGAAGGAAGAGCAGATATTTAGCCCAACTTAATGTCTTTATTTAATATTCAAATACTTCGTTTAAACTCAATTGTAATTCATGCCATAATTTTAGAAAGTGGTGCCTAAGGCATGTAGGAACACAAATCTTCTGCTCCTAAATATGTTTATTTAGAAAACCATCCTGTTATTTAATGTTTTCTAGAGATAAAGGGCAAATTATTGCTAGGGCACGTTGGTTTCTTAAATAGCGTGGGAAAGACTTCTATAAATGACAAGCTGTAACAAAAAGCTATAAAATAAACAAATAAGTTAATGTTTTAGAGCATGCATCTGTGATATCTTAAAAACAACTTAAAAAAACCCCTAAAATCAAGTTAAAAATGACAGGAAAAAACATATGTTGTTATAACACAATTATCAACAGAATTAATTTTCAGTTTTTTGGAAAACTTCATTTGTTTTCCTATGCTTAAAGGATTCTGAGAAGATAGCTATGAATGTAGCCCTTTTTAACCAGCCATGCTGTTGATCCTAGCATGTAGAGGCATCAGCACAGCATTAAGTAGCGAAAATCCTGCACGTCACTGGCTTTACAAGATGGCATTCAATGAAAATATTTGCACGACCTAATGCTGATTGCATTAATTAGACTCCTTCATTGCTTTGATTAAATCCCCTCATTGCATTTTACCTTCTATCAAATATGTTAATGTGCACCTTTCCAATGTTCATTAACACATTCTGCTGAAAACAGCTAAACATTCAAGTAGATGAAAACAAGGACTATTGGCTTTCTTATTTTGCTTTTTTCATAATTTCTGCTGAAATTGTAGAAGGATTTCTCTTAGATGCAATTTAATGGTTTGATATTGATTTTCTTAATGCTGTCACTTCTTTAATGACTAGTGTGACTAGTTTTAGGATGTTTTAAAACTGCTCTGAGAGGCAGACATCAATTACTGTTCCATCTACTTTGCCTTTCTGAAATAGATGTTATCAAGTGGTAAAAATGTTGTCATCCCTTGTGATAAATAATGAGTTTTGTTTGACTCCTAGGATTCATTTTCCCCCATAAAACCTCTTGATGGTTTTGACACAAAACTGAGAGAATCATTTAAAGCCCTGGATTGTAAATTCGATAGAGACATTCCTGTCTCAGAGGACAGGAATTCTTAGTGAAACCTTGTATATGTACTGAAGAGATATTATCAGAATATAACTTGATGATCAACAGCAGCTCATTGGAAACTTGGGGCAAGAATACTTCCTTAAAGAAGCGTTCAGGAGGAGAAATGAACACAGCAAACAAAAAGAATTACAGTCCCAGTTCTACTAAATTCAGTA
Source organism: Rhinoptilus africanus (assembly GCA_013400135.1). Taxonomy (NCBI): domain Eukaryota; kingdom Metazoa; phylum Chordata; class Aves; order Charadriiformes; family Glareolidae; genus Rhinoptilus; species Rhinoptilus africanus. The sequence goes on from VXBO01011463.1 coordinate 418,160, forward strand.
AGCCAGGTTCTCAATAACATTAGCAGGAGTAGCTTCTGTTTTCTTATTAGGACAGGCACCAGGATGAAATTCATCCCTGTGTGAAAGGCCAGCACAACTCTTATGTCCAGTACATTCTTCAAAAAGCGAAAATCTTTCACTAAGAAATAAAACAGGATTTTGTACTGTTTCTCTCCAAATTGATGAATTGCATAGAGTCTTCATGGGTTTTGTTCCTGAAGATCTAAGGAAACAAAGTGCATATGTATTAGTCTTTCTGCACTGTAATGCACTTATGGGGCAGTTTCAAAAGTGGTATTTTTTTTCTCCAAAATAAATGTTTTTCTTACATATTATAATGATGTATGTTATACCAAAATAAAAATAGTAAAAAAAAAAAGCCCTGTGTCAAGATGGAGTTGTTGGCAATTTTCTTAATTGATTCACTTGTCTCTCATTTAAGCCCTAACTAGCAAAGAAAGAGAAAAAGACATTCCTGAGTAACTTCACTGAATAAAGCAGTTATGCCAGAAAGCTCTGTATCTATTTTTGGAAGCATTCACACATGCAGTATTCAGCAGAAAATTCACTGTACAGCATGACTGCAGTTGAGTATCACAGATGAGTAATCTGCATCAGGCTGGGCAGAGTCCCAAAGAATTCAGATGTTCAGTGTTGCTAATGACCAGGATTTTTTAGCTATCAGCTACAGGAGAAGCTAAGAGCAGTTTGTACACTGATGAACTAATTGTTAATTACAGAAATGACTAACTGTGAGGACAATATTATTGTCGTTATGCCATATAATCAATGACTGACACTATGCAGCAGATTCTCTGTTGGGGTAAATGTGTCGAACTCCAGTTCTGTTTTATATATTAGCAGAAATATTTGCCATTCCTTTTTAAATTTTAGGAGCAAGAAAGCTTGGCTGTGTCTGGCTGTATAATATTATCTTTCCACTAGAAGAAAACATAATTACAAATCAGCTTGTTAGATCCTGATTAATTCACACCTATAGTTTTAACTGCATAAGAATCTCCTGCTAAAGTGACTGGGGACAACTTGCATGCTTAGGTACATAAGTAATCAAGTGCTTTTCCATCACATGGCCTTGAAATAGGTCATTAAACCACGACTCTTCAGTTAGCATTCATATTTGGTATTTAGACAGGGAGAGTAGTCTCTTTGTCAAGCCCCTCCTATGATGGAAGGCCAGCTCAGTCTGCTGTTTGCCTCAGACATCCGACTCAACACCTGGGTGATCAATGCTGTTGGAGAGGAAGAGGAGAGGGAGGCTAAGGTCTAAGGTGAGCTTCAGTTCCGAGACAGAGAGTGGCACTGAAGAGGGAGCAGGGCTCCCCTGCACCCCCCTGTCGCAGCAGGACCTGAGGCAAAAGGGGCACAGAGCTTTGATGAAGCTCTGGGCAGTGAATCTGGTGTCCACAGACTTGCTGAAAGGCCATTTCTATCTATATTCCTACAACACAAACTAAGTACATCTGTGGATTGAGTCCTAAATTGTCAGATAAATCTTCTAAAACTAATCAGAGGAATATTCCTTTAGTATCTTAGTATTACTCTGATCTTATGGCTTAAGAACGGAGGAAATCTGTTTATCTGAGTTGCCTTGAGCTATCGCTGGCATTGGTGTTGCAACTGAGATTAAATCTTCTGGTCCATGCTCTTCGTTCAGAGCTGTGGTGCTGTCAGAAAGAATTTGTGGAGCAGGTGTACTCGTGGTCGTGTAGGAGTGCATTACTACAGTCCACCCACTTCTACCCTCAGGAACTCGCAAAATACACAGCATAGTCTGCTCCATATTGTGATACCGTTCTCAGGAGAATTTTTTCTTTAGAAGATAGTTACAATGTTAACACAGGAAAAATGAATTCAAAACTTCTCCACATGATTAGCCCTGACTGTGTGAACACACATCCCTTTCAACTCCTTATACTGCAAGCATAGAATAAAAAAGTAATGATGGTTTTGTGATGTACATGTTATATTTCCATTTTTATTTCTTGTTAAAATATATATGTATTTACTTATACATATGCAAAACCTATCAGACATAAAGATTTCAGTGCTGTTTTGCTTCTAACAATAAAGCTTGCAGAGATAAAACATTTCTAAGTGTATCAGTGTGATGGCTCTAATATATTTATGAAGGTACATATTGAAAAAGATAGTGTAACCCTAGTGGCATTATTTATGCTTTTGGTATAATATACATCATCATATGCAAGCTTTTCTATGAATAAAGATTTTTCAGACTGCTTTTTGTTATCTGAATCACCAGCTACTGAATACATTTATTTTTAGATGTTTCTAAACAATTTATTGATTTGACTTATTTATGATTTCTATGTCATGGGGGGAAAAATCCCTCTGCTTTCTATGGACTTCATTACATATTTTATTTCAAAGAAAAATTCAAGGCAGTGGCACAACTAATTGTAGTAATTTTGTTCTATCAGCAGTTGCTGATGACAGCTCCTGCCTTCTTTTCTGCAGAATGAAAATCAAGTGCTTCCCTGGATTTATAAACAAAACTGTCCCATATAAACTTATAAGACACTCTCAGTTTCTAAGACCAAGAAACAAGGGAAAGTTTAGGGTTAGGTTAGGAAATGGTTAGGGTTAGTGGATCCTCACAAGATGTGACATCATTTTATAAGCTCAGAACTGCAAGTAGCTATTTGTTTTTTACCTGATGAAACAACACCATCATAAAAAATACAGTGGCTTATGAAAAGCAGATACAGGCTTTTGTAAGTATCTTTAATAACTGTGCTACTCTTGAGACCTCTCTCAGGTCTGTTTTTCTCTGATTAGTAGACATTCCTTTTTTGACTCACATCTATTCAACAGTAACGTGAAAAAGATAAAGAAAGGAAGAAAAATCACATCCCTAGTGAGACTGTAAAGCATGTTCCCATTGCGTTCAAAAACTGCGTCAGTTTGGATGTCAGAAGTATTCTGTCAGGGTGGGAAATGATGAAGCTTGGAGGGGCTCGTTCACAGAGTCTGCATATTGCTTTCTACAGACCTAATTAGAGTGAGAATATTTATTTATATTTCAAGGATGATAAGTTATTTAGACTATGCAGTTCAGTGGCCTAACTAAACCCAGGTCAGCTCATACATTTTCCAAGTCAAAAGCACCGTCCTGCCATTTTAATGTATTGCAGGTACCATACAGCAAATCCTGAATGTCAGGGGTTTGTACAGGTGACAGAATTATTTGGTAACATATTCCTTCAGATAATATAATCAATTTGAATATTATTAAATACTTCCTTTTAGACTAAGAGTAGATTTATTTCTAAGAGTTCAATGTAATTTCAGGTAAATATGCTATAATAGCAGGGAAAGCTGGGGGACATGAAGCTCTTATTTGCTGACTTGAGAAACTCAGGATAAGGAGAATAAACAATAGCATCTTTCCATTCCCTCCAGAGCACTTTAGACCCTAAAAGTTCTTTTCACACTCCCGTTTAATAGCCAGTTCTTGACACAGCATTATTGTTGGTTCTAAAGGACCTCTAAGTAATTGCTGCCTTTACCAGTTGTGACGAGCAGACCACTGAGCAGAAGAATGCAATTAGAACAATTTTAATGGGAAGCAGAGAGGGAGGAGTGAATGAAGGAACATACAGAGAAAAGCATACAGTAGATAGAAAAAGGATACAAACAGTAAATAAGAAGTGCTGATTTAATTTCTTCTATACAAATCTGGCTTCACTGGAATTAGCGACTATTCATGAGTACATTAGAAATAATTGATTTACATATTGGAAGCAATTTATTTAAATTAGCAGCTTTATAGAATCTTTGTTGAAATTGTATATATCTAGCTGCAATGCTTTTTGAGTTCCTAAGTACTTCCATAGCATTTGAAAGAGGGTTATATTTAACACTGGAGGTTGCATTAAATATTTTTTCATCACGGAAGTAATTTTGATTTGGAAAATGTGCCAGTTGTGTTTGTTTGGTTCAATAGAGCTTTCAGACTGCTTTATTTTCAAATTACAACTCTTCTGGTCAAAGGATAACATAAGTATTTGGTGTAACACAGGTACTGTAGTAAGTCTAAGAGCATAAAGAAAGCTAAAGTAGTCTTCCAGTTTTGGTAAGTGGCTTAGTAACCTTTTTACATGGCATTTCTGTAGGACTACAGAGTGAACATTTTTTTGAGACAACAATGGAACGACTCACGTCTGGCTTACAGCGAATATCCTGATGATTCCCTGGATTTGGATCCCTCTATGTTGGACTCTATTTGGAAGCCGGATTTATTCTTTGCCAATGAGAAGGGAGCAAACTTCCATGACGTCACGACAGACAACAAGTTGCTGAGGATTTCTAAAACTGGAAAAGTGTTGTACAGTATCAGGTAAAGCAGTTAATTATTTTTTTTTCCGCTTCATCTCCTTCTTTCCCTTCATTCCCTGTTTTTCTGGATGTAACTATGCTTACAGAACATAATGTACATATTTAATTTTTTGTTGTCCCATGTGTACAACTGAAATGAGACTTAATCATAGCAGGGTAGAAGGAGAATTTGCCTATGTTCCTCTGCTAAGCTTTTACTTTTCACAAAATAGTCTGTAAGTGGCATAGCAGTACTTCTTAGTCTTGTTGAAAACTTGAGGCTATCTAAAACTTTAATGGTATGCCTCAATAATTCCCATTAGTGTTAGCTCAAATCACTTCTCTTACAAAGAGAGGAAATCGACTCCTCAGTAGGTTGTGGGTTGCAGTTTAAAAGTGGAGTATTTTAAATGACTGCTCAACACCAGAAGTAAAAACATGCTTGAAATCCTATAAACTTGACATGCAAGTCACTGGGTAATTGTATGTATCTATTCACATTTAAAAATAACTGGAATTAATGAAAGTGGGTTTTGATACTAAGTGCATTGAAGTGTGTGTCATGTGATTGGATTTAGGTTGAATTAATGAATACTGACAAAACATGATCTGATACGACCTGATGGAATGGAACATATGTACAGAATCAGAATTGCATTGCACAGACATAAACAGCAGCAAATAATCTGCAGTATTTATTTGACATTCAGCTTACTGTGCACCATTAATTGCTTAATATAGATAGCCAAAGATGCAAAACACTGTAATATTGCTCTTACAATTGTTTTTTAAAAAGTAATTATAGTGTTTTATTCGTGTCTGGGAATGCCTCTCAGCTTTTGCCTTTCTGACAATGTGGAAAGTAAACATGATAGTATTTGTTTAACAGGATTTTTAGTGAATGTACTCATCTGTAAGGAAGATTAGTTTAGAAGGCAGTTGTTGCTGGCTGTGCATTCTGTTTGTGACCTGCATTTTCATTAAGGAATTATTATTGATCCATGTTCAGGACAGTTGTGTTCTTTAGGATGCTAAATAAATAAGTAATAACATGGCATTTCCTCCATTTATTTAATTCTAGCGGAAATTCCTTGACCAGACCCCAGTAATATTTGGATGGATTAAGCAGCATGGAATGATTATTGAGCAAGGTTTCAGACTGGCACACCTGAACAGTTAGAGAAAAATAATAGGGTACAAAGAAGAAACTGGCACTAGCAGAGTGATAAATATGCTTACTCACTTACTCACTTACAAATATTTCTTCTTTCACCCTGGGAAAGGAATGAATGCATCTGTTTGTTTGAATGACACCAGACACCATCTTATTGCAGGCAACAGTACAGTTGGGTGCTGTTCCTAATGCAGATGGATAATTTTCCTGACATTTGTCCATGCAGGAAAAGTAATATTTTTAGCTGTCCTATCATATTTGTAAAATTCCCATACCTAAATGCAAATTAATCTGAAGCAGAGGAATCAGTATTCCAGTGGAATACTAAGCAAACTCATTGTTTCTTATTTGTATCACAAAGCAGAGATAGAGGCTCGGCATCTCTAACATGGCATAATTTTGATTAGTACTTTACGGAGAAGAAAACTTCCCAGAGTACAGAAACTTTAAGTCAGAAGTAATTAGAAAAACTTGTCTTTATTCTCTAGATACTGGGCTAGATGCATCTGTGTGTTGCCAGTCGCTTTTAATTGCGCTATGTGAAAACAAACAAGAATATTTTAGTAATTGGTTTCAGTACATTGAGAATGTTATAATGCTGCCATTTTCACCATTGCAACAACAGCACTTCACACGATATCATGATATTTAAGATTTAGCACTTAATGTGCTGTAAATGTTTAAAGCACTTCACAAAGACGTCCGAGAAGCTTTGTCATATTTCCAAATTTAATAAAATCACAGTCAAGGTAATCTCACATAAATATAAACAGCTTTCTGCATAAAATGAGTTTAGAGCTGCTCTCAGTACCTAACGGGTAAGAAGCAAAGTGTGTGTGTTATATGAGAGTGGTACTTCTTTTCCTTATATACCGCACGGAAAACATGGAAATATGCTCTGCAGGAGACACAACTGGCTTATGCTGTTAAATGCTCTCAGAGGCCAATCCTGCCCTTTCTGAAAAGAATTTGGAAGGCCACCTGGAATCAGATCTTATGGTCCATTTTTTACTAAATCAAGACACTTGGTGTAGGATATGGGTGCTCAGGTAAGTCAGAGAAGGGTCAGTGAGGGTCTGGCCCATATGGTACCTCCACTGCAGTGCTTGGCTCCTGGAAGTATCTCTCTCCGCATGTTAAGCATGAGGCTCTTCGTCCTTTTCACAGCGAGGGATAGGCCGTCCTGCATTTACTGGTGACGGTAGGCATGACGTAGATTTCCAGCATGGTTTGCCTTACAATAATTACATTATGATGCTCATGCTTGCAGACTCCTAGATCTATATTTAATTCTCTGGGAGTTGTTTTAGAAAATTAAGACAGAGTTGTTGATGTACCCACCTATGAATCATATAAATTTAGGAGTCCAAACTTATTTTTAGGTATTTGCTGTGTGCTTAAATAACTACCTTGGTATTTGTTTTGATCTCAGATAGCATGCAATATATGCTATATAGAGCCTGAGGCTCTATATCTGGATGACTGGTCTAAACCTTTGGGTACTGCAGAGAGAACTAGAACCTTGTGGAGGGAAGCCAGCACAACTCAATACCGCAAATATATGCTATTGCCAGTAGGGATGTAACAATAGCTCTTAGAGGTGCATGCATTTTGGGAATTCAGCAGTCACAGCAAAGCTATATTCAGCAAACAACCTCACTTTAGTCAAGATCAGTCTCAGTTGCACTCTTTGAGCTGCAAAACAGCTAAATAGCTATAACTTTTATTTTAAAGCCCTCTGCAGAGAGCAGTCAACAAGAAGGGGTTGTTATAGCAGCATTCAATAAAATTAGCTTAAGTTGTGTGCATTTTTTTTTTCCTGAAAAAGCAATGAGAGTTAAAAACAGAACCCACATAATATCACACCCCAGATGCCTGTGACTCACCCAATCGCGGCCCTTGAATGATCTCTCCATGGACTAGATTTTGTAGGGGTCTATGCAAGTGGAAAGAGTGGCAGCACTGTGTGATGACACCGAGAATCCTGTTCCTGGCAGTCAAATTCTTTATGACACCTGGATTTTGCGTTGTATACACTGCAGCACTGATTTTATGTTCCGGGATCAAGGATCATATCTTTTCTGGCCCATTGTGGACACCTGGGACACCACAAAAAAGTCAAATAATCTCACAGGAGGCTTCACATTCTCTCTGAGCCACCCATTTGTGCTACCTGATTCCCACAAACTCATTTCAGGCTGCCAGCCAGCTCAGAATATTAGCATCTGCCAAAAGGCTTATTTTAGTAAAGTAATAGAAAGTGGAATGGTTTTATTTGAGGTTTGGAGTTTTTTTCTGCATTAATTGCCTCCCTCTCCTTTTAATATTTTCAGTGCAACTCAGCCATATGAGCTTGATGCAGGATGTGATATAACTCAACTCTAATATTGATACATGTCATTGAACCTAGAATATATCGGCCAGGAAGCTAAAGGGTCTGTAACTCCTTTTTTTTACCTCCTGCTCCAGAAAACACTCCCAGTCATCTGATAAGGTTGTAGAGCTGTGCTGTGAAACGTAATGCCAGTGCATTTAGCCATAAAGAGCTACAAAGCAGATTACTTAACAACAAAAAAATATGCAAAGATTTTAGAAGGCATTGAATAATTTGACAAGAGAGCCACTTGGAATTATAGGGAGAAGACTTGTGCAAATTCACAAATTACATTTCTCTCACCATTTTTTTTTATTCCTGTTCAAAGTGCAATGAAATATTGAGGAAGAAATTCCTCAAGTCTTTCAAAATACCTGCGTTTCTTTCTTTGTTTATCTTCACAGTGCAAGAAATGTTACAGTTATGTAGACTATTAGTTCTTTGTGGTTTCAACACTTGACCTGGATTTAATTGTTATACATGATTATGAATGAAGGCAGAGTGTCTGCCAGAGATCAGTACTGTGCTGTTAGGGCACCACGAAATGGAGACAATTCAAGCTATTGGAGTTCTTTCTCTTTGTGCAGCTGTTCTGGAAGTGATTACTATCCCCTCTGTTCGGCAACAAGTAGCTGACAGAATGAGCTGGCATATCCAAAACCCCTCCTCTGCTTATGCAACTGAAGAGGAGTATCTGTGAAAGCAGCACATTTATTTGCAATGCTATCTCCCATGCCAGCTGCACTACTCGGGAGTTTCCAAACCCAACTCTTCCTTGCGTGGCCATAGTGCCAAGTGACAGAGCAGGGAGCTGATTTCCCCCTACACCCCCAGCGCTCCACACACAATTTTGGGTTATATTCTGAGTTAGGCTTACCCTGCCCCTCACATAAATAATCAGAAGTAATCTATAGCACTTTTATAGTTCAGTGAGTGCATTTTTTTCAGTCTCCTCTGTGCCTGTCTTCTTTGCTCTATGGGAAGGAAATAGAAAGCAGATTAGGGAAATGCATAGGTAACACCAGTAGTCCCTCTGCAATTGATTATTCGTAGGGAAAAAAACCGCTATCCTTCAGAAGTTAAACCTTTAGGGTGGCTGCTAGAGAATATGTTGCCTTGTTATAGTAAACTCGTGCATGGGTTTTCTAAAAGAGTTTAGGGGTACAGACGTTATCAGCTATACGAGGATGAAGCTTCATTTGCATCTCATAACACCATTGTGTGTAAATCATCCATGGCATGGCACAGTCCAGCCTAGCAGAGTGGTAGAAAATGTTATGTTCTACAGCTCTCTGTGCACTTAAATTTGATGACTTCAATTTTATTTTACAATCTAATGTTGGGATTTAAGAGGATTTGGACTTTACTAGCAGCATTGTCTTTCCATGTGACAGATTAGCAGAGGGGGGAGCAGAGAGAGCTTTATGATTGACATCACTGTTTTTAATGTGGGAACCCCTCTCTCTGACTTCACACAGTCATATTTATTACCTCAACTCCTACCCGAATAATACCAATATTGACAAGGTGGGGATTTTCTCTTGGAAGTTAATCTCAATCAGCACAGGAATATTTTCATAGAAAATTATTTAGTTCTCCCTTTAGCAAAACTGCACACTGTCCCATACTCACTGCCCTGACTTTACAAAAGCATAAAACTTCATCATACACCTTAAACCAACTTTTTCATATAAAATCACAAACAAAACAAAACAAAAAAACAACAAACCAAACCATCGAAGAATAATCAATGAAGAAATGCTAACTAAAATAGAGCACATATCTAAAGAAGTTTTGGGTTTGACAGATTTTATATATTATAGGCAGAAGACATTATATAAATAGTGCTAGAATCACTGCACTTTATTAAACTGCACAGTGTCACTGGGACACGGTGACTTCCCAAATTGTGGCTGCGTGTTATGTGAATCCAGTGAATTTGACAAATTTTTCTTCCCATGGGCACGATTACAATAGTAACAATGGTTTCAGAGGCTAAAAATTTGCAGCCTTTTGTGGGGCAAGCTGCCATTCTCATTATGGGTGAACCTGGTGTCCTTGAGTCCCACTTTTCTCCTGTGCTTTTTTTTTCCTTCCTGACCTTACTCCTACCTCTCCTTCCACTCCCAACCCCCTTCCTTTTGGGGTCTTTTAATTAAACGGACAAAGACTCTTCTCATCCTTTGGGATGCTTTACTAACACTCTGTTAACTGTGTCCTCCCATCACCCACTCTTGTCTTTCTCATTTCCTCCCAATCTACAAATCCAGACTGAGGATTTAGCCATGGGTTTCCAATACTCTTATTTTTCTGTTGTATCTAAAGTACTTGTTTTGCATAACAAATAATAAAAGCTACTAAATAAATAATAAAGCCTAATGCGGGTACTTTGTTATGCAACTAGCACAGCTATTGTCAAAACCCTATTGATTATCCTGCTTAAGGAAAGAATAATTTACATTTTAATGACACAAAATTAGTTGCTTTTTCACTTCATAAAGCATTTAAAGCAAAGTAGGGATATGGACATTATACCTGAACATGTACTGCCTCACTTCTTCCTCTAATGCCATGCATGTCTCCAGCTGGCACACAAGAGCACTGGAGGTGATGTAAATACAAACGCAACAGAAGAGCTGCTTAGATTAAAGGACAACGCTGCCAGGAGAAAAAATGCCTCGGAATTGGTTATAAGTAAGCTTAAAGTGGAAGTTATAAAGTTTTCAGCCATCTACACATTGAATTCCCAGAAAAATATTCCAACAGAAATAGAGAGGGGAATGGAACTAGATATCATTAAATGAACCTTGATAATTTTTGAAAGGGATTAATGACATGATGACCAGATGACCAGATTTGATGGCCCATGATGTCACTTCCGTAGCCCTATATTCTTATGTCTCAAATAAAATGGAAGACTTTGATCTAAGTAGAAAAGTGGGAAACGCTGCTAGAGACCAATTTATACACATAAAGTTCTTCTTGGCTGACAGGATCAAGAAATATTGACGGGTGGTTATTTCTATGTCAATGGGATAGTTGCATAGCCAGGACACATGTCCGTGTACCTGCTCTCCTTTTAGGTAATGGCAATGCCCGTCCTTGATTACTAGGGATCAATCACTCAATTTATGCATTGAATTTGCACTGGAGCTGTTAAAGGTTAGGTATAAAATGATGCAGATGTGGGAGTTCTTTCTCAATGGTACAAAAAAGCATGTTCTCCTGGAACATGCTGCCAGAGATGAAGGTCTTTTGCCAATTGCATTGCAATATATGGCTTAGAGATGTCATCATGCCAGGAGGAAAGCAACACCACACTAAACACACACTGCGGCAAAATTAAGATAGAAAATGACAGAGGAGAAAGGAGAAATGAAATACTGTTCTTCATGGAAATGAAACAGGTGCTTACAGAATTTAACTGTTACATGAAATCATACTTGAATTTAATTTCATAGATTTGCTTGAGCAATAATTGGAAAATCATTTGCTGGCAGCTCATGTGCTGGCACTGTGTATCTACAGACAATGATTGCATTACAATGAGAAGTGGGATGCCTGTCATGAGAAATCCACCACCCTGCTCCATGCCAGCTCCTGTGTTGTTAAGCAGTACATGAAGCAAAGCAAAGCACGCTCAAAACCAGCAGTATGTGAAACTCCAGCCTACATCTCCTATTTTGCCATAGCAAAGAAGGCTCCACGTCTCCTCTAAGCTCAACTTCAGCCCATTCCCGTCTGACAGAAATGAAGCTGCAGAACATGACAAATATTAGAGAGGAATTCCAGGACTCCTCAAAAATAAGGGGAAAATCAGACAGTTTGACTATTCCATTTAACAGGACAAAGCCTGTAGGCTGTAAAAATTACCAGAATTGACATTCAAAATGATGAGTCAGGTCCCTGAAAAAATAATGAGATGGACTACAAAATGAAAAGCCCTTTAAAAGAAGAATGTCACTGGGAATTTTTTTTTTCTTTTTGGCCTTCTGATACATGAACAGCGTGTGTGCCCTTGTTTCAGGCACAGACCACGTAAGAGAGGGGGCTGGGAAGAGTATAAGGAGATTTTAGATTCTCCTCCTCGTTTCAGTGCCACTAGCCTGAATGGCATTTGCTCCTGTGTCATGAGATGCTGTCATGGTTGCTGTGCAACTCCATCTCCCCCGCCAGTTTAATGGGGAACTTTGTCTGCTTGTGCTTAGGTAATATTTTAATGTTATTTCAGCATCTATAAGGATCAGGAATTTAAACTTCCAAAGAAAAATGTATAGCTAAAAATATTTTTAAATTTCTTGTCAGCTTGGAGCTTTAAGAAAAATGCCAGAAATCTTGCTATTTATGATAGAAGCTTAAGAGTTGACAATACTGAAAAAAAAAAATATCCCATTTGTCTCACTAATCTCAACACTGTGGGCTTTGCACAGGTATAAGACTTTTCATAAAAATGACACACAGCCAATGTTAGCAGTGACCATGCCTGTGCTACTTGTGTTCTGGTATTTGGAGTGTGAAATCCTAAAGTGTGAAGTCTCTTGTTCCAACAGCTGAGCTGCAAATGGGTGTAGGTTGAAAGAATGAAGGGATAAGAATAGAAGGAAAATGTTATTTTTGATACCATGCCTACTCATGGTGAGGCATTTGTTACTATTCATGTTTATGAGGAGACAATAATCTTTTTTTTTTCTTGAGACTTGGAAGGGACTTGTACCCATAGCTCTAGGACTATTTAAATTAAGTACTTCTATACTTAATAAGACTCAACCTAGATATTTCTCACTAGAAAAAACTATATGAGGAAGCTCTTGTTATGTAGCCCACTCACAAACTGCCCCACTTGCAGTATAATTAATGAAAATTATATTCCCCTTGTTGTCAGATACTTTGTATTGTGATCCACAGGGCCCTTCTCTTGTCAGGTCAGTGTCCTCCGGGGTGAGAGTTATCACTGAGATGAAGGGAAGTTTTGAGTGAGTCACAACGCAGCAGGCTAAGGCGTGATAGCTGATTGTAAAGAAGTGGGTTAGAATACAGTTTAATGGTTGGTGCAGATTAGGCAATACGTCAAATAGCAGTCAAAATTCTTTTAAAATATTCTTTTAAATTTATATTAAAAAATCTTGTATTATGTAATGGGTAAACCCAATTCCCTAAGGGTTTAGTACAACACTAGCGTTCTTTACTTCAGTTTTGTGGTCCAGGTCATTCACAGGCAGTCTGTACGTGTAGTGTTCTGAAATGTTTTTGTAGCATTTGAGAGATTATCAGAGAAGTGGGATGATGGTGATGAGCATCAGCATTCAAAACCCCTAAGAGAAAGGATGAGACTGAAGATCATCTTGAGAATAATCTGTTTACAAACATTTTACTCCTATTGATCTTTTTTTGTTTATTTGCATTAAAGGATGTTATCCTCCACTGATGGTGCTACTTTAGGGATTGGCTGTCAAAGAGCGGACTGGCTTCAAGGCTTAATACCCCGAAGAGAGGTGGGGACAGGATTTGGCAGGAACTGGACAACAGGAAAGGGATGTGGAAAGGGTACGAGGACAGACTAGGATGAAAAGGAAAAAGGCTGGGCCCTGGGTCATGTAGGTGTCTGTGTGAGAGATGTAGGACGGATGGGCAGACATAGGAGGAGGTCTGGAAAGCATGTCCAGGGTCAGAAGAAGGGCAGGAGAAGGGCAGGAATGGGTGAAGGATGAATAGGAAGCACAGTGTCTCAGCCCCGTTGCTGCACTCAGAACTTGATTGCACTGCAAGTAAATACCTCTGAGCTCCCTCGGCTGCACATGCGTGTCACCTCCCTCCTCTGGCTTTTCCTCAGAGGATGATGGCTGGCGACAGCAGCTACATTTAGGGCAGCAGTCGTGCCTGTTCTGAGCTGGCTGCTGGCCCATCTGAGGGCATGTCTGCTCCCATCTGGAGAAAACACTGACATTGCAAAACAACATGTTCAGGTGTTAAAGATCACCAGCATGAGGGTTTCTGACTAATAGCATGTTGTCAGGCTATTTATTTTTTCCTACGGGATGCTTTATTCTGGCTTCTGTGAGGAAGGAGGCCACAGCCTGCAGGACTTTTGCCTTCTTGCCTGCAGAAGTAGGAGATATAGACCTCTCCATGATGCTGTAAGGGAGTTTCTGGGGTGACCAGAAATGAAAGATGTTGAGCTGGGGTGAGAAGAGAGATAGACCCGCAGCCCAAGTCTGAGAGATTTCTCAGGACATTCTGTGAAAAGCGGGGGATGGGGGTTGAATGAGATGCTGAATGAAGAGATCCTGGCAGTCCCCACGGCACTTTGGAGGTATTTAAAGAATCAGCACATGCTGCTCAGAAGGACTAAGCAGGACACTACGAGTCTATCAGAGAAGCCTCAGGAAGAGGGTCCAAGAGTACTTGGATTACACTCCTGCCTCTGCCACAGCATTGCTCAGTAATATTATTGTTTTATATTTTATTGATTTTGTCACAGTGCCGACTGATTGTTCATTCTTAATTTTCTGGCTCTGGTTCTGCATTTTGTTCAGTTCATACTCTATTTGCGTTTTTCCAGGGTTCGGTTCTTCCTTGACTGTGGGATGGGTGAGGGAGGGGGGAGAGAAAGAAGAGAGCAACTTTGCTTCTCCTCTGTGGCAGCTTGCTGGCCCTGGCATTGTGCTCATTTCTGCTCAGCTGGAAAATATAACGTGCCCAACCCCAGAGCTCTCCCTGAGCAAGCTGTGCAAGCTGAGCCTGGCTAACAGGAGGTAAATGACGCTCAGGTAACTGAAGACACAATCAAGTCCTTGGTCAGCTTCTTCTCCTTTCAGCTTTACAGATTGTTCATAAAACTGTCCCCATCAGTATTTTATGGTGCTACGTTTATGAATCTGTTGGTTATGCATCTCAAATGCCTTTGTGAGAGGGCGTCTGAAAAAGAAAATAATTGTTCTATAGGAGTTTCTTCTGTTTTATTAACAATTAAATGTAGTTTCCAGTTAAACTTCCACTTTGCACCAAATCTCTGGGGGCCTCTCTTGAATTTGCCAAGTGTGAGACATGAATTTTACTGGAATATTTTCTGTCAATGACGTGGTTACTATAGTCAATGTGGGTAGATATATCTGACCAACACTTTCTGTTTCCGATCCTATTTCTTTTTTAATGTAAATATACTAATAGTAACATGGCACCTGGCTTTAGAAACACTTGCAGAATCATATTTTTACTGAAAGAGTTAACTGCTGTATCTGTCTAGCATCAATGGAGACAGATTAATTTATCCCTGTGAGTCTTGAAATCTGCAACTGGATGTATTCTCTTTCTCATGAATTTGACACTAGACTAATAGAAGACACCCACCTGCCCATGTTTGTAGTCAAACCCCCAGATCATTTGAGGGTTTGGGGGACTAGAAAGGGATGAAGGGGGGAAGGAAGCATAGTCAGCATGCAAACCACACAGTAAAATCTGAGGGGTGCATAGACCATGCCTACTTCAATGAATATGAACAAATAACATATTTAGAAAGGCCGTGTTTGTGTATAGGCGCATTTGAAATGTACGTAAAACATCTAAGCCATATTTAGAAGATGACAGAAAAGATGGAGGAGAGTTTGATATATCAAAATTTCAGAAAAGAAGGCAGAAGCAGCCTTTTGTTTTGTTAAACTGGAGATTAGCAATTTAAATAGCTCAATCTTTAATCCAGGAAATTACCCAGTAAAAATGTGACTAGTAAACATTTGCAGGGCACTTAAAATATTTAAATGAGTAAAGGGCAGATTTTCAATGACATTTATATGCCTACCAGATACACTTTTTTTCTCTAGATGACTAATTTTTACTTTTTTTAATGCTTATGTTATTTGCTCCGAAAGGTTAAATGAGAGTTTATTTACTATGGTGGTTTTGAGAGGACTACTGGGAGCTTTTCTTCATCTCAGTGAACTTCACTGCCACAGACAACTGATCTCTAGTTTCCTGGCCTGATCTTGTGCACTGAAGCCTCTGTCAAGAGGAAAATAATGTGACTTTTTATATATGGCCCACAAATAGGCAAAAGCAGAGATGTTGAATGTAATCTTTGATCAGGCTGAGACCGTTATGATCTCAGTTACCTAAATATCATCTTCTTGTCGTGGTGATTCGATGCCAGGACAGCAGGACTAGAAGGCTCAGTCAGGCCATCCCCAAAAATTCACATCATGAAGAAATAGACTGAAAGAGCTTGAATCACCTGTATCTGGTGAGAAGTATAAAATCACCATGGGAGACAGAGCTCGGTGAAGTATTTCTCCACACAGATCTCATCTCTCTGTGGGAAAACATGCTTTCAAGATTAGCAGCTGGCCCATGGATTCACTGACATAATTAAAAAAATTATTGTACTTTGTTAATGTTTCAGTGTACCTTCAAATCAGACAATCTAGTTCTCTTCCTTGATGGTAAATGGTGGCATATGTTTGTCTGTATATTCTTTCATTGTGCCGAAGTGGTTTTTTGTGCTGAAGGTAATGTGAAAAAAAATATACTCTTTTTATATTACTTACACCAAAACATTAATAATTCTTCTGTTTTTCAAAGCAGATAGATAGTTCTTTGTAATTATGTCATCCTAGTTTCTTGGCTTGTTAAAAATGGTTTTTTCTTCTTGCATAAACCAGAAAAGAAAGCAGAGGAGTAGTCTTAAAACAGATTTCAATCAAATGTGAAAAAGTAAGCTGAACTAAAAAAAAGAAAAAGAAAATTATGTTTTATCTGGGACAATAACAAACTGAAAAATTAAAAGAGAAATTTAGTTTGTATGATAATGTTCCTTTAGGCTTACTTTCTTCTGTCTGCACTCTTTATCTTTTAATGCTGTGTGATTCTAGCTTTTACTGTATAGTGGTTTTTTTTTTCTTTCTTTCTTTTAATGGCTAAGCAGTAAGAATGAAGAGTTGGAAATGGGCCTCATAGACAACAAAAGCATTCTCTGTTGAAAAAAAAAAAAAACCTGGGATTTTTGTTTCCTTCCTTTGCTTTTCCAAAACAAAACCTAAAAATGTGTGTCTCATGATCAACCATTTCAGCTGCTGCATTATTTGGGTTCAGTATTATGCAGAAAACATTCACTGGTACATTTGTGGAGAGCATTTCTTGCTGTCTTAATGTTGTCTTCTCTGTCCCTCCTCTGCTCAGCCAACACAGCCAGTGAGTGCATGGTTTGCTTACACGCTCTGTCTTCCCAGCTCTTATGTTCTTAAAAGCTCAGAGAGAGAGAGTCCAACCCCTGTCTGAGGTGTTAAGATTTGGTCTTGATCCTTTAAACTCTAAATGTCTCTAACTATAGGGCTTTGGATAAAACCTGCAGATTTCTAACAATAGCTTTTTCTTTTTTTTTTTTTTTTTCCCTCTTTCCTCTCCTATTTTAGGCTTACTTTAACCTTATCCTGTCCCATGGACTTGAAGAATTTTCCTATGGATGTACAGACATGTACAATGCAGCTAGAGAGCTGTGAGTGTCCAATTGCTTTATCTAGCAAAGAACAAGATTTTACCATAACATTCGGTGGTTAGATAGGATCTACATTTTCATATTTGTGTGGTGAGAATCAATATCCTTATTTTGTAAGGGAAAATCACAGAGGAAAAGTGCTTTAACTGTCCATCACCATACCGTGCGGGTCCCCTGTCTCTGTGCTGTTCCTGCTCCTTTCCCTTTTCCTTTCCCCCTCCCACGGCATATCACCTCACCCATCAGGGCTGAGTCACTTCCAGGGATAACCACAGCAAGAAAGAGGAGAAATCTGTGGGAGAAATTAATTCCCAGGAAAGTAAGAGCAATTAGTCCACAGGCAGGGATTAGCTATGTCTGATGAAGACATGTTATGTTATGGTCTTTTGAAAAATGGAAGCAATATGTACTCAATGGAGCAGAAATCCTATAGGTACAGTTACACTGTTAGGATAAACACGGCCAAGGCATGGACTTGGGTCCATAGCACACACTCATCCGTCCCGCATAGCTGCCAGCACACACCGTGGCACCGTTTTGACCTGTACCAGGTAACAACCAGACAAAACTAGGAGTGGCTTGGATAATGGCAAGTGCTGGTGATCATTCCCAATAGTCAGTAGGTATCAGGCCACTTTGGTTCTTTGGTGGGGAGGGGAGGAGAACGGGTTTAGCTGTATGGGTATGAGTTGCTGGCTGCCACCTGCCTCTGTGGCCAGAGAGTGGACACAGCTTGCTAAATATACCCATAAAGATGTAGCCACTGCAGGAAAAAAGAAAAAAAGGTAATTCACTGAGTCAAAGCTTCACTTTCTCAGTGTTCATGGGTTACAAAAGCTGCCGTTTTCTTTTTGGTAAGGGCCCAGCATTCCGCAGTCTAGAAATCTTTGTTTTGTTGGTGCCCACCGTCATCAAAGAATGATGAAAATAAAGGAAAATACAGGCTCATACATAGGCACAGAGAAATGTCATTTTGGTTGTAAACAGTGTTACTGATGGGCCAGCAAAATTATTTTTAGTGGAAAACTAGGGGAGTATTTCAGAAAACAATTTTGTTACTTGTTGCTCTTAATAGATTAATCATGCAGTAATAGTAATTATTAACTAAGAGCTATAGTGCAGTTGTTAATCAGACAGTTTAAAAATATAACTGCAATAACATACATTGTGATAAAAGAAATGCTTCTCAGACATAATAATATTTGCTTTTGATATTTTCCATTCAGTTACCATCTAACAAACTCTGATTTCTTTATTGCAGTTGGCTACACTATGAATGATCTGATATTTGAGTGGCTAAGTGATGGACCTGTGCAAGTTGCAGAGGGTTTAACCTTACCACAGTTTATTTTGAAGGAAGATAAAGAACTTGGTTATTGCACAAAACATTACAACACTGGTGAGCATTATTCTATTTTTTTCTATTAACTTCTCTGATGGTGTCTGTAAAGGGAATTTGTAAAGGGAAAAGATGGGTAGGATGAAAAAAAATTAAATAAAAATATAATTCAGCCACACTTATTATTAAATGTGAAAAAATGAAATTTTCTCCTTTTGTTTTTGTTTTTTTGAAAGATTTTTTTCCAAATGCCCTTTAATTTCATTAAAGATATTCTAATAGACATATTCTAATTTCTTAAAATCATTAAGGAATTTTTAAAAAATCTTAAGTTAAAAATCTTAACAAACTGATTAAAAACTCTAGTTGTTTTATTTTCCTTAAAATGAAACTTTTTAACAAACTGAATCTCTTCTTAAATATTGATTCATCACTTTTAAAGTACTGTTTTTTCTGAACTTGATTTATTTCTCCAGCATACCAAAGTGACAATGAGGAAAAATACCAAATTTTCACCAGCTTTTATGTGTGATCTAATTTATGAAATGTAGTATTTGAAAAGATAATGCCTTCATTGCTGATTTGAATAGTGTACAGACATGCGATGTTCGTAAATTAAATGCTTGCTTAACACTCTAATCTTTTTCCTATATTTGCTATTTTTAGGTTTCAAAGGCTGTGTTTTCTATCTTTAGCTTTACAGAGCAGAGAGAATTCTGTTAAATTTTGGATTTAGCTGCTTGGAGTTTATTTAATAGGGACATTTAGAGAATGGTTTGCTGGGTGCTTGCTGGGATTAGATATAATCCCTCTCATCTGAAATAGTTTTTTCATCATTTCAGGGTAAGAACCAATCTGGTTGCAACAAATACATTTGTTTCACTCTCTGAAATAACACAATGTGATAAATTCTGCCTCTGCCAAAAATGCCACATTCATTTCTTATAAAAAGAAAAATATTGTTTTTAATTTTTACAAATACAGCTTCTTATTTGGGGGCCCAATGTGCCAAGGAAGGAAAACTCTGTGATTCTAGAGTCCAAGACTTGTGGAAAGGGGGACCGCTGTGACTTCTCATCTTTTCTCACACTTAAAGGGGATAATGGAGCATAAATTTCAATAGCCAGAGTTTACCCATTTGTAATCTGGCTGAAACAAAGTTTAGCCATTTCCCAGCTCATAATTGAAACTCCGAATAACTGAGTTCATGTGCTTTTCTATTTACTGTCAGATAAACATTTTGCAGGGTCAAACACTGAAAGCAAGAGAGGGGGAGGCCATGATTAGTAGCTTCCTTGTATACCCATGAAGATTCCCCACTAACAATAAAAATGCCAATTAGTAGCTTCTATTACATGTAGTTAAACAAAATGGATGTCTAATTACCAAAAGTTAAAAGTGTGTGGCCTGGTCAGGGGAACTGAAAAGCAGTATTGAAGCAAAAGAAAACTTTGTCTGCAGGCACCCATATTGCTGTCTTCTCTGTAGCATGCTTCTTCAGGCTTGCTATGAAATTAAAATTTAGATAAAAGTTATATTATTCAGCCTTCTCCTCCTACCCACACAGGGGTCAAGGCCCCCTGACCAGGTTGCACTGCAAGAATCTGGAGAGCATGTGACAGGTTGGGCTACTCTAATGCCGTTGCTGCCACACGTGGCCACCCCACACTTTTTGAGTCCTTTCTTGTATAGGCAGACTGGTCAGGATCAGCTGCAATCCAGGTTTCAGAGTCTGTATTCAGGGTCACAGGTCAGGCCACTCATACACGAGCTTCTGTCCTGCCAAAAGATATTATTCAGTTCTTCTCCCTTCCTCTCTTTGCCAAAGAGCCTCTGCACTGTCCTTTGTACCAACTCTTGCACCCTGCCATTCAGATTTCTAGACTAGTAAAAGTATGTGTGCATCACAAAAAAAGAGCAAAAAGTCTAATTTCACCTGAAAGGATGAACAAGGAGCAATGCATCTTCATGCCTTTGATCAACCAACACAAAAGGGGGACCTTTGAAACCACTAGCACGTCAGGAAGGACAGACATTTTTGCACTTGGATTAGCCTGCCTCGAGTGAGAGCCTTCACAGTACCCAAACCACAATCAGGATACACAGTAATTTGGAGAGCACACAGAGTGATTGGATTAGCGGCTGATGAACTGTTGCAGCTCAGGACTCTTCATCGGCCGCTGCACGACTAGCTCCACTGTCAGGCAATCCTAAACTTCTGCCCTCCCCTACCCCTCTGGAGCAGCTACTTGTTGTTTGAAGAATCACTCGCCTCCCTCAAGAGATAGTCGTGGTTTTCCTGGAGTCAGATTTTTGGTAAAATTCAAAGTATGCTTTGAGTTGATTCTGCCTTGAGAAGTAATCCACAGACACAGGCGAATGACATGACTAGAACGAGAAAGGGTTTGTTCCACCATAGGGCTGTAGGAACATAGGATTGTTTACAATTTGTCTGGTTAAGTACTTGTTTGCGTAATCTCATGTCATTAAAAGAGAAAAATGCTGTTCCCTTTAAAGCTAAACATTATATTTGGCTAAAGTAAAATCTTACTAACTTTTGAGAAAGAAACATTACTTTGTATTTTCCAGAGGTGAAACAACGGTGCTAATACTCGTTTTCTCAGTTAACATGAAGAACTGGGCACAGTCTGCTTCAGGGGTCCTATCTGTCCCCCAAGCTAGTGTGCAACAAATGGCCGACTCACATTTGTGTATCAGGAGCTGATTATAGTGTTAGGTTAGAAAACAGGCCATGCATCTAATTGTGTTTACAAAACAAGATAAAAATGTGCAAAAAGCATTTATGAAAGTAATTTCGTGTTCTAGGAAAGTTTACATGCATTGAAGTCAAGTTTCATTTGGAGCGTCAGATGGGATACTATTTAATCCAGATGTACATTCCTAGCCTGCTGATTGTCATTTTGTCCTGGGTTTCTTTCTGGATCAACATGGATGCTGCTCCAGCTAGAGTTGCACTGGGTATCACTACAGTTTTGACAATGACCACGCAAAGTTCAGGATCAAGAGCTTCCCTCCCAAAAGTAAGGAAATCATTTTGTACCACCTATTTGTTATTAAAAGCAAATGTTTGTTCTAATTTTGAGTTTTCTGGAAGTTCTGTGTCAATATGCATCTGGTAAGAATGCAGGAGAAAGCCGTAGCAGTGTGGTGTTAAGCTGTTGCCATACCCTTGCACTTGGACTAAGGCAGGTTTCTGATGGTTTGCAGGAGAGCTGGAGGGTTCAAAGGTATGGATTTTTAATGAGCTTTTACTAGTTTTTACACTTGGTTTTCAGCATTTTAAAGCAAGAGTTTTCTGAAGTATTTAGGTACCTGACTGGATTCCTGAAGGCACTTTCATGGAAATTGGACATTCTCTCTGACTGGGGACTTCAAAAACTCTGTCTAGTCTTTTCTGGAATGTTTGACTCTCAAATATCTTGATGTTTCTAGATATGGCACTTAGTTCAATGGATACACAAATATACATAAATATATATATATGTATATATAAAATACATATATAGAGAACACATATACAGCTAGAAGGTTTCTCTGGGGAATCTTTCCAGTAAGGAACTACCAATGTCTTTGCTTCACAGCAGAACTTGTCCATGTTCTCATCCAAGTGTCGTCTGCAGACCTCCATCCCATCTACGCAAAAAAAAAAAAAATACTCTCACTCAAATTTTGTGGTCTTTTTAATACCGGCCAGATGCTGCAGATGTGTTTACAGGTTACAGACTGGATTCTGACTGAACAGTCAGGCTGACAGCTCTTTTCAGCATGGGCACACCCTGCATGCTTCTGCTGAGAGCATTCCCAGCAGAATTTCATGTGCATGCTCAGACTTTGTACAATTTTCTGGAAGAGAGCTCAGAGGTAGATCAGTTTACAATAGTCAAAGGAGTCACAAGATATACTCCCTGAAGAAGGGTGCAGCAGTCCAGCATCACAGGGACCGGGATCATAAAATAACAATGTTTTATGATCATAGCAGCAATGACACCACAAATTTTGACTATACAGATCAAGATCTATTCCAAAAAGCATCTTGTATTTTGTTCTGCATTACCTTCAGTATCATATTTAGTCTCATTCCAAGTACTGTAATTTGTTCAAATGGAGCGTATATAGGGCAACTTCAGAAACTGCACAGATTGTGTTACTCTTCTGTTGGTGATGAGAAACTATCACTTAAAAATCTGATGACTACAACAGTTGGTTCATCTTCTTCACTTGTTCACTTGGAGATATGTATAATTTTCCATGCAAACTGACATCCTTTCATATATTAATTCCAAATTTCAAATGGATAATTTCTTAAACATTTCTTCAGTCAGTTCAGTCAATATTACCAAGTGAACACTCTGAAAAGAAAGTCAACAAAGAGATAATCTTGGCAAGGAGCATACAGGCTCTGTAGATAGCAAGTTTGGAGTTACCAAAGACTGTGTCTAGATGGTACAACATGATTCCATGCTGATATATTGCAAGTTTCTTCCAAATTAACTGGCATGAGAATCAGAGATGGTACAATCACTGTAGTGGAGATTTTCATCCCCATTTCCAACTGGGCAAATATACCCTGCCAAGAAGCTCTGCAGTGTTAACATGCCCAAAATGCTAACCCTTTAGAAAGATTTTTCACCATACACTTTTGATCCAGCTGAAATGTTTCTCCCTTTTGTATTCTGCCTTGTTTGAGTAGAAAAGTATTTGCTGGATAATTTTCTGGGAAGATCCAGAATATGTTGACTGTGGCTATTTGATTATCGGAGAGGTTCCTCTCCGGTCTCCAGGTTAAATAGATTTATCTCAGCAGCTGTCAGAGGATGGTGATGCTCTGGCCATACTCCATCCTCTCCCAGTGCTTTCTGCTCTTTTCCTTTGACAGAAGACAGGCACTAAGGAAAAGTACTACACCAGAGAGCCCAACACACTCTTTTCAGTCAGGCTACATCCAGTTCTTGCAATTCCACTATGTAATTCATCTGAGCTTTACTTTACAGCTTTGGTCTCTATGTGAGTGAGTTAATCCTCATGGGAGCTTTTGAAGGTGTACCAATTGACTTAAAAATGTGATTCTAAGTAAATGCTAGTATACATGCAGCTGACTCCCACCTTGGATGTCTCAAGTACCCAAAGACACACAGGGCTGACCAAAACCACAGTGCTTCAAAACAGGCTTTGTCTGCAAGTGTAGCTATATAGTCGTGTATAGCCACACAGAATCACCAGAGTCTGATTCCTTGCACAAAGAAGGAAGTTCTTCTTGCTATTGCTGTTGCAGGTACCTAGTTATTTTAAAACCTGATCTGTAACTTAATATCAAAATTATAATTCTTAATAAAATCTGTCCAGCTGAAGTGTATTTAGAAATAAAAATGTGAAACAAATTGAACCAAATCAGTGTTAAATCCAGAGTCCCCAAATGGCTCTTTAAAAGTAATGTTTCTCGATGTCCTGTCTACATATTGCCAAGGCACAGGAAGTTAGGCTGTCAATAAAACATCTATTTAGAAATTGCTCCAAGCATGAATAGGTAAGAGAATAAGACATGACAAGAGGGTTATTTTTGTAAGAGTACTGAAAAAACAGATGCAACTTTGCTTTGTGAAAGCAACCGCAATTTGAATACAAGAGTTATGGGGTTTTTTTCCCATCCTTCTTTATGTCCTATTCTTATTTACACACATTCGTACAACTTAACATTATCTTTAATTCGCCCACTATTTCATGCCAAGAGTTTCTTCTTGTTCTTCTCTATTTTAGTAGAGCTTTACCACAAGAAATGGCAAAGCAGCAAAACTCACCAACTTTAAAGGTAATAATTCCTTTGCCAAAGGAATTATTAGGCAAAGAAGTATTGTGATGAGAAGATTCCTGGTTAGGTTTTTTTTTGTCAGTTTCCGAGTTACTATCTAAATGATTAAAGCTGTACTATTTAGAAGTAATTAGCTACACATTGTTCTCAGTCCTGGTATAAGATTACTTGACAGAGTTCGGCTTGCTTAAAACTGTTATTTTCCATATTAATAACTTATATTCATTTTGATATATGGATTTCATAATGTTAGGTCATGGTAACATAGACATTAGGCATTCGGTTATTGGAAATGAAACATAATAGTGAGACTGCTAAAAATAAAATAAAAGAAAAAGAAAGGAAAAGAAATGAAGGAATGAAATCAATTTCTTATTGAAAGAATTCCTTAATGCAGGAATGAAACGAGGCTTGTGTTTGCTGCACATAACAGAACCATCTAGAAAACCTCTTCAAAAGGAAATCTAATTATATTTCTTTGGTAAATTTTGTAGTATTTGTGTGGAGTTATTATCTTTGAAATTATTATCTTTTGGAGTATTTTGAAATTCTGGCTAATATACGGTCAAATTCCAGTATCAGCAACATGGTGATAAAGAAATCAATATGCTTTTTATTAACTTATTCTTCCACAAAGTTGATTTTTTCTTTTGTTACAAAAGGTAAGAATAAGCTATGAGAGGGTTTACATCCCAACAAAGCTACTGTTCTAGGAAGGGAGACCTGCAGTGCCTGTTTCAGAAAGATTGTCTTCCTCTACAGTTTTAGCATAAGATGAGAAATACCACAACCTGCTTCCTTCATGGACATGAAATAATGATTTTCTATATAGGGAGTATCCGCAGAGAAATATTCACCATGCTCTCAACCTCTTTTATAGTGCTGAAATTATTTTGTGTTTGTTTCAGAAGACTAGTGAGGGGTCTTGTAACCAGAGTTACCCTTACTGGCTGTGTTAGGGGGTGGTAAGGAACTCATCCAGAAAGCTGGGGTTGAACACCCTCCCTCCAGTTTGGCTAATCCATCACTGGGATGTCCAGGAAAGGTGATTCAAAATAGCAGGGTTCCTATAATCAGTTCCCTTTCCCGCACATTTATGTGTGTAAGCCTTACCCCCAGCTGATACTCTATATCTGGATTCCTCTGATAGTGTCATTGTTTTCCACTTAGAAACTTTGGTTAGATAAATGTTTGTGCACACAGCTACACCAGTAGCTCTTGCCAATCAGCCAGGGGAGCAGACGTCTGGGTTGCCAGCTGGGTGACCAGTGTGACCACACATCCACGATAAAACCCTCAGGAAACCCTGAGCTTTCTATGTGAGTCCTGTGCATGAGCCCAGGACCTCCCTTGCACCTAGGGTTTGCCGGACTTCACTTGCACAGAGAAATTCTACAGCACACAAGTCAGGAATCTGATGTAACATACCATATATCCATGCAACACTTAGCACATGCTTAGATCCAACACCTTCTGGAAGTATCTGACCCACAGCACAAAACCGGCAGTAGGTACATGTACTCATCAAAATATGAACTAAGGAGCATCTGGGCATCATAAGCGCCATGGAAACACAGAACATGCCTTTACATATTTTATGGTCTCAGCTGTGTATAAGCTGGGGGAGTAAAAGGGAGGTTATCAAGGTACAATAGTGCAGAATTGTTGGGAAGTGTTAGAAAACAGTTCTTTTCTTCAGAGCATTGAATGACTATTCTCTTGCTCTTCTATTTATTTTTAAACAGCTTCCCTTCTGTTGAATCAACAGAATCAAAAGTTTTAAAGCATTTTCAAAAGAGGCATTTGAAAGAATAATGAGTTCTCTGCTGTGCTAGTAATTGAGTATTTTTCAGATTGCTTTATTCTTAAAACACTTATATAAACCAAACCTTGGCAACAACAGTCCAAGAAAATGAATTACATTTAATACCATAAAGCAAAACATTTGAGGATACTTTAAGTCAAGTCAGTGATAGCCACTGTATTTTACACAGTTGCATAGCATTCATGTTGTGTTACTTTAGTGGTCAGTGCTTAATGAATGCATGTTCCTTCCCCAGGGAGCAATCTGTGCAGAAAAAAGTCTCATTCAAACCTCACTGAAATCTTTGGGAGTCCTTCCATTCGCTTCATTTTGCTTTGGATCACTAAATGCATTACCCAGTGCAATAAAAGCACTATATTCTAATAGGTGCAGAGACCTGTAAAACCAAAGTCAATGAAGTCTATCCCCTTTGGCAGTAAGTGACTGCTTTTATGTGTTGTCCACTATCCCCAGAATTCTTGGAGACCTTTCAAGATTCTAGGGCTTCTAGCAGACCAGTCTGAGAAAGTAACCTCTCCTTTTTTGAATGCCAAAAGTTATCAAGTAAAGAAGCTCCAAGAATACAGCACATTTTTTATTTTGAATTACAGTTAAAATAATGTCATAACAACAGTTAAAAAAAAAAGGGAGATGTAAGGAGAAATAATAATAAAGAAAAATTAATAGATGCTGTGACAAGAGAAGATATTATTCTGTTTTCACATGTTTTCATAGGAAGTAGAGCACCGAAGGTGATAGTTTACTATTTAATGTAACAAAACGCAGAGATGACACATTTTAGTGCAGCATTATAGTAAAAAATGCAGTAATAAAGTAACTTGGAATGGAAGAAGTTTTTTGACAAATTACTTTTAGTCTAGTCTCAGGATCTGAAGAGGAAATACAGCAGTAATTCAGCGATCATGTTAATTGGCACTTAGCTTATATGGATGTCTGAGCACTTCATACACTCCTTAAATAATTAAGCCAACCCTACTTTTATTAGATGTTTACAAATTCCTGTTGGAGACTTGATGGTCCTAAAACATTACCTTGTTAGTTAATATGACTGCCCTATGCCACATGTTTACCTATTCTGATAGGGGAATTGCAAACAAATTTCCACTTTTAAAAAATTTGTTCAGGGCCCTTGAATGGATTTAAAAAGAAACATCTCAGTGTTTCTCAGTTTTCATGACCGTAATAAAAGGGGTCACGCTGTCCAAACTCTCAGGAAGTCAGGCTGCCCTGTCAAGGGAACCACAAGGATCTACTCTTCAGTCCCGTACCTACAGGGAAATGTTTTAGCACTCACTTGTTTTGTTCATTTCCAATGTTCTTATATAAATTTCTTTTTCCTCCCCATTATAATGTTTTAAGATATAACATATATTCGTTTTTTTAATTATGTTAAAAGAATCATGAAACCTGCTCTAGTTTTTTGAGTTTGGCAAAGCTTGGTACACTAAATCCTGGATTCAGACAATGTTTTCAATATCTACTGTTATACTCCATACAGTATTTGAATCTGTTCTACACTACATAACAAAGGAAATCTTGTAGACTGAACCTATTTTTCAACAAAAAAAGTCCCAATATACAACAAGGGTCATAAGTAAGTGAGCACGTGTTTGCTTGCTGAGACTTATTGAAGCATTTATTTGAGTACAAACTGATTGTGAATAATTAGACACTTTTCTGTGTAGCATAATTAGTCCTACTAAATATTATAAAATAAATTCCTGTCAAGTTGTTTATAACCGCCTGCTTGTAACCTATAGTTCATAAAAGGTATTTTCTGATTCTGTTCTACAGATTTCTCATATTCCATTTCTTTATTATTCCTTCTGCACCCTTTGCTTATACTTTCTTATGCATGGTTTCCAGGCAAAATGTTACTGTGTTTGTGCTTGAGGGCAAGAGAGAGTTTGAACTGCAGTGAAAGAGGTGGTATGATAATACGTGATGTATGAGAGAGAACTTTCTAGCCCCTTCAAGTATCAGAAGCAATGTGGCCACGTTAATATGAGATTGAAAACACATGCTTGGCCCTGATGGAAAGAGTGTGTGATGCCTAGAAACTTCTCTGCTGCTTCCACCTACATCAGCTGGTCTTGTAAAAGATACTTTCCCTCCTTGCAAATCTTGCTCCTTTGGGATCTAGGTAGATACTTACACAGCTAACCTATGCAGTTACAAGTTCACTAGGAGCAGTATCTCAATTAAAGCGACGTTGGATGAACTTTGTCACAGTTATATATGCTGTGATCATGCATCCTTTATAGGAAGAAAATTTTTTCTTCCACTCCATAACTGTTTCCAGTTCTGTAAATTCAAAGATTTGGGTCCGCTGTGTGGGTAAGAAGAGAGAAAACAGCAGGATCCTGCTTCTTGTGAGAAAAGCAGGAGGAAGAAGGATGTATGTGTTAAACCAAGCACCTAAATCTGTTGCTAGATGTTGCCACATTATGCTTTTTAGCTTGGCCTCAGAGATAAGATGTCCTGGTCAATCTTTGCGTCTTAAAGTGGTTATGTAGTGAAATTCTTGCTGTCCTTCATTCTGTGCAAAGCTGACTGACGAGATAGTGACTGGATAAAGACTAATACATTTGGTTTTATAGCAAGTTCTACTCTATGAAAGTAAAATAACCACCGAGTAAATCAGTCACTTTTTCCACTCTACTAATCTCAGCTTTGAAGTTTACTTTTCTGTATAGTGAAGACAGTGGTATTTACTGTACTACAAAAACAGTAGTTGCTGCCATGTGTGACAGCTAAAAATATGCAATAAGATATGTCTGAATACCTCTGGGATGTAGTTTGAGTATTCCTGGCGCTTCCTCTGCCAGTTTTATAATGCAGTCATCTGGGAGGGCTGGCGTTCAGTGAAGCCTATTTCAGGCATCAGAGAAGAGTTGAAGTTATTGTGCACACCAGTCTGCTGGCTGTTTCATAACTCTGGCATGGTACTGGGGCTCTCCAGCTTTGTTGTCGCACCCTCCAGGACCTTCTGGCAGCTTTTAGCGTCTCTCTGAGGAACGCTCCCTGCCGCTCTTTCACACACACACGCACTGCAAACTCACTCTGAAGCAATGACGCAGGCTGTTGTGGCTCATTCATTTCAAATAATTGCAAGCCTTGACTCTATTAGATCATCTAGGAGTATTACTTATGAATATCCTCTGTTAATATTGCATTTGGAATAATGTTGATGGGACCCCCTGGAGTCTGGAAAAAACACTTTGATTTGCAGTGTACCTTAAGGCTACCGTCTCCCAGTCTGAAAATCAGTGCACGTTGCACATGGCTGTTAAGGCAGCTGGGCCACTGACACTCCCCCAAAGTTGTCTTCTAGTGCAACTGTATGAACTCCATTGCTTGAATAACAAGTCCTTTTTCCCTTTGGAAACATTTCTCTGGAAAAAAAAATTACTGTTGATAGTGATGCCTAGATGTATTAACCCCTTCCTCTCCCCCCACCAAGACAATGGAGAGATGCAAATTACTTTTCTTCACGGAAGCATCTAACTCCTGCAAGAGGAGGAAATAAATGACTCAGTGTCTTGTTTTAAAATATAATATCTGTGATATAACATGACTATGACTTTAATTTGCCAGTAGTGGGGCACACTATTCTTTGTTGTAGTAACATCAGCTTTGGAAATTAATCAGTTCTAAACTAAGCATTGGCAAAAAAAAATAAATTTGTTTTCAAGGCATGGAAATATAGTCATGAACACTAGAATGCATCATTATTCACAAAATCTTAGTAGTGAAGTTCAAAACCCCAGTGAAATAGTCTTTTTTACTCCTTATTTCTTCTTCCTAGAAGCTTGGAGTTAATTGAGATATCTTACCTTAAAGAGAAGGGGGTATCAGAGCAAAGAGCTTTGATCCTCAGTAGCTCGTATCTAGCATTAGGCCTCCCTTCCTGTGAGAAATAGGCATAGTGTGTTCTCCCTCCTTATTGTACCAAAGGTTAAGGCTCAAACTCTCAGTGCGTCTGGAGGGAAACTTAAGTGACTAAACCCCAGCAGAAAACATAAGTTACAAAAAAAGGGAGAACACATAACAATGTTCCTCAGAACATGTATTCAATAGAAAAGATAGTACAGGTTATGTTAGAAATAATTATCAGTAATGACACTATTATAATGAGAACCTATCAATATCTGTCACATGCAGGAGAAACTACTTCTATTAGAAGATGATCTACTGAGAAACTAAAAATATTTTAAAGTATTTCATTGATATGTTTTTTCTCTTTACTGCAGAAGGGTATTTTCCTTGTGTGCATAATGGCAATCATCTACTAAAACGTGATGAACAATGCCACTTTACAGGGCATGACCAACTTAAAAATACCTCTTAATTTTCCAGGGAACCATGTAGTTGATCACAGACAGCAATGAGCGTACCACTTTCCTGAACTGCACCACTTTAGGCTTAAGTGTGTTCTGCTCATCAAAAACTGACTTGAAACCAGTTTAAATTTGCATGGAGCTGACAAAGAAAAGAGGAAAAGTTGAGAAAGTGAAGCAGCCCAAATGTCAGGATTATAATAAAACCTGTTACAGTTAGAGAGTGTGTTCTGTTGCTTTTTCTTATTCAAACAATCAAACTACTCGCTTGTTTTTTGAAGGAGCCGTAGTTGTCTGACAGGATCTATTTTATCAGTGTGTTGGCTGCATTTTGCTGTCTCCTAAACCTTCTAGCAGAAACAGAATCTGCTCGGAATGAAAATAAAATCCTGTCACTGGGAATGACTTGAATTAAAGCATTCAGATGCTCAGGCTTTACCACTTCTGTTACTTCTTACTAGGGCTCCCCAAAATCAAGGATGACAAGGTTATGCCACGAAGATAACAGTGCAGAACAACTCAGTTGTGCATATATCTATCCCTGGATATGAAAACAAAAATAACCTTGCTTTTATATATCTCAAAATGGCTAAAATAGTACTCCAGGAAGTAATGTAGTCTTTTTTTAGATCTTGTTTTCTCTCTCTGTCCCATCTAGTGAGTGGTAAGAATAAGGCATAATTATTTTCTTAATTGATTAATTATTCTCTCTGAAATTGGTTCATTTGTCATTCTTTAGTAGTGGTGTAGAGTTGATTTTAACTGGGTAGTGTTGTCTTTTTGGTAAATAAGAAATTAGAACTTTTCTATTTTTTTAACAATTTTCCAATACTCTGTTAGAATGGGGATAAGCACTGCATTGCTCAAACTGGAGGTGCTATGTGCCAACCACAGCACTGCATATAGAGGTGACTTCTCACTTTTTCTACACTGACTGCAACAGGAGACAGACGTTTTGCAACAAGACAAAAAAGTGTACACTACACACATTTCCAGGAAAGACTTGTAGCTTGGCCAATGATTTCGTGGTGAATTGTTTAAAGGTAAAACTCTCTCAGTGAGTGCAGCTATAAGAGTTGATTACCTCCTTACATTAATGAGGTTTCAGTAAAAGCTTTTCCCAAGTTGAAAGGCGTATCTAATTAAAAGACTGTGGATTGCTTGAATATGGGAATTGCACTTCATGACAAGTTCATCTGGTGAGTTTCATTCATGATTTCTGCGACTTCCTCCAGGTGTACTTCCTTCTTAGTTAAGGAAAGGCAGCTTCAATAGCAGCTGTTGACTGCAACAGAGTTCAAAAGCATCTTGCCCAGCTCCTCTGTCTGCCATCTGTGAAACAGATTTCTAAAATAAATCTTTCCCCGTACTAGCCATTATCTTCATTATGATTTTTTTTTTTGTAATTCATACTCTTTTGAGATGCTCTTCTGAAAGACAACTGAAAATCACCCTGAAGAAAGAATTAAAATGAATTTTCAGCTATAGTATTTTCAGCTAAAACCAAATTCTACTGTTTTCAGCTAAAATCAAATACATAGTTCTTCCTAACTCCTCTTTGTTTATGTACTGCACATTGTGTTAGATCTGGCCTCCAGCAGTGATACACATTTTAGATGGGGTCAGCTATTTGCTCTGAAGGACTGCTTTCTGTAAAAAAAAAGTCCCTTTGTTGAAGTTATGCAAAGGGTACTTTAGAATAATGTTCTAATTTATTGGAAAAATTTCCCAAATGATTGCTGTTGACTTCCAAACACCACTGTCTCCAAGACATCTTTTTATGTTTTTGAATCTTTCTTGTTACTTGGAAATCAAAAGTTAAACAATCTAAAAATATCTGAAAAGTTTGACATGAAAATGGAAATTATGGAAATAGTTAAATTGATATGATTTTAAGAAATCCAGTTGTGATTTGTGACATTTTTATATTTTCTTTTTCATTCTAATTTAGAAGACATTTGTGAAATGTCAAAAACCCCCAGGGAAGGGAAAAATCCCACTCAGATACTGGTAGGCACTTTTCAACTTTAAAAAATATTAAGGCTTCAGAGAAAAATTGCTCTAATTAAAACCTTACTAAAACCAAAAGATCAAGCTTGGGCACTGTAACACTCCGACAAGCAAAGAATAAAATCAAACTGCCTTATAGTGAGCTCCAGCCATGCTCGTTGTTGCCAGCAAATGAAGCATCGAGTCATGGGAGCATAGTTAAACCAGTTGTTTCTATTCTGATGTGGCTTCGTGACTTATAGAAATCATAGATCTTTTTTTTTTTTTCCAAGTCCAGTAGGGACAATGTGGCCTTCCAGGATAACAGTGTTTTCTTTGCATCCAATTACTCTCACAGTTGTGTTCTATAAATACTCTATATTTGGCTTAAGTATGGCTTCAAAGTGTGCAGTCTTGTTTTGAACAAGAAGTTTGGAAGTTTATTTCAATAGCTACCCATGTGCACTCTTAAAGGGAAATGTTTTTAGAGACTAGGGATTCTCTGGCTTTACCCTCCAGCCAGTGTTCCTTTCTATGCATTTCTTGTTTGGTCTACAAATGCTTTCTAGACCCAGTGTCTTTTCTCATTCAAGAAATCCTATGATGAAATCGAGCAACCTCTCCATCTCTTTTTCGGTAAACTAAACAAATTGAGCTTCCTTTGTCTCTCAGTTGTACAATGTCTTCTTCAGCCTTCAATCTTCTATCTTCCTGACTGTGCCAATATCACGTTTTTAAATATAGCAAACACAACTACGCTACCCTGGGAACTATTAATACAGCTTTCTTCCTCCTCCTCCTCTGTTCTGTTTATAGACTCAGTAGTTATATTCAGTCTTTTCCCACAGCTTTGCACAGCCGATGCTCACCGTTAGTCCCTTTCAGTACCACCCGCTGTGTGCAGTGCAGCCACCTACAGATGTGGCTCCCTCCTTCACTCCAGAAGTGTGACCTGGTGCTGGCCTCTTTTAACAAACATTTGGTTTGGAAGTGCCCAGTAACCCTAATGACACTTTATTGTATAGCTTATTGTATCATTGCTTATAGTCCTTCATTTCTTCTGATATTTTTCTTCATTTTTCCAGAACTTTTTGTTTCTATTCATTGGTACTCATTTTCTTCTGGTTTTACCTGGCTTTTAAGTATTTCCTTTTTAGTTGTTGTTTTGTTTTGTTGGTTTGTTTTCAATAGTAACAGCTATTTCTTCTTCACCTGTGGTGCCGTTAAGGGTATTTAAAAACCAGATTTATCCTGTTTGATGGTTATGGTATTGCAGCTATTAAAATCTTTAACTCTTACATAGCTGTAACATACTTAGTGCCAGTAAATAAGAAAAGATTTGTGACAGTCTGAGTTTATGCCATGTAAATTAGGACAAAGTTACTGCTTTCAGAAAACCCAGCTGATTATAAATGGTTAATTCTCAGTGGGAGGAAGCTTACAGAGAAAGCTGTAGTTGAAGACAGAGTGTAAATAAGGACACAAAGGAGGACTCCGAAAGTTTCTGCCACTTTTCTTGTCATTAGTGGAATACGAAGGTATACAGAGAACAAAACTGAAATAAAAAGGGAAAAATTAGATTGAGTAGTAACTTGCAAGGAGTATCTAACAGTGTTGTGAAAAATGGCAGTTTATGTCCATTTAGCCAGTTAAATAGCAATAGAGTCTAGGGGAGCTGAGAGGCATGACTGAATGAGAGCAGTTCCAGGTCCTCAGCCAGACCCACAGCTGACAGTTTGGGTGCATGGGCTGAGGAGAAGTAAGAACTGGTAAGAAGTCAAGTCTGTGCAGCATCAAATAGGAAAAATGTAAGTTAAGATGAAACACATAAAACAGGAGTTTATGAGTTTCACTAATTGTGAGATAAGATTTCCAGTTATAACATTAGCCTGAGAGGAGAAAAAGCTCTTCATAAGCGAAGCTGGATAGGCAGTCATTTCTAGTATCAATTAAAGTGAATAAAGACAATGTTAAAAACAGTAAAAATTTAAAAATGTAGACTTGCTTTTGGATTTGAGGAACTGTAGTAATGTAAAGGATTAGTTTTCCATCCATGCAAGATAAAAAATACACAGGAAAAAGAGAAAAATTGCTTAACATATCGGGGTAGAGGGAAGAGACAGGAGGAAATAAATAACAAGACCCTTAATAGTTGTTGCTTAAAACCAACTAGTGATGTATATGTACTGAAAATATTCATGTGTAGCTGTATGTGAAGAATATGAATAGAGGAATATTTTTCAGCTGTGGTTTGTAATAACAGATTGAGGAAAAAGTAAAATAGCCCATAATGGAAAGAAATTGTGCCCCATTTGCATTTGCATTTCTAAAGTTTTCTGGAGAAAGCCAGAGCAGTTCTTTCCTCTTAGACTAATGATGGCTCCTTTATTATATGCATCTGCATTTCAAAACCAGTTTTAAATCAGAAAGTAAATATTGGACTCATAAACCTGCAGTGAGATCCAACTGCCAAAACTGAAAGTTGTTTTAGACTGCCTTTCTAGTCAACAGAGAGGAGGAGACACCTCCACTGCCAAATTGTCCTGATGCTCAGGCAGGTACACAGGGTAGGTCATATGAACTGCTTGTTTCAAGTGCCAACAAGGGAAACAAGTCTGAAAGTCAGATGTCTGAAGTAGCGTGAGGCAAATCCAATCCCAAACACAAAATGTGAAAAATATTAAAAAGTGCATCATAATGCAGGAATATTCAAAACATTAAGCTCTTTTTTTAATTATTTTTTTTAATTTCCAGACTATATATTCCAGTCTATATAAGAATATTCCTAGCTACATCTACTCTCTGTGTGTGATTAAGATCAAACCTGTTGTATTTAGGAGAAGTGATTTTTTTTCCTCATTCTTTTCCATGTGCAGTGCAACACTGTTTAGAATGAACGAATTGTGGGTGAGGTGGTATTCAAACACTTGTTTGATTACAGTCTGTTACACATGTGTTAAGATTTAAGACAAATAGGTTACAGGAGGTGACTCTAAGACCCTACATAGAGCCAGTGAGGCTGCCCACAGGGCAGTAATTCAGTGTCCAGTACCACTTTTACGGGGAAAGAACTGCATGATCACAAGGACTCAGTTTGACTCTTAGAGCTGTAAATTAAAAAAGAAAATTGAACACATACAAAGTAGAAATAATTGAAATTGTAGATATGTGACTTCACGGCAGATTAAAGAAATCAATTCTCAGTATAAACTAGCACATGGTTTGGTGCATTCTAGGAGGCAATCAGAGAAAAGGGCTTATATTAGTTAGTCGTTTCTTCAGTGCAAGCATTTCTAGATAAAAATGATTTAAGCATTTCAAGAATGGATTGTCATCAACTAATCTTATCAAATCCTCCTGTGTATGAGATGGTCACATTGCATACTGACTGGAGGCAACACTGGTTTTCTTCCATCGAGTGATATATCAGTGGCATTTTTCCATTTATGCCTCGGTGTGCCATTCATAGAGCATTTATATAATGCTCCTTACTCTATGAGAGCTCTGGGTTGCATTTATTCACACACAGGATTTTCAGGCCTTTGTGGATGTTATTGTGATTCTGCTTGTTTGAAGGAGGGAGAAGCAAAGGCAGGATATGCGCCAGTCTCCAACTCAGGATGTATCTCTCCCTCTGTGCAGAAGACCAAGGCTAGAATCTAGTATATAATGTCAGAACTTCTTATGCACTTGGGTCATATTTTATTTGCTATTGTTTTGTGTAAATGCATTTAGAATTCAGACAGTAAATAAGGTTACAAATGTATCTCAGAATCTAATATAAAGTATTTAATTGAGTCCTTTGCTCTGGTGTGCCAAACAGGGCACGTGGGGAAAGTCTAAAACCTTACAGAAAATAAAAAGCGGAGGTTTTCTGGATAAATTCTGCAGTATTATCAAATCCGTGGATCTCTCATATGCATGGAGCAAGCATACACCGTACAACAGAGTGTGTGCTTGCTCCATGCATATGAGATGAGCATGGAGCTCATCTCATCTTCTTTTAATGGAAAATTTAGAGATTTTTTTTCTTCAGATGATTGAAAATAAAACCACTCAAGAATATCTTTAAGTGTTTCCATTTGGATACACTATTGCAATTGCTTCAGGAATGTTGAGAATCACTTGTGTCGTAGTCCCCTTTCTTCTGTGTCCTTCCCTGACATTTCGCATGCTTTATTACCTTCTATAATGCACTACCAGCTCCTTCCAAGAGAATGTATCACAGTACATGCAGTCTGAGCTGAAAGAAAACCCCATGGGGATCCCAGGAGAACAAAGTGCTAAACCATATCCCAGGAAATATGTGGTAGCCCTTAGTTATTGAATTACTTTTGTTTTGTTCCAAATTTGAAAGCTGCCACATGTATGATGTTGTGTGTGGTTTTGTTAGTTCCAGTGTTACATTAGAGGGAAGCTGCTGTTAACATTTCAACACTGTTCACATAATCGCTTAGAGAATCATAGAACTGTAGAATCATTTAGGTTGGAAAAGACCTTTAAGATCATTTAGTTCAACCATTAACCTAATATTGCCAACTCCACCACTAAACCATGACCGTAAACACCACTTCTACACATCTCTTAAATACCTCCAGGGATGGTGACTCAACTGCTTCCATGGGCAGCCTGTTCCGACGCTTGACAACCCTTTCAGTGAAGAATTTTTTCCTAATATCCAGTCTAAACCTTCCCTGCTGCAACTTGAACATATTTCTTCTTGTCCTATCACCTGTTTCTTGGGAGACTGACCCTCATCTCACTACAACCTTCTTTCAGGTAGTTGTAGAGAGCGATAAAGTCTCTGCTCAGCCTCCTTTTCTCCAGGATAAACAACCCCAGCTCCCTCAGCCCCTCCTCATAAGACTTGTCCTCTAGAGCCTTCACTAGCTTTGTTGTTCTTCTCTGAATACACTCCAGTATCTCAATGTCTTTCTTGTAGTGAGGGGCCCGAAACTAAACACAGCGTTTGAGGTGCAGCCTCACGAGTACTGAGGACATTATGTGATTTATAATCTGTGTTGTTGTCTCTTGGTCATTTCTACAATCTAGGATCCTAAAACAACAGGGAGTTTTGCTGATTAAGGAAAACACTTCTGTGAAACCACAAGTTCCCAATATGCCCATCTTGTATAAATGATTGCTTTTTTTTTATTCTACAGATAACTTCAGTGCAACAGTTTAGATCAAAAACTAGCAGTGGTCTGTACATTGCACCATACTTCTTATATGGAACTATTTAAATTGTCAGATGCCATTGCTTATACATGAATTTGGTGACAAAAGCAGAATATTTTGTAGTTTACAGTCTCAAAAATGGACTAAAGTACAAGAATTCTGTGACGAGATTAAACTAGAAATGCAATTCCATTTTACCTAACAAATAAGCACATGCTTTTCCAACCACAGAGAACATTCCCCTCCTCTGAGAATTTTATCAAGGATATTGTACATGTTCAACACTTCTGCTTACCACTAGATCACAAAAAGCCTTTCACTGTTTTGCCATTGCTACTAATGCCTGGCAATAACAGGCAGATATAACAGTAGATAAGAGAAATGCAACTGGGACTTGAGTGTTAAAATGGTATTGGAGGAACATAATTATCTTGCATCCTTTCTGCCTTTAACTGTCATTTCTGACACTATGATCTTGGCCGAAAATCTGCAAATTGGTGGTTTCATACAGAACCAAATCTGCACTGGAAAAACCGTACAAAGCAATCTGTAATTGTGCCATTCGTGTCACTTGTAGAAATGAACTTGAAGTGAATGTATTTAAACAAATGTTTTCAAACAGCCACACATCCTCCCCCCTCCTACCTCTCTTCCCTCCCACATAAGCACACTCCATCCAGAGTTGCCAGGATACTGTGAGGAAGGTTGTTTTTACAGGGCTTCCAGCTGTGACCAGGTACAGAAGTGTGATTGCTTTGGAGAGGGCCTCTCTTTGCGGAGATTTCACGCTGTGTTGGCAGGCTCAAGAGATATGCATCAGAAGGGAGGTTTGGGAGACACCTTCATTAGTGCTTTCTGGGTGAGGCACATGAATACTTGAGAATACACCGGAGCACGTGCTTCTTGAGATTTTCTCCTTCCAGCGCGCCGTTCACATTCGTCTCAGTTAGACATCACTGAGCTTACCTGGTGTTTCTGGCTCTTGAAGAAGCAGCAAAGAAGGTGCTGACATCAACTGCTCTACCCTCCAGCAGTGCACAGAGGTCCAAATAATGCTCTAGACTCATATCTGTGTAGCAAAGCGCCCAAGCTGTCTATTGAAAAATAGGGATTTTGGCCATATTGGGGGACTTCTTTAGCACAATCTTATTTTTTTTTAATTTGAAAATATTGATTTGTGAAATTCAGTAAAGTTTTCTGGGGTCAGGATGATGTTTTATGATGCATGGGTAACTAGCGGACTGAGGCACAAAACTGGGAAATTGATATGTCTGGGTCTGATTAAAACAAGGTCTGATTTTAATACTGAGTAGAGTAAACTAAATCCTAACTCCACAGACTAAATATAAATTACTCAAATAGATGAGCTGAATTATGCTCCAGAGATGTCTGTTCCTCTCTCCTTATTGTAGAAATAACAGGTCAGATGGTGCAGTTAGATGAAGTGACCTCCCCCTGCCATTGTACGTATCTGCCGCTAGTGCAGTAATTACCGGTTTACTAGCTATTTTAGCTTATGAGCTTCTCCCTCCACAGTGTCTTATGAAAAATACAGGCAGGTAACCATTCTGTTTTAAAATAGTAGAACAAAAAGTGGAAAAAAATCAAACTCCAAGTATTTCCAAGACAGAATTTTTGTTTTCAGACTGTTACACATCCATGGCTCACAGTTCAGGAAATATGTTCTGGAAAGCAGTAAATCCCAGGTTTAGAAACTAAGGTGGACAAACAATTACAAAAGAACTGCCAACAGATGCCATGCAAAGGGGGCTAACTTGGTCCATATGTGGTGTGTCAGCTGTGGATAGAAATGGGAAGATGATTTTACCTCTTTATATAGCATTTTTATGCCTGACAGTTGGGTATT
Organism: Rhinoptilus africanus; assembly: GCA_013400135.1. Classification (NCBI taxonomy): domain Eukaryota; kingdom Metazoa; phylum Chordata; class Aves; order Charadriiformes; family Glareolidae; genus Rhinoptilus; species Rhinoptilus africanus. The sequence goes on from VXBO01011463.1 coordinate 457,913, forward strand.
GCCTTTTTTATGTGAACAGGCAAGATAGAGCTCATATCTACTTTATAAAACTAAAATTTTTGTCATTTGTGTAATGGTCCTGGGTACAGTTTTACTCTCACCTGTTTTTTTTTGCTGAGATTACCAGCCTCTCCTTGCATTCTCTGTTTTCACATTCTGTGCTGAAAAGCTTTGACATTGTCCTGCCGTCTTATATGATAAAGCTCTGCATGGTCTGATAGATTCATGCAGGTATCTGCAATCTATAAAGGTGCACACCACTTATACAAAGAACAACAGCATAGGCACTGACAAAAACGATAAGGACGTGTTTCAGAGTTGCCTTCCTATTTCATTTGTCATAAAATGCGATCCAGAGCTGTAATCCAGGTGGCTAAATTGCTTTGCAAGAATTTCACTTCTCTGTTCTCTAGTTTGCCTTTGATTAACTGAAAATAAATTCCCAGTCTAAACTAACTAACAGAAAATCCGTTTGCTTAGCTGTCTCCAGTGTGCCAGAAGTGCTGCTGCGGGTAAGCTCAGCTGCGCTACCTTGACACTGGCTGTCTTGAGCGCTGTCAAGGGCGGCACAGTAAGACCCGGTGACAAACTGCATTAAACTCCCAAGTGCTGCACTTAAGCCAGGCTTGCTTTATGGTCCTCTGACTGTGGACTACAGCAGGGCAAGTTATATGAGTGAACCTGGTAGATTATGCCCAGCCAGTGTCCACCTACCCTGTCGTTTCTTGTCGTGATATCACGTGTTCAGCATCAAGCAGACAAATTGCCTATAGGTTCACAAAAAAGCTCAGTATCACACAAGGGAAAGGCTGATGCGATATGTCAGGTGCCTGAACTCACACTGCACTCTGAACAGGAAGGGGCTGTGCTATACAGATACCAGGATAGTAGAACCAGTGGTGTAGGCACACACACCTTGCAATATAGACATAGCAAAGAGACATGGGAAAGGTATATTGTCAAATCAGCTAAGGGTTAATTTACTATTCTGAAAAGACATCCTTATACCACATAGACGTATTCTAAACTCCATAGTGATATCTGAGAATCAAATGCAAATGGTTCATGCTATTTAGAGGCCCAAATACACATTTACTGGCAGCTTAATCCTTTAAATGACTAGGCTTTCTATGTTGTTTCCGCAGCAGCCTCACCCCTGGCCCAATGAGAAATGAAGAGCCCAAGCTCATGACAAAGCCCTGGAAATCAGCTCTTGGAGCCAGTATGTCTCACCAGCTGTGAGATGTGCTGTAGGCATTTTCTGAGAGGGGCAAGACATGGTCATGTTCTAGGGACAGCAGTACTTCAGGGAAGCAAAACATTTGGAATCATCTTCTTGCTCTGCCTATAGCTAAAGACAAGAAGCTTCTTCTTGTAATATGTTTAATTAAAAGTCTATTGTTATTTGTGCAGTAGAGAAAAACCTCTCTCTTTCCCATCCTTTCTTTTTTCTGTCCCCTGATGTCTCGGCACTTTTCCTATCTCCTAGAGTAGGCAGTAGCTGGGAGGTAAGGCACTCAACTGGTACTTATTTTCCTCTGAATCCTGTTGAGCATGACCCCGTACCTGCTGAATACTTGCTGTGCACCCATAGTTCTCAACCTTTGCCTACCTCTGGTCATTAACGTAAAAAGTTCAGTATCCTGCTTGACTGTCGGTCTGGACAAGAGCAGAGTCCATCAGTAGCTGTGGGTGACACCACTGACTGCAGGCAAAGTTGGAGATTACTCAGCTGCTGGTAGTTAGCAGATTCTCTCAGTGATGATGTGCTGACAGAAGTAGGTTTCAGTCCCTAAATGCAAGGCAGGGCAGTTGTGTCCATAGCAAGTTCAGGCAGTTATGTGTATAAGCATTTTTGTTTTTCTCTGCACCTCATTCTTGAATAGCTTAGTCATGCATCAGTTTGGTTTCTGATGATCTCCTTGCATGGCTGGCTTTGCCTAGGAAATGGAAGGACATAGAAGAGAGGACAGAATACCCCTTAGCCTAGGAACTGGACGTTCAACCCCCTGGGTTCACCTGAAGTATCAGACAACAAATGAATGGCACCTACTCCTATTGTAACAAATCCTGGAAACTTCAAGCATTAACAGCCTGCTCCCCCTGACCATGGTTTCTTCAGAAGCAAGGCAAAAAGTTCAATAGAGATGTAACACCAAATTCACTGCAGCATCATTTCAATGAAGCCAGTGCAAGATCATTTCTTAATGTTTTGTCTTACAATCTGTGACCCACTTTTCTTGTTGTCACGTCATCCTTTTAAAGGAAGAGAATCTCAAATTACTGAGGTAGTTACCACTGATACCATTAGGACCTAATGGCCTTGGCTTGCCCCGGTGTGAGGAGTCATGAACTTTGCTAGGAAAATGGCTGATCAGCTATGTGCTTACCTTAGACCCATATTAGGTTCTGCATCACAGGTTACTTGATAACTCTAAACCCATTCCAAGTGAAATAACAGTCTCAAGCTGACATACAGTAGGTGAGCCAACTCCACACTCAGCTCTGCTCAGAACAGCCTGTTATTGTATGACCATCTTAGAAAAACGGTATTGTTGCTATTAGCATGATGTGATATCATAAGGTTACAAAGACACTCTGTCCCCCAGTTCTGCAACAACTGCTTTGTAAAGTCATCTGTAGTATTCCTTGGTGAAGTGTGGGTTAATCCTGCCCTGTAAGATGCAGCCTCCCATAGGCTGTGTTTGGGGAGTCCCTGACAGACATCTCTTGGCACCCTCTGGGTCTGTGTAGAGGCAGGAGAAGAGATCTGGAGCACTCCCTGCTGTCTCCTGTGTACTACGACTCAATCCTGCCAGAAAGGACCCAAAACTGGGATGAGGTCCCTTGTATTCACTTCAGAGGCAGCTAAACAGGGCCCAGATGGAGAAGTTCATTGGTAGATCAAGTGACGCAGTTCTCTGGAGGCATTAATTCATTTCACTCCATGTGTGTGCATATGTCCTCTGTGGTTGGTGGACATGATACCTGTATATTCACAGCCATGGTTTAATTAATCCTCTTATGGACAGAACCTACCATGGCATTAAGAGAGCAAATATTTCTAGCCTGTATAAGGAGTTAGTCCTGCCCACTCACATGAAATCCTTTAGAAGACAACTTATCTACTGCAGGTAGCCAGGATGAATAAAGGAACTGAGGTTTAGATTACAGTAATTAAAACTCACCGAGCAAATGCGTCCCTGAGTGAAGGGACAAGAATAATTGGTAACTTCACCTTTTAGAGAAAAAGAATAATTATTTCGCTACATGCCAGTACCCTCCCTGCCCCCAGGGCAGAGATCCTACTGCTTTTGATTGTGACTTTTATAAAAGTGTGAAAATAAGCCACCTTAACTGCTGAGTTCCCTTGTCTGAGGCTGATGGAAGCAAATGCACGGACCGAGGAAGAAAACACCATGAGAGAGGCAGGATTTTGCATAGGCATTATAAGCAGCATCAGTCATCTCTTCTTGTTTGTCAGACAGATTTGTGCCTCCTCAGAACCATTAGGACAACAGCACACATTAATTTTTTGTAAGTGCACAAGCCCTAATAGAAACTGAAAAGTAAAAGTGAGTTGCCTTTTGCCTCCTCTCAAAGAAATAACTCAAACTGAATAACTGCTGCTGATTAGCCTCTATGTTCATGGCTTAAGTATAGAAAAGCCCTATAAGGACATTTGAGTATTCTTTCCTAACTGAAAACAATGCTTTTTGCAATTCTTCATGCTTTTTCTTACACACTTAGAACCAAAATAAATCCTTACCCTGAAGTTCATACTTTGCTTCCTACAACTCAGCTGAGTTCCACTTTCCAGAAGAAGGAGCTCAAATGTTGCATGTGTGTGAGTCCAGGAGAAGCATCTAGTGGGGTGGGCAGTGAGAGAGACAGCCTTGCAAATGGCTAGGGGAGCACTGAGCTGTGGTAGCTGCTGTGCTGAAACTCCATTGGAGGAAAAGTGTTCAGCAGCTCATACAATTGAGATGTTTTAATCTTTTCCTTTGCAAGAGAGTTCCTCTGAAGCCTTTTGTGGCCATTTCCTTATTCAAAGCAAATACACAGCTCTTGGCAAGAAAATGATTTTCTGAACATACATTAATTCCTTGGGATAGAAATTCAAGCAAACATTGTGGCGGAGAAGGTGGGGGGAAGGAACTGGTGTTTTTATAAGAAAAGGATACTAATGAAGCTTAACCCACTTCAGTGTATCAAGGAAGTAGCTGTTAATGTTTTGGGATATATTGAATATTTACTTTTTAATATTATTATTAAATGTAGGAAAATTAATTTTATGCATGCCTGCTCAAGGAAAAGTCAATTTTGCCTAAAATCTTAAAAAGCCTTTTGAAGGCCTCCTTGACTTGTCTTTGCCAGGCCATCCACTGTCCAGCCCCATAACTTTCCCCCCTCACTCCATCCTTGCTCCAGCTGAGATGGAAATCAGGGGAAGAGTCAGAGAAAAGGTGCAACTGCATCTAGAGGTCTCTTTTGCCTCACTGAAAGTGCCTTTCCAGCTCCCTTCTTCATAACCTGCAGTTTGACCTCAGAAACTTCTCTGGACCACCTTGCCCCTGTGTCATGCCATGCCATAGCCATTTCTTTGCAGCAGCCTCTCAGCAAAGCCAAAGTAGGGAGGAGGTAGGATCATCGACTCTGTTGCCACCATAGTGTTGAACAGGCATTGCAAGACACAAAGGCTGGGTAAAAACATAGGCTCCTGTACCTCAGTATACCTTTCCATCTGCTTCTTGCATGTCCTTGGGACCTCCTCCCTGCCTTCATCTTCAAGAGGACAGATCAGCTGAGAGGTGGGCTGGTGAGACAGTCTCTGAGACAGGGACCATTGCCCTTTGTCAGACTTACAGGATGATAGGGGTGAGAGCAGGGAATCAGCTCAGGGAAAGGGAGAAGGGCTCAACTGTCTCCTTTATTGTACTTCTGTTGCTGCATTGGGTTGTGATGCTTCCTGTCAGCATTATGCTCATGAAGAGTCTCTTGTCCCCAGCCTGCTTTTCTCAGGAACATCATCTGCTCTAATAAAAGGGAACTCATCTCCTCAAACTGTGTTTCTTCTAAGTCCGTAGCCCATCATGGCTGCAGCAACTCCTCTGCTGTGTTCTGTTATTTGTGTTCTGCTTTATTTTTCATCAGATTTCAAGTCTCAGCTGCTAAAAACAGTGCTAGGAAACTCAGTCATATGGCTATGTCCTTCCTCAGCATTGACTGGATTCCTGCTGGATGGTCCTGGAATAATATCCTGGAGTGTCTCTGACCAAAGCTCTGCCATCATTATCTTCTGCAGGTTTTGTATTAAAAAACCTGTTCAGCCAAGGCAACCCTTCAGTAGGCTGCACCATCAGTCTAATCGCTTTTTCTCAGAAAGAGAAAATCCATGTTCCAGTACGCATTTTGAATAGCCTGTGTGAGACTGAGATTTTAATTGTGCTGAATATCATCTGACTATTAAAATACATGAAAAAAGACTTTGAAAGTGTCAGGGATTCACTAATGGAAATTAAAACAATATGCATCTCTAGTTAGTACCAAGTGAAACATCAAACATCTGCTGCAGGCTACTGTAGAAGGAGAAGCCAAATGAGAATGGCAAATGTGTACTCTCAGCTGCAGGGGCTGGAAGGAGACAGTGTGTAAATGCCATTTGGAGGAATCCCTGATAGCTCTGCGTTGCTCCTTGGAAAGCCAGGAGCTTTTGTGATGGACTCTTCAGCTCCTGAACAGAGGCCTGTGCACAGCAGGGAATCAGCAAAAGGGCTGGAGGGACTGGGGAAGGTGCCTGGTGTGGGGAGCGAAGAAAAAGGCAGTACAGTTTGTTAGTTACATGTGCAGGGATTAGTTGGGGGTGGGAAGATGGATCCCAGATTGTTTCAATTTGCTCCCCATTGTGGGAATTAATTAGTTGATTGGGAGAGAAGAAAGGCTCAGTAGAGGTGCTTTGGCACAGAGCAGGCGGTGGGGAACAGATGCTTCCTAAGGAATGGCTCTGAACCTAGCGGTCTGTGAGCTTGCCACAGAGGAGTACTAACAGTGTGTACCTATCACAATTAATTTATTTTTCTACTGATTGTTGTTCAGGACTCAGGGTAATATGTTGCTCAGCTCCTGCCACTAATTACAGGCATCTCTTCAGTGTGAGGTACTCTGGAAACGAGTAGGTACAGACACTTCCATGGGTGAGGAATTCCAGGATTCCTTGTGTCAAGTGTTTTCAGATTCAGGGTCTAATCACAACTTCTCTGAGGTTGTGGGGTATGGCTCAGGTCCAGAAGCAGCCAGATTATGAGGGTGTCCATACTTAGTATACCCAATGTTGGACCTCATACTTATGCGTCGCACAGCTGAGTGAGGGCACCTCATGACAGGGCTCACTGCGCCTGCCACATAAAATATATGGAGACTGCTCTGCCAAAAAAAACATCCTTACCCAGCTCTGCATATTGTGGGCCAGGTAGTTCTACTCCAGTCACCAAACTCCCCACTCTTCAATTTTCTGAGCTTCAAAACAGAGATGAGGACATTTCCCCAGGACAGTCACAATGCACACTTTAAACATGGGACTTCCTCATTTGCTTTTCTTCTTATGTTTAACACTGCTAGCTCTAAAACATGCAGTCTCACAGAGAGCAAGTAACTATGGAGATAGAAGCGATGGGAGATATCATCAACCCCTGGAGGTGCAGCTGGCAAAGGCAGTGTGTTAAACTGCCTGTAAAATCCTCTTCCAGCCCAGGTCTGCATGGCGTAGCAAGCACAAGCGCTTACAAAGTCACAATTTCACACCAGCAAGTTTCAAGAACCTGCATTTTCCCTTGGGGCTTGCGATTTTAAAGTACTCAATATATATTTGTATTGTGTTTATCCTCTCCGTTTTCACATCAAGGAAACCTGTCAGCAATTTGCTATGGGGACAGGTAGAAGGGATGGGAGGAATGCGCTGGAAATACTAGAAAATCGCCTGCTGTCCTCATCAGCTTGATGCACAATAACACGTCGAGCCAAGTGCAGCTCAGTGGGGCTTTTTCTCATGACAAGGCAGAACTTTAGTGTAAGCACCTAAAGATACATGTGTATAAAGATAGCTATGGCTGCACCACCTCAGCTTTCAGCTTTTCCCTTTTAGGCAGTGTCAAACTAGTTATAAAAAAACATAGATCAATTTTGTCATAGATGTATTTTGTCACTCGGGAATGGCTAAACTGGCTTCTGTATACCACAAATCTGACCCAGAGTTTTTTCCAAGAGACTGTTCATGACAGCTGGCAATGTTTTAGAAAAAAAGCCACAATTTTGTAGCGGTATAATGATGGAAGACTAGAAAACTCATCCCGTCTATTTGCAAGGTGCCACGTGGAGAAAACAAGGGGCAATAGATAAAAGTTGTACCAGGAGAAGTCTCAATAAAAAAAAAGATGTTTTGTTTTACAGCGAGAACAATCATTGATTGGAAAAACCCTACCCCAGGGTTGTAGAGTCCCTGTCATTGGAGGTTTTCAAGATGCAATTGGACAGGTTGGTAGATAATCTCAACTAGGCTCCCTTTCCCATGAAAGGTTGGACAAGATGACCTTTGGAGGTCCCATCCAACCTGGCCTGGTCTATGATTGTAGGATTTTTTTCCTAGAATACAAATCTCTGCTGATTCAATAGCTTTGGGAATTTGATAACTTTTAATTTTTGCCCTGCTGTCAAATTTAATCTAAATTGCATGATTTCTTCAAATTTCTGAGAAGTGGCAGAGACAGATAGACATAGACCAGCAAGAGGGACATGCACATCAGTACAGAGTTCTTTTCCTTAGAAATCAGGCTAAAAATTGAACAATCAAAATATGAAAAAACTTGTTATAGGTGTTATTGCTCCAGAAACTGGGACTTTGAAAGCTGCAGTATATACAGTGAACTTTTTTGCCTTTGTTCACTTTCAAACACATTGTACATAGTCAATAGTGTTCTGATTAGGCTGATCTCAAAGGAATGTCAGTCTGAAACTTTATAACATGCACAAGAAAAAAAGAAAGGCTTTGTACGTGTTTTCTTGATTAAACCTTAGGTTTTTTTGGAATGTGGAAACCAAAAATTATCTAACACTATGCTCTGCATGACTGATTCTTCCAAGGAACTTAATATCCAGTATCATGTCAGTTAATTGTGAGTAAATATCTGGCAGAGAGGTAGTTCTTGTCATTTAATATTGAATATTAGTGGCTAGTCAATTGTGTCAGGTTAGTCATGTCATTAAATTGTGATAAACCAGGTCCCATTTTCAGCAAGAATGCACAACAAACATGATTGCCACCAAATGATGGAGCTGGCAGTCTATCTTCTACCAGGGCAGAGTTAATGAGAGGGAACTGGAAACTTACTATTATTGTAATGGTTCATTGAAGTAGACAAAAGATGTCATACATAACTGTGTGACCAATTTTGGTCATCTGGAATTTGACTAACATTTTGTGATCCTTGCACATACACCCTTCCAGGGTCTGGATATCTGCAATGTACCTAAAATTCATGGCAGAGAAAGGCAGTGAGTAAATGTGACATCCAGCAAAATTACATCACGTCATCATGTGCAGATTTTTATGTTTTGTTTAAAATTCAGGATCAGAGCAGGGTAAAAATGTCATGATTTAAGGAAGGATTTCAGCTAGACGTTCTTCAGAGAACAAAAAGCAATGAGTCAGTCATGCAAAGAGTAAATAAGCTGTTCTTCTTGACCTTCTCAAGGTATGAGTAACTAGTATTGGCCTGTTACTCTTATTTTTCTATGGAGATTATGGAGTTGTCATACTCATTCTCTTCCCACAATTCACCCACGTTGAATACATGGGTCGTGCAAAAATACTTACACAAAATGCAATAAACATCTCACAAAGCCATTTGCAAATTATGTGCCGATGATCCCGTCATTGATCTTTTATTTCAGCATGCATTCATGTAAAAAACCTAAAGGAATAGACGGCCTGCTGTGAATCTTAATATGATTACCTTTTTGTTAAAGAAACCGAAAGAATGCTTTTATTTTGCCTGTGAACCTTGGTATTTCAAAGGTACTTCAACAGGAGTGCTATAAATTCATAGAACTCTTTGTTAGCACTACTGCATCAGTACTTTTTAAAAATTGTTTCCAAAATAACATGAAGCTGGCTTCTTGTGAAGAATCCTTCCAAAATCTGAATGATTTAAAGGTAGGAACAAAGCAAATTGAAACCAGGAGGCGTCTGCTACACTTTCCTCAATACAACAAACTGACTGATATCACTAAGGTTCGAGTTTGTCCTGCTCTACAGAGGAACGAAAGGAGAGGAATTTTCTCGTCTTCTATCATTCCCTCACTAAAATTGTGGCTTTATTTCTAAAATATTGCCAGCTGCCATGAACAGTCTTTTAGAAAAAAACTCTGGGTCAGATTTGAGGTACACAGAAGCCAGTTTAGCCATTCCCGAGTGACAAAATGGCTGTACAGGTGCCTGACTGGTTTGACACTGCCTAAAAGGGAAAAGCTGAAAGCTGAGGTGGTGCAGCCATAGCTATCTTTATACACATGTATCTTTAGGTGCTTACACTAAAGTTCTGCCTTGTCATGAGAGAAAGCCCCACTGAGCTGCACTTGGCTCGACGTGTTATTGTGCATCAAGCTGATGAGGACAGCAGGCGATTTTCTAGTATTTCCAGCGCATTCCTCCCATCCCTTCTACCTGTCCCCATAGCAAATAGCTGACAGGTTTCCTTGATGTGAAAACGGAGAGGATAAACACAATACAAATATATATTGAGTATTTTAAAATTGCAAGCCCCAAGGGAAAATGCAGGTTCTTGAAACTTGCTGGTGTGAAATTGTGACTTTGTAAGCGCTTGTGCTTGCTACGCCATGCAGACCTGGGCTGGAAGAGGATTTTACAGGCAGTTTAACACACTGCCTTTGCCAGCTGAACCTCCAGGGGAGAGTTTAGAGAACCATGTCTTATAAACACCTGGTCCTCAGCTCTGAGCAACAGAGGAAAGGGTGAATTGTGTGTTCACTGTCAGTAGCTGCTTGTGAGAAGTGAATCCTGTTTATCCTCACGCTTGATTTTGATACAAGCAGGGGCAGAGACAGGGTGTGCTCCTGCTCCCTGGATGCTCTCTGTAGCCCCACAACACAACCTGGGTGCTGGTGATCCAGTCTGCAGTGCTGACCTGTGCTTCCAGTGCATCCGACTAAGCGCTGGACTTCATTTTGGAAGAGAGCAGAAGATTTCTAAGGATGGGCACAGGAATTTTAGCATCCCCAGGCAAGCTTGGGGATGGCCGAACTGTCCAGACACACATGGATAGTTCCTGTCTCCCCAGCATCAGGTGGATAATGTCTCCCCATCCCTCTGCATCTGAGTGCAAGGAGTATAAAGCAGACCAAAGCTTTCATGTAGCCCTGGAGGTCATTATCCATAAATGCAGCATTTGAATGGGGAGGAACCAGCTGGGGGCTGGGAAAGGTTAAATAGCATCTCTTCACCTGTGGTCCTGGTAAAACGTAAGATGTGATTAGGGGTTTTAGAATGTACTGCTGCTGTCTAAATATAGATTAAAAGGGATTGAAGCTCATCATATCTCCTTTTGGCAGAGAAATAACATGTTTTACAGGGAAAATTTAAAGGTTTCAAGTTGTATATACATACGCAACTGTGAATTCAAATTCTCAGTATGGCATTACTTATTGAAAGCAGGCAAAATAATGATGTAGGGAAAACTGCAGTTTTTTCCACTTGTCAGAAGTCACCTTGCTGGCTCTGTTAGAATCTCTCCTGTCAGGTGCCGAGTATTCCTCCTTTGTCCAAATTTAGCCACATGTTTCATTTTGGAGCATGTGAACTGTGGAGCTGAAGTCCTGCAGTGCAGCTGGGCACTGACTCAAGGTTTCGATGAATGTTTATGTGGAGACTGTGTGTTGCTGAAGACTTTGGTTGATTCCTGTCTGCTGCAGATAAGGGGCTTTCTGAGGGATGCTTCAAGTGTCAGGTTACAATAGCATCAGGCTTCCTCAGATGCCAACGTAGCATTATGTTGTTTCACTTGTCTTAGACCAAAGCAGTGATGTGCATATTATGTTGCATTTCTCAGTGTAGTCAACTGTGGTCTTGTATGAAACAGTCTGTACCCACAAATCATGGGTATCCTGCAATTATCTAAGTGTAGAAATGGAGAGAGGAGGTTCTGCCATTACTGGTGAATGAAGATGAGCCTAGAAATGACAGTAACATTGATCAAAAGTGAACTTCAGTGAGTTGTTTGCCAGAAAATGTAAGGTCAGGTAAAGAAGCTACATTAGATTCTTAAAAGTTGCAGTTAGGGCATCTTTTCACGCAAGTATTTTATGTCAGGCTCACAGGAGCTAATGGAAAAATCTCTGCTGTGCAGGAGCTCAGGGAAAAAAACAAAAAGCGAGTTCCTACCTGGCAGTAGAAGTTTCTGTGACCATAAGGTCACTGGAAAACAGAAATAAGTATTAAAAATAGCCCTATTTTGTGACTTCTTACATTCTACCCTAGATTCATGACCAATGACTACTTTTAGAAAGGTTATGTTCATATTCTTGATAAATTGCTGTCATTTTCCTTTTGTGACACAGTTGAACTGCCCAATAAAAGCAATGATTCACATAGTATAAACGTTTGTCACTCCTCCTTGTATGTTTCATATTAGGGGATTAAAATCATATCATCCTGACTACCATTTTTCTTCTCCTCTTGAATTTAATTCTGATTTCATTACAGTCCATCTTAGAACCCACCAAATCCAAATAATTATAGCATATGATGGTTTGGATGTCCTTGTTTTGAGCATCCTAATACATGAATCTGTGTAGCCAATGGGTCATAATTCGAAGACAGAATTTGCTAAAATGGCATGGAAGACTAGGATTAAATTCCCCAAACTGCAAAACTACTAAACATTTTGCTTTCCAAGTGCTTGTTCTGGATTACTAGGCAGGAAAAACAAAAGCGTTCCATAACAAAAAACCAAAAAAACCATTAAAAATGGAGAAGACTATGCTTCCTGTAAGCAGGGAACCATTCACTTATTTTTTGCAGACAGAGAAAGCAAGGGCACACATGGAGAGAAAGTCAGAAATTTCCCCAAAGAAGCTTTCTGTCCTCTCTCATTCCTACCTGTGAAGAAGGGGCAGAGAAAACTTAAGAAAAGCAGATACATTACCAGAAGCCCCAGCAGCACAGAAGTCTGGGGAGACTGTCTGAGTTGTTCCTGTTGTAGAGCATTTGCTGTCCTGTAGGTCCTGTGAAGTCTGATATTTCTGGCTAGACCTAAAGTGGTAAGGATGTCTTGAAGTTTTACAATTTTGCATCCACAGCTTTTAGCCATCCTGTAGTAAATTATTATGTATTTATTACCTTATGTCTTTCCTCATCAGATTTGATAAGTTAGAACAAGATCATATATATATATATTAGCATCCAAAATGAAGTTTTCATTGGACTTGAGATTCCCCAGGATCACTATGATTGATAATTGAAAGTTCTGTAGTTTTCATACTTTTGCTAGAAAACTACTACTCCACACTGTGTTGATTTTTGACAGACTTTTCTACAGAAAATATATTCCTAATAATCATATTTGTTCTTAACTTTCAATAATAATTTTTATGATCATAGAATCATAGAATATGTCAAGTTGGAAGGGACCCATAACCGTCATCGAGTCTAATTCCCTGCTTCTTGCAGGACTGCCAAAAAATAAACCATATTACTAAGAGTGTTGTCCAGACAATCCTTGAGCTCTGACAGGATTGTTGCCATGACCACTTCCCTGGGGACCCTGTTTCAGTGACTGACCACCTTCTCAGTGGAGGACCTTTTCCTAATGTCCAGTCTGAACTTCCCCTGGGACAGCTTCATACAGCTTCATCAGACAGCTTCATCCTTGTGTCCTGTCACTGGCCACCAGTCACTAGAGAGATTGGCACCTCTGCCCTTTGCTGCCCTTCTTGAGGAAGCTGTAGACTGCAATCAGGTCAGTCTCAGCCTTCCCTTCTCCAAGCTAAATAAGCTAAGCGGCCTCAGCCATAAGTCTTGCCCTCAAGGCCCTTCACCATCTTGGCCACCCTCCTCTGGACACACGGTAATAGTTTGACGTCTGTCTTATATTGAGACACCCAGAACTGCACACAGTACTTAAGGTGGAGCCCCACCAGTGCAATGTAGAGTGGAACAATCACCTCAGTTGACCACCTAGTTATGCTGTGCTTGATGCACCTCAGGACAAGATTGGCCCTTTTGGCTGCCAGGGCCCACTATTGACTCAAGTTCAACTTGTCATCAGCCTAAACCCCGAGATCTCTTTCCGTGGGGCTACTCTCCATCCTATTGACCTCCAATTTGCATGTATAACTAGGATTACTCTGTCCCAGGTGTAGAATGTGACACTTGCTCTTGTTAAATTTCATATGGTTGGTGATTGTCCATCTCTCTAGTCTACCCAGATCTCTCTGTAAGGCCTGTCTACCCTAAAGAGAGTCCACAGCTCCTCCTAGTTTTGTATCATCAGCAAACTTTCTTACTGTACATTCGATTCCTGCATATAGATCATTTATAAAAACACCAAAGAGCACTGGCCCTAAAATTAAGGCCTGGGGAACCTCACTACTGACTGGCTGCCAGTGTGATGTAACTCCATTTACTATAACCCTTTGAGCCTGACCACTCAGCCAATTGCTCACCCAATGTATTATGGACTTTCCTAGCTGTATGCTGGACAATTTGTCCAGAGGGATACTATGAGACACAGTATCAAAAACTTCGCTAAAATCAAAATAACCCCACATCAACTGCCTTCCCTATTGAAGCAAGTTTTCCAAACCCAGGCTGATTATTAATGTAGTGGAGCAGGTAGAGTTTTGCACTTTGTTCTTTATATATTGAAATGTCTTCAGAGTCCAAACCCACAGCAGTGGGAAAAACTCACAAAAAATGAAGTAAGTCATAAATGATAGTAGCAGTGATAGCCCAATGATATCTGTCAGGGAGCAGCAGCATAAGCCAATCTGCTCCATGAGGGAGAGTAAGCCAGGGGACAGGGGCATCTACTAGTGTAGGCTGGGCCAGGGCACTGACCCACAGGATGCAGGCAGGGTTGGGGTGGTGACACTGATGTGATCCAATGACAGTCCCAGATGAGGTGAGGTGATGAGCAAGGGCTTGCGTGCAACTTGGAGGAGAGACAGGACTGTAGGCAAGGAATAGAGATCGCAGATCCAACCAGGGTTGATCGAGGAAACCCAGGAAACAATCAGTGAGGACAGTTGGAGGCCAGGCCGGTGGAAGGGCCAATTATAATGAAGGTCCAAGGTCCATGCAGGAGACCTAACTGAGCCAGCCTGTATTGGACACAGCCCAAACTGGGGTACTCCTGGGTCCATGGACAGAGGGAGCTTGGCTGAGGGCTCAGGTGAGACTGGTCAGGGCAACCAAGCCTTGCTGGAGCCCACAGAGACGTGACAGTGTCTTCATTTCCGTACCACATCTGCTAGTGTCCTTGTTTAACAAGAGGCTTTGCATAACACTCTCGAAAAAAATAGGCCAACATTCAGGTGCAACTGAACTTTAGAAAGCAATGTTTTATTTGAACTTTTCTGCAGTAAACATTATTTGTGCAATAATCAAGGCTAAGTAAAAAGGGTATACAAATAGCAGCTTAAACCTCTGCCTCCTTGGAGTCTCTAAAAAAGGCTTGTCACTGTTCAGTGCTATGGTCTCTCTAGCTGATTAAACAAAGCCTTCCTAGTGTGGGTTCTGAAACTTTAAAAAAGTCTAAGATATTTCACTGAAAGGATAATGGATTCAATGTTAATTGCAGTATGGCTATATTTGCTACAATTACACCAAGAAGAATTATCATTCAAATGAGAAATACGAGGCATGTACGAGTGCAGAGTCATGACATACTGTGCATATCATGGGCCAAGCAACTGAATAATATTTGACATTTGTCTGCCCGTATCTTTATCTCTTTCCCTTTGCTTGTGTTCCTGTTTTATTGTATATCAAGTCTTTCTTTCAGTGTCCAGAATGAATCATTAGAGCAGAAAAATACTGATGTGGTTTTGCTTTCTGTAGCAAAATACTCCATAGCTAGGAATAAACTGTATGACAATGAATGCAACATCTGAGGAAGTATTGTATTTCAAAACGTTATATATAAGTGTATGTGTGGGAGGTGGCTTTGAAATTTAGACTACGCCAGCAGAAGAAAAATATCTGAGTAATGCTATTTGCATTCGTGCTGCTTAATTTTAATTTTTTTGCCTTTCTTTGTTTTCACTGTTTTTACAATGCAGGGAAATTAGTACTGAGGGACTGACTTCCATCTTCCTGTGCAAAATTGATTAGATTCTACCCCTGGAACCATTTAAATTACTTGTGCTGGGGGCCTGAAATACAATGCTATTAAAGTAGGAGAAAATTCTCAAGGCCTCATGTCCTAAGTTAATAACAAGTCCTGTCAAATTAAAGCATATCCAAGCCTAGACAAAAGTCTAGACAAATACTCCAGCTTTCAGTTTCAGCAAACATTTGCCATTTGAACAATATTATTTTGGTTGTTAGGACTTTTTAGAAGCAAAAATTAGAGAGCAGCAAGGTTCTTTTCAAAAGGCAAAATCCTTGGAATAAATGACATTAGCATGTGCAACTGCAGTCTGGTGCATAGAGCTGTATTAAACATTTTTGCAATAAAAAGCCATCGGCCTGGAACAGCTCGGCTTTCTAAGCTGATAACATTTTAGTGAGAAAATAACTTTAATAATCCCCCTGAACATCATATGCATGCACAAATTATTAGATTAGGCTGTCCTAGTTATTTGGTTATTACAAGGCTTTGGCAGGAATCACACCCAAGCCACAGGAAAACACAGATTAAAAAACCCCAAAGCCTAAACATAGCATAATTACCACAGGGAAATTGGTGATTAAACAATAATATTTAAAATAAATGGCAGTATTGAAGGGCTTTTCCAAACTATGTTTTAATCATGTTTGTCTCTGTGAAGCCTTGAAGATAAATAGACAAACCAGTATAAAACATGGGAACTTCTCTTCCAATTTGGAGACTGTTCACAGCAACAAAGAGGTCAGAATGAGTCAGGGAACTCTACATCTTTGTAGTTTCTGAATTGAATCCCAAGTTAATTTTATTGGATTCTTCTCCCCGTATTTCTAGATTCCCCTTTCTCCCCTCTTTAAATGCCTGACCTGGTTTTCGGATTGATTTGGCTAGCAGGTATTCTTTATCTTAGTTCCCTCTTCAGTGGACGGAAATTGATACTTCCAGAGAGCAAATTCATCCCTATGGCCAAACAACAGCTAAAGTAGATGGGATGAAGTCTACCCTGGAGCTGCCTATCTGTTCAGGTGGTGAGCTGAATCCTCCCCCTATCATTCACATAGCTGAGGACTGTTCCTCTAACAACAGCACTACAATTATATCAAATTGAACAGAGAGAGAGTAACTTTCCAATGAGATAAGGTACTGCTTCATTCTAGCCAGTGACTGACAATATACCAGAGGCATCTAAGGCATAGCTCCTTTTCTCCTCTTCCTTGCTATGGAATGAATGAATTTTGCTTTCCCTTCTGTACAGCAGAACAGCTGCCATGTGAGCTTTAAAGACCCTTCTCTTCACAGCCCTCGTTGTGGCCTGATATAGATATTGTGGGAGGCAGAAGAGGTGCACTGATATCTTCTCAGGCTTGGGAAGGCATTTAAGGCGTATTTCCGTCTTCCTTGGTGAGTGCCAGTGCCACAAAGGTTCCAATGGAAAGGTTGTCATGATTTTGTTTAAAAATTCCTGTAGTCACGAAAGAAAAAAGTAAATACTTAAGCGAATTGGATTGTTAAGAAAGGCCAAGAAAGGAACATTGTTTGAGTTGAGTTGAAATAAAGAACACAGTATGATATAGCGAATGACTTCACAGGCCATTGGACCTAATGCAGCTATGAGAACTCACCTGCCCTATAAAAGAGTGACATTTTCCTCAGGAATGAGATTGGGAGGTTTTATTGTAGCAATGGAAAACCAGTGCCAATGCACCTGCTGCATTGCAACACCAGCGCCACCAGGAACACGGACTTGCAGACTTCCTGAAGATATGTTAAGGAGTACTCTAAAAATAACAGCCATCAGATAAGAATGCAAAGAACTCTACAAGAGCTCAGCAGATCCACTGTGGAGACCACCCTGCATAGGAAAGGCTGCTTTCAAACATGCTGGGCAGCTCTGAAGAAGTTCGCTAAGGATAAGAAGCCTTTGGCGGAGGATGCCGGGTGCACCCCTTACTCTGGTAAAAACATATTAATATCAACTGGATGGCAATGATGGATTTTGATGTGATGTGCATGAAAGGGATATGGTGACTGTGTTTGTTGGAGAACCAGGTCCTGCTTGCAGCTTTTACTGTGCTCTTTTGCAGTTAGTTGGGAGCTAGGGATGTTAAACAGATGTGCATTTGTTAGAAGCAGGAGCCTATGGAGGCTCTTTTCCTTTGCTCCCCTTCCACATTAGCACCACTTAATGTAATGTTTGTGCCTGTGACATGTCCTGTGGGAGTAAGGCTGAATGGCTGTGCCCCCCTTCCTCCTTGCTGCCCCCACATGTCAGACTGGGGCTGTGGTTGCACACAAAGCATGTTAAAGAAGCAGCCTTTAAATTTTAATTTCCATACTTTAAAGTGATTTTGTGTGGGAGTTTTCTGCACTTAAGCTTCCTGATGTGCAATCAATCAAAGTCATGGCTGCTGGAATAACATTAGGCTCAAGGTACCCTTTAGGCAGAGTAAGTGTTGCAAACTTGACAAATATGTTTACAAAATAAATATTGTATTGACAACTTAAGGAAAATCTCTCTTGCAGCTACATATGCTGGAAAAAAGAAAAAATCCCAACTCTTAACTATGAGTACAACCTACACTGAAAAAACCACAAATCTTTTTAAATTTCTCTTCACTGCTTGCTTCTTGTTACGTACAAAAAAATGTTGTCAGTAGCAGTCAAGAAGGACAATTGCACATTTCTTCCCCGTCTCTCTCCCATTCTCCTCCTGATGTGTCTGACAGCGATACAAATATTCATGTTTTGCAAAATCCCATTTGCAATATGGTGGTGATGCAGAGTCTCCCCAGGAAAGTTCTTGTGGATTTAGGCGGTTCTGTGGAACAGCCAGCAATGTGGATCCCTCTCACAACCAGGTGAGAAGGATGATCTGGACTCTAAAACACAGATGCGGCAGCCAAAAGATAAAGATTTTGTTCAGGGCTCTGCCACTGGCTCCTCCTGTAGCCCTGGGCAATGTTCTTGCTCTATGCACACCTTAATTTCCCTATTTGTAAAGTGAAGCTAGAAATATTTTCCTGCATTGCACACTCTCCGAGAAATAAGTGGCTTAGCTTCTTTAGCAGTCTTCATTAAGATCTTTCAGGGGAAAGAGGCAAAGAAATACTGAGACCTTTTTTATAGTCTCTGAGTCTCATTAGATGCAATCTACTCCCTGCTAACATGTACTGTTCCATACAGAGTAGTTCTCTGGGGGTTTTTTTATTTGTTTTCTTTTTTGCCTCCAACATAAAGACAAGTGAGTAAATGTCAGTTCATGTGAGAAACACTTAACAGGGTTCACCAGCAAGGCAAGTACTTCCCCACAGCTGTAATTAATAATGATAGAGCAAGTGTTACTGAAATTCCTGACATCTATTAATAACTTATCAGACATAAAGATAGCTCTTAAATTAAATATGAACTGTGTCTCTGTATTTCTAGCCATGTGTCACTCTCCTCAGCAACTTGCTAGTGGGGTCAGAGTTATTAAGAAGTGGGGACTTTTCAAAAGATACATTTATTAACGGTAAACATGAATACTAGGTAACAGGACAGCACATTCTGGGCTTCTATACAGGACCAGCAGACTCTTCTTTTGATCTAAGATGAGTCAAACCTGTCTATTAGGTGCTAATTCTGCTGAGCCATAATGGAAATGGAGTTTGTAATAACCACGTGGATATAAAAGATGTAGGTGTGCATTCCTGTATTTAAGCTAGTAGCAGGAGCAGACCGATGTTGCAAGAATATGTAGTACTGGAAAGAAAGCTGGCGGTGAGCTATTACTACCCTAGACTAACCAGTTAGGCTACAAAATGATTTGAGGAAGATACATCTTCATTCACAATTATGCAACAGAATTACTGGCTTAGGCAGTTCATTAATATCTCCTGAAAGATTTCTAATTTGACCCTGATCTTCATGATTTAAAATTCTAACCAATGTGTTTTCTGAGCTTCCTCATAATAGTCTGTTAGGAAAAAAAAAAAAAAAAAAAAAAGAGAAAGAGAGGAAGTTCACATGACTCACTTCAAAGCTTTGTTCTTCTTTAGCTACTTATGGAACTGACAGCGGAAAAGTTATATAGGTTGGTATTTATATATAGGCTGTTGTCTTCTCTTGCATAGGCTGGCTCAGTTTTGCAGCTTCTTTTACATTACACAACTCATCTGAGGAGATTAGAATTGCCCACAACGTCAAAAAAGCTGCTGCCTTTCTCTCCTGCCTTTGACATGTGCTGCTCCCGGCCTGCAGAACTCGGGCTGATGCAGCACCTGCGCCAGGTGGCCCTGTCACCCGATGGAAAACAGAATTCAGGCTCTGGGGCACCCAGGTCTGTGACTTCACAAGAGGAACAATCCCTGTTTGTTCCGTGGTGGCTCCTTTTCAGGGGCATTGCAGGCCAGCCGTAAATTATGCTCTTGGTGAACAAGCTGGATTTTGCTTCTTGCTCTGAAAGCCTAGGAGAACAGAGAGGAGTATCAGAGGAAACACCCACGGACTCTCTGTCTGACACATGAAAGGTTGGTATGCTGGCTGAAAAGCACAGAGTCTCTTCGCTTTGCAAACTGGTACCTGTGTCAAGACCCTGTATCAGCCAGAGCTTTGAGGTATTTTCTGTGTCTTCGTCTCACAGTGAGATGCTGCCAATAATGAAGAGTGTTTTTGCACTTAAAAATTACCCACATTTCATCAGAATACGTATAGAACAAGAAAAGCTGAATTATTATTATTTTTTTAAATACAGAAAACTCAAAGCAACTGCGTAAGACTTTGCAAAGTTTCTTACACAGCTCTCCTCCTACCTACTGTTTCCTCAATTCCAGCCATCCCAATGATTTTAAGTGGCAGAAAACTCAGTTTGGTCCCCTGTGAGTCTTAGAAACTTATTCTGTCCATCATCTGTGAGGTGTGTCTGGCTTCTCCTCAGTACGGTTTCTCCAGATCCCTTACCATTAAGTCTTTTCAGCCCTCTCCATTTGAGCAGGATTAGCAGTTCCCCGAGGATGCAGCAGTCTCCACTCCTTGTAGGAGGGTCAGCCTCACCTATTCACTGTTTGACAGACACAGCATGTGGCACAAACTAGGAGCACACAAAAAAAGAAGGGGACCTATACCATCAATCATAATGCCATGCTTGCAGGAAGTATATAACCCAATACCTCATATGAGAGAGCCTCTAAAATTGCAAATAGAACTAAAAGAACCAGAAGTGATTGATTTCCTACTTCCTGCTCAGATGAACAGTCTTCGCTGGGAATATTCAGTGAGCAGCAGCGATATGCTCAGTAGATACGGAATTGCCAGCTCCCTCCAGGAATTCTCCAGCCTTTCTGTAAGGTGAGCACGCAACTGTCAGTATCATGAAGTCATCCTGCAAGCAGCCAGCAAGCTTTTGCCTGCTAAGGGGCAACTAACTTCAACAAGTCTTGAGCACATGGCGTTAGAATGACATGAAAACCATTTCCCTTGCTTGGGCTGTGGCGCTTTGAACCTCCAGGGCCGACAGCAGCCTTTCTGAGATGTGCCCGCATGATCCTGCATACAGCTCTCCATCTCTAGACTGCCTCAGCCCCTGGTACTGAGCGTGTTGTGGGCATCGCTAGCGCTCACTGGTGCTCTGATTTCACATTCCTCAGACAGTCTCTGGATGCTTTAACTACAGCTGCAGCCAGTACAGAACAAATGCACCCACTCTGGGATTAGAAAATGGATGAGGAAGAAAGAGCAGTTTATAGCAGTAAACATTGGACTTGAGGCTAAGCAATCAAATAACCTTCAGAAAAGTATTCTCCTGTTATGAATGTCTGGTACTTTGGCTCAAAGTTAAGCTGAGAAGGGAATATAGATGTGCCCCGAACACAAGACTGCATGGCTAGAAGGCTTCTGCACAAACATCTTTCAGTGAGAAGGGATGATGTTCTTAGCTATTGCTTTTTTTTATATATTTGCACTTGATTCCTAACTGTTGTGGCTGGAAATGGCTTCACTCAGCCTCACTGTGCAATGACACTGTTTTGAACAAAGCTCTTAGTATGAGAGTCCTGGAGACAATTTAATGTTACAATATGATTCAGAAAGCACTTGGATTTACAGCTCAGGTGAAAATGAAATTCGGTGAAAAACGCGATAGCTGCAAACAAAACCTTAGTACTAGACTTTGCTTGGAAGCAAAGTCTCAGAATTTGAGAGGCCCAATTTTTACTATAAATCAACAGATTATTTTGTCTCTTGAATTGCCAAGGAGAGAACTATATTCTGAGTTTCAATGTTAGCAGCAGATCACCAGTAAGCTATTACAAATAATCAGAATCTGCAGCAGAAAATGAGCATGAAAGATGACACCGTCTCTTCTGTGCCTGAGTCCTGGTGAGACTTGAGACTCATCTGGTGAGTTCACCCAGGTGTTCCTAGTGGTTCCACATGAACACAAGAGGGAACCCACAATGATCTGTTCCTGTGCTGTTTTTTCCTGCTTTTTTATTCCACGGTTGGCCTTCGGCAAGTGGATCTAAAACATAATTCATTTAACAAATGTTAATTGGTCGGATATCTCTGGACAGAAAGGACAGGTAGATCTTGATTAGAAAGTATTACCTGATTTTAGGAAAGAGAAAAGAAGGATCATTAAATTTCAAAGAACATGAACAGAAAAAACAGGGAAGGAGGTACTTGCCAGTAGCTTCAAACCTGCTGTGTGGGTCTCCTTCTATCATGAAACCCGGTGCAATATAAGCCCTCAGTCCCAGCCTTTTTCTTCCAAAGAAGGAGTGCAGGTTGACGGTCTGGAGCTGGTTAGTGGAACTTACAGTGTGGGTCAGGCTGGTCTTTGTTTGGAGTAGTCCATGGGAAAGGATGAAATGCTTGGCTTTCTGCACCATCCTGAGCGAGGTGACCTTCCACAAAACAGCAGTCTGGGCACACAACCTGTGTTTCACCAAGCGCAGAGTTGATCCCAGGTCCTGAGCCTAAGAGCTTGAGCTAATTTGGGTGTGTGATAAGTACATTTACACTAATGTGGCAGCTCTGATCCTTTTAGAATAAGGAAATTGATTCAGTGAAATTTTGAAAAAAGATTAAATCTTCCTAGATGCTGCTGTTCACTTACCCCTTTTATTTGAATTCCATTTTCTTTCCTTTAACCTGCCTTCTTTATCCCATTTTCTTTCTCTCTGCTTATTAATATTCAGACATCAATTTCTTTCTACATACATTTTCACCTTTGCCATATTCTATTATTTCCATTGTACATCCTCTTTCAATTCTGCATTTCCTTAAGTGCTTTACTGTACATGAAATATGACTCATACTTACAACTGGAATCGGACCATGTTATCCCTTCTGAGCCTATGTTTTCTTTGATGTCAGCTTCAGGATCTTTTTCTAAAGACATTTTTCTTTTTCTTTTTTTTCTAAAGATAGAAAGAGAATATTTTGGTGGACATATACAGATCTATTTCTTGCACCATTATTGTTATTTGCATGATGCTTAAATTATTCACAAACAAAGCATTTTTTCCCTTCCAGTTTAGTCAGATGAAGGTAGCAATTCAGAATATAGAGCCAGAAGAATGATTAAGAATGATAAGTGGCTCAGGAATAGTAAGTAACTGGTCAAGTAATAGTCAAGAAAGCAACATATGCAGATACTGAACAATGTAATGGACCACCCCATTCCCACTTGGTTTACTCTAATGTTGTATCTAGTATTGGTAAGGCAATTTTCTGTGAGCAAAGGATTAATTTAATTTACTCATCTCTAATCTTAAGAGACGGGCAATGATAACAAAAAACCAAAAAAGAACATACAAAAAAACCCAAATGCCTTTTCCCACCAAATTACATTGCAAGTCTTAAGCAGTCCAGAATTTAGGAGCATAGTCTTAGGGAAGAACTAGAAAATCAAGTCTCTATTCGCAAACAGCAGAGACCAAGAGTGAAAGAAAAAAAAAAAAAGGCATATTGCTCTAGGCATTCTTTTTCTAATTTTAGGGTTTTGTTGTTTGGTTCAGTGAATTGGATCACTTTTAATGGTTCACTTAGTTGTTACTACAATAGGAAATACAGCACAGAGAGGATATTGTAGAATGTTCTGCAGTCACCCGAGCTTTAACACAATTTTTATGCTATCCAATGGAAAAATAATACCTAAAAATGTACATATAGGTGCAAATGTTCTTGGTATTTACCATAGTATCTATCTGCTACTGTCATCCACCAGTTCTGTGATCCTTACCCACTTTACATGAAAAAAAGAGATTTGTTCCTATTGCTACAAAAATGAAATCCTGACTTGTTATTTGATAACAGTCATTCACTGAGTCAGTTAACTCTTCAAAGGTCAAAGAATGATGCAATTTGGTGCAATTCTTCCTAACTGGGTAGCGGAGGTAATAACTGCATCTGGCATGGCGGAGGCTGAGATGAATGAAGATTATTTTTCACCTGAGGTGGCTGAGGCACTTTTGGATCTACAGAGGAAATGGAAAAGGTTTTCTGAACCTGAGTTAATGCTCTGTTTGAAAAGAAGAAAAAAAAAAAAAGGCAAAACAACAAAACCAACCCACAAAAAAACATTTCAAAAAACTAATCACAGCAGAAAAGCTGGCGTTTTAGAAGTAGGCACTCTGGCTGTACTCAGACACATACCAAATTGGCTTCTTATTTCAAATGGATCTTAAATATAAATGCTCCTTTGGTAAGTATCAGCATTTTACTCTGTTTATGAATTTAATGACATTGTTTCAATATCCTGCCAGCGGTTCTTGCTAGCAATCATGCAATCATGGTTTTGTGGCTCCTCTTTAATCTTCCTCAGTTTTTTTTTCTCCTTGGTGATTGTTTTTATCCAAGTTCTCATCCAGTGAAGAACTTACCACTTAGAGTCAAAGCAGTCAAGTGGGCACTTAATGGCATTAAAGAAATATTCTCTGTTGATTTCACTAGGGATGAAGAGACAGAAAGTTCTGTTGTGAGTGAGACCCGAGACTGGCATTGTCATCTAGCTACAAAGTCTGCCTGTATGTTTATTTGCCCGTGTCTTAATGCAGCCATATATAATTCTCAATTTGCACTGATCCCAGCTGGATATGGGGGTGTTTCTGTATGATAAATGTCTTTCAATTACTTAACAATAAGAAGCTGCTTCCTTGTAGCAGGGACATCAATCCTTATTTGTCACCTTCATAAACTGATCACCGTGGCTCCACCAATCTGTTGATTACTTTCTTTGGTCCATACACAAGAAATGTCACAAATACTGGAATGATTTATTTTATTTCTGCCAACATGAACTTGCTTTATTCACAAGTCAAACCAGAAGGATTAATTGGTGGCGCACTGAGATGCTGTAGTAACCTGTGAGGCATCTGTGTGCACAGAGTCCTAGTTTTCTTGTGGGGGCAGGAGGTTTGTTTTTCCCTTTGACTGTAGAAAGCTTTATTGGAAGTCATCCTTCCCCTCTATTCTGCCCTTGTGAGGCCGCAGCTGGAGTACTGTGTCCAGTTCTGGGCTCCCCGGTTCAAGAAGGACAGGGAACTGCTGGAGAGAGTCCAGCGGAGGGCTACAAAAATGGTCACAAGGGACTGGAGCACCTCTCTTATGAGGAAAGGCTGAGAGGCCTGGGTCTGTTTAGCCTGGAGAAGAGAAGGCTGAGAGGGGATCTCATAAATGTTCATAAATATCTAAAGGGTGGGTGTCAGGAGGATGGGGCCAGGCTCTTTTCAGTGGTGCCCAGGGACAGGACAAGAGTCCTGGAACAAAGTGAAACACAGGAAATTCCATCTCAACATGAGGAAAAACTTCTTTACCTTGAAGGTGGTAGAGCACTGGAAAGGGCTGCCCAGGGAGGTGGTGGAGTCTCCTTCTCTGAAGATATTAAAAGTCTGCCTGGACGCGTTCCTGTCCAGCCTGCTCTGAGTGAACCTGCTTTGGCAGGGGGCTTGGACTGGATGATCTCTAAAGGTCCCTCCCAGCCCCTACAAGTCTGTGATTCTCTCTGGTTGGTTCTGAAGGAAAAAAGAAAAACACTTAATCAAATGGTTGTAAGCTCTTGTTCAAGACCAATTTCTTGAATAGAAAAGAAGACAAAAAAGACCAGAGATGTGCAGAATACTGATGGCGAGAAGCTGATGCTTGGTGTTTCAGGTTTCTATCTGAGACAGCAGCTCAAGCACAGACTGTGGGTCTTACTGGCTTGTCTGAGAACTGACAAACCCATGGCACCTCTGACAATGACACTGGGATGGCGTTAGCTGCCTCAGTCTGCAACAGTACTGTAGAGCACATTTTTGCTGGACAGTTAAGCCAGACTCTTTTTACCAAGAACGCAGAGAGAGGCAACCAGGCTGGAGAGTGACAAGAACCATAATTTCCTATTTACCACATAGTGTTGAGGATGGTGAAGGCCACAAGAAGCTCCTGTTCTCAAATAATTCCACATTTCCCTTCTGTATCTTCTTGTTAACTATTTCTGTAGTGGTTTGAGCTAGACTTAAACTCCTGGCCTAGATATAAGAGACATTTCACTTTATTGTCATCTTAACAAAAAGTGATACAACACACAGTTGACTACCTGTTTGCAAAAGTGGGCTTTTGACTCTGGTTACAATTTCAATTAGTGTTATTTCATTCTGAGTAGCAAAGATCAGCCTATCTCTGCATTATCAATGCATAATGAAATGATCCAATTTGCTCCCAAGCTGAACACCAGCACCATTATCTGTCCAAAGCACAAGACTCTTTTCTCAGCTGTAACCTGCTTGGTTAGAAGAACTGCCTTAAGCTATTGCTCAGATATTATTTTTTTTCTTTATGTCTGAAAAATAGTCACACTATTTTCAAGGAAATCAAGGGCTTTTGAAGTGGAAATAGTACATTCTGTCTAAATTTCCTGTACAGAAAGAATGAATTGTCAGGAATGGGAAATACAAGGCAACTACACCGCATGATTGCACAAAATGACACATGATGAATATGCCAATACTTCATATGCTCTTCGGAAGCAAAACCAAGCCGTCTTGGCTTCACCAATCTGATAACTGATTCTGTATTTATGGGACTACATTTTTCGAGGGTTGAAATATGCTGTTTGAGAAGAAAGTATGAATAGGCTCGGCCCATGCTAAAAAGAAATATTTTATTGGTTCTCTAGAATGGCTTTCCTTGACCCGGAACAGAAGTTTACTTCTTTTTGTAATGTGTCATATGGAGTACAGTTACATAATTTAAAGAAAAATTGGTCTCTGGTGTGCAGTTACTGCTCTGTTCTCCCTTTATCGCGTCCTGCAGGATATACTATAACACAGTCCTGCGTCATCTGAATCAGGTGTTAGCCGTGTGTTGCAGACGTTCACAAAGTGTTGGGTAATACCTGCAGTTTCCTGGGGGCCAGCCTCACTCTGAAGGTGGGAAGCATCTTGCTCACTCTCTCCAGTGGGAGTAGGATTGAACTGGCACAGTGGTAGCATTCACCGCTCACAAGCCCTTGCTGTAACTGCAGCATCTTGGGCTGGTTAGCACAACAAAAATAGCTACTCGCTGTAATACTGAATTTATTGCACACCTGTGATGACCCCTTCTGGCTGAGCATCTTTGTAAATACCTTAACTCCCTGATCATTTTCAAAGACTTGAGGAAAATTTTCCTTCATCTTTGAAGGAAAAACAGACCATAAATGGTTCCCATACTTTCCATGGCTTGAATGCAGTCAGCATTTAGTTCTGCATCAGCAGTGGGTGGGAGGTTTAGCATCTCATGACTTGGCAGAACTAGCGATAGAAATAGAGCAAGAAATTTTGGATGAATAGTTTATTCACTGAAAAAGGCAATTTTGGGTGACTGGAACAACTTGTGAGTCCCTGCTGAGTTAGGTGGATACTTTCAGATGGAGTCTGAATAATGGAGGTAGGGTGGGAGACTTTCTTTCAGCATTTTTAGATTAAGCATTTCTTGCTTGTTTCTTGTTTTACTTTGAAAATTGCTCACATTTCATTTCAAAATGGAAGATGAAGTAGATATTTCTGAAAAAAAAGAAAGGAAAAAAAGAGCTGAACAAAATATTTTTGTCATTTAAAAAATAACATGAGTTGTTTTATTAAAATAACTGTGAAAAGTGTGTTGCACATTCACCAAATATTATCATTTTTTCATTCATCCAACACACAAAACAAATCAGTTAAGTCATCATCTCGGAACAGGCATTTTACTCTGTGGGTAGTAGCTTTGTTCTCAAGTGGGATATCTGGGACTTGATTTTAACCTCATTTCACCTCGAAAGGAAAGAAGGCCACCAGCCAGGCTGGTTGTTCTCCCAAGCCGCCTAGCAATACAGTAAGTGAGCTGATGAAGGACACCTACAGCTTCCCCAGGACTTATTCACCAATGAGCCATCTCCCATCAAAATCTGACCCATATTACAAGTGTTTATTGACCAGTAACAGAATAGTAGCTCTGATTGCTTAACCTTTTTCATTGCAAAGTACATTATGGAAAGAATACGGACATTAAAGTCTGGAAGAGGCAAACAAACATTTTCCACCATCTGGAAGGTGAAAGTTTTTGTTCTCATTCCCTCCCCTGCAGAAGCAGCCCCCTTCGAGAGCAGGTCCAAAGCCAGCTGTGATGGACAGTTGCTTTATTTGACCTCTCCTGAATACTTCATGAAGATTTCCTTACTAAGAAAAAAATTCCATTAATTTTAAACTTGGTGGAATCTAAACCACTTTCTGTTTTATGCCGTATTGTCCACTAAGTTAAAAAGTCTTGTTGACCTGACCCATCAAGATATTGCACAGTGGTTACAAACCTTTAAAATTGCACGGTGTAAAGGATAAGTAGCTGGAAACTATTGCAACAACAGAATAGTATAAAATGACTGAGCTTTTAGGAGTGGGGAAGTAATTTGCATTTTCTGATACAAATCATAGAATCATAGAATCATAGGGTTGGAAGGGACCTCAGTAGATCATCTAGTCCAACCCCCCTGCCAGAGCAGGGCCACCTTAGAGCAGGTTGCAGAGGAACCCATCCAGGTGGGTTTTGAATGTCTCCAGAGACGGAGACTCCACCACCTCCCTGGGCAGCCTGTTCCAGTGCTCTGCCACTCTCAAGGTAAAGAAGTTCCTCCTCATGTTTAGGTGGAACTTCCTATGCTCAAGTTTGTGCCGTTACCTCTTGTCCTGTCACTGGGCACCACTGAAAAGAGCCTGGCCCCATCCTCCTGACACCCACTCTTCAAGTATTTATAAGCATTGAAAGGGTCCCCCCTCAGACGTCGTTTTTCCAGACTAAAAAGACCCAAATCCCTCAGTCTTTCTTCATAGGAGAGGTGTTCCAATCCCCTAATCATCTTTGTGGCACTTTGCTGCACCCTCTCCAGCAGTTCCTTGTCCTTCTTGAGCTGGGGAGCCCAGAACTGGACACAGTACTCCAGGTGGGGCCTCACCAAGGCAGAGTAGAGGGGGAGGATGACCTCCCTCGACCTGCTGGCCACACTCTTCTTGATGCACCCCAGGATGCCATTGGCCTTCTTGGCCACAAGGGCACATTGCTGGCTCATGGTCATCCTGTTGTCCACCAGGACTCCCAGGTCCCTTTCCTCAGAGCTGCTCTCCAGCAGGTCAGCTCCCAACCTGTATTGGTGCAGGGGGTTATTCCTCCCCAGGTGCAGCACCCTACACTTGCCCTTATTGAATTTCATGAGGTTCCTCTCCGCCCAGCTCTCCAGCCTGTCCAGGTCTCTCTGGATGGCGGCACAGCCTTCCGGGGTGTCAGCCACCCCTCCCAGCTTTGTGTCGTCAGCAAACTTGCTGAGGGTGCACTCTATCCCCTCATCCAGGTCATTGATGAATATATTGAAGAGCACTGGGCCCAGTACTGACCCCTGGGGAACACCGCTCATCACTGACCTCCAGCTAGACTCCACGCCCCTAATCACAACCCTCTGGGCTCTGTCCTTCAACCAGTTTTCTATCCACCTCACTGTCCATTCATCTAACCCACTCTTCCTAAGCTTCCCTAGGAGGATGCTGTGGGAGACCGTGTCAAACGCCTTGCTGAAGTCAAGGTAGACCACATCGACCGCTCTCCCCTCATCCATCCATCCAGTCACACCATCATAGAAGGCGATCAGATTAGTCAGGCATGATTTCCCCTTGGTGAATCCATGTTGAGTACTTCTGATAGCTTTCTTTTCCTCTCCATGCTTTGAGATGGCGCCCAGAATGAGCTGTTCCATCATCTTTCCAGGGATGGGAGAGAGGCTGACCAGCCTGTAGTTCCCCGGGTCCTCCTTCTTGCCCTTTTTGAAGACAGGAGTGACACTGGCTTTCCTCCAGTCTTCAGGCACCTCGCCCATTCTCCAAGACCTTTCACAGATGGTGGAGAGCGGCCCAGCAATGACATCCGCCAGCTCCTTCAGCACCCTCGGGTGCATCCCATCAGGGCCCATGGACTTATGAATGTCTAATTGACGTAACTGATCCCTCACTTTATCCTCCTCAACCCAGGGGAAGCCTTCCTCTTTCCCTGTTACTTTCTCCAAAGCCTGTTTTTTTTTTAAAAAATGATGATATTTTATGGGGGTGAAACATTTGGGTGAAGAGAAAGATACAGAGTAAGAGGGAGACAAAAAGAAAATATTTTCCCTATAATAGCAGCTGACAACATATTCTTCATTCAGAAAATTTTCTGCCTGGAAATTGTGATGAAACCAGGACTGGTGATTTCAACTTCAGCTATATAAAGATGATATACAAGAAAGAGCTATCAATTCCTTTATGAATTCAAGATTCAAAAAAAAAAAAATCCAGTAAGTTTTATGACAGTAGAATTTCATGTAAGTGTTTTGGTTTAAAAAATTAAGTGAAATTTAATGTAATACCAATGTCTTGTACAAGTTTTACATAACTTTTGTTTCAGTTTTGATTTAAAATGTTACTTTATTCTATTTCCACATTTCCAATTTGAAAAATTCTCTGAAACCTTTTCCCCCAAGAGATTCTTTTCATGCATAGAAGAAGCTAATTGCAAATTGTAACATTTTCTAGTAGCTGAAAATTCTTCTTTAAAAAAATTTCTTGCTTAGAATGTGATATTGTGCAAAACAGAGGCCTGGGGCTTCATATCACAAGTCAAAGATATTTTTTTCATGAGATCCTATCAACCAGAATAAGTGAATATATGTTTTTTTAACACAGGCTTGCACCTTGCACTGCATATTGAAGTTCTTTTCACAATGCAGAAGTCTGGTAGAGAATGGCTGTGTCTTTATTTCCATTTCGCACCTGTTCAACAGAATCAGAGACTCAAAGCAGTTGTCCGGAGTCTCATGAGGCTGGCGCTGTAGTAGAAATAGAGCTCACTTTTGGGTTGATTCACAAATGTTGACAAATGACAGCTGCTCAGCTGCAGGACCCATGACCATATTTTTCCCTGGCTTGTCTCCACAGATGCATGCTTCATTCTGGTGGTGACACATGGCAATATGCCGAAAGGTACCCATAAGCTGTGAGAGAGTCACAGTGCTAAAATAAAAAAAGCTGTAAAAGTGGAAGATTTAATCCTTACAAGGCCATCATTAATGGTATAATCTTCCTTGGACGTTCATTTCCAGGAACTTCACTTCAATGATGCTACAGCAGTGCTGTAGAGAGGATAAACTAGTCTTTTACTCACGTAGTGGACATGGCCAAATAACAAATGAGGGAAATTATGAAAGGACAGGAGTTGTTTTGTCACATATTTATTGTGGTTAGCTTTGTCATTCTTGGCTTTTGGTGCAGACAGCTCTCACTCTGAAAAAGTTCTCTCATTAGCTGGCTCTAAAACATTTACAGAGTAACTGAATAATTGATATAATTTATGGTTTTATTGGACGGAGCTATTAAATCTCCTTCTCCTAAACAACGTTAGAGATGAAGCTCTGCAACATGCAGTTAAAAATGGAGCAACTATTTAAAGAAAGAAAGGGGCAAGAAAATCTTATTGTTCTTTCTGAACATGATAATGCTGATTGAGGCAGAATTTCCAAATACCCACTCATAAAAGTGCTGCAAAGTAAATGGAACTAGTGTGCTGTTGGGGTTTCAGGCTTTTCAGAGGAACTTTTACAAGGTCTACCTTCAAAAACACCAATCACCATTCATTTTTCATTTTATACTTGGTAGCTTGATAATGTCAACTTTGAATTTGTAGTGTTACTGTAGATCTTGTGTTCTGTCCTGAATGTGAAATTGTAGGAAAGGTAGGAAATGCTTAGGTAATAATCTCTATTACATAGGCTTGTGTGGGGTAACTTCTTTTATGGTGCTCTATTCTGTTTAGGATTACATCAAGATGCTACCTAACAGAGGTTTTATCTAACCAAAGCTGGAATATATCAAGCAGACATATACACTAGAAATAGCCATCAAAAACTCCAGTCTTGGTCAAAAATGAGACAGTGCCATTTTTAGGGTATGGTTTGTTTGTCTGTAGTATAGATATCTACCTTCCACTTAGATGCATTTCTTGCTAAAAATGCATATTTTTTAACATTAATTTAAAAAAAAAAAAACATACACATAACTTGTTTTAAGTTAGGTGAGACGAAACATTCTCCAAAAAAGTCTGGGCCTATACTGTCCTGTATATACTGACATATATATATATACACACACATACATATATATGTACTGACAGTATATACTGACAGTAGTGACTAAGGAGCATGGAACATGGATGTGGTAGTTAAGGAATCTAGAGATAGAATATTCATTGATGAGTCCTTACCAAAGTAGATGATATAGGCCTTTTAGCTGAGCAAACATACAAGTTTTTATGCTATGCTATGATCTGTGAAAAAAAAACCAACCCACATATCTGGTAACTCTTGTTTTGATTTTGGTGGAAGAATCTCCCAAAGAAATGGATGTGCCTATGATACCACAAAGTTTCACAGTTTCGCAGACCCCAGCTCCTATGAGCATGTCATTCAGCAATATTTTTAACTGAAAATTAGGTGTGAAAGGTTCCTTGTGCAGTGCAAAGGAAAAATAAAAACCTAGGAATGAGATACACACTAGAGCCTGCAGAATGGAAAGTTTCCTGTGGAGTTTAGTGAGAAATGGCTGAGGAGCTCCTGGAAAAAGGCATTTCATTGACATGTGAGACACTGCAGTAAGAAGCTACAGCATCCGGTAGGCAAGTGGTTATAGCACTCACCTGGAACGTGCAGATCAAATTCATGTCCTTTCTGTACTCATCTCACTGAGGAAACTGTTGAAGCACCATGAAATACTCTGTGATAGGGCCTTCTCAGTCCCTGCATGTGTTTGGGACGCAGAGACAGAGAATGACTTCATATTCCACTGCTTTAGATTTGCGTTTAGGAAGGGGACACTCTGTTGCCAGTCCTCAAGACAATGTATTTTAAATGTTTTCATGTAAGGTGGAACAGCTTCAGCAGGGGTGTTGGGGAGAGCACCACTTCAGATCAGTCTGCAATCTGGTAGATGTGACCATTTCCTAGTTGAAGGAAGACACAGGTTAAAGACAGCTAAAGCAGACAGAGATCCTAGAATCCACTTAAACTTTGCATTGTGCATGTTTTAAATACCAAATTTTTGGTGTAAAATCTGGGCATTCACTTTACAACTTCTTTGGAAACAGGTACCAGGTGAGGACGTCCTAGGCTTGCTGTAGTAGATCCACATCATTTTCCATTCGTAGGGGTGGTTAGAAAAAAGTCTGTCTTCAGAAAATTGCATGGATTTTTAGGCTTCTAGTAGCATCATTCTGTACATCATGAGATACATAGATAAAATTACATAAAGTGATTTGAAAACAAAAGGGTCAGCTTTCACTCATTGCAAGACTTTTCCATTTATTTAATTTGAATGTGTTACTGGAAGCAATTGCTTTCTGTTTTCACATTTAAAACTGTGCCATAGTATGGCAATGGCTAAACAGTAAAGCAAGCTACATACCTGCCAAGTATATCGTGATCCTCTGATACCAGCCCAGCAGGCTGAAGTTAAAATAATCCAGCTGGCTCAGCAATTGTGTGGATGCCATTTATGGCAGCACTGTGTAAGTGGCAGGAAGGCTAACTCAGGGCTTCCTTTATTGTTTTGCCCTGCGTGCTTTATGCCCACTAGGACAGGATTTGCACTGTCAGAAATGCTGATTCTTGTGACTTCAGCTCTCTGCATTTTGTCGTCTCTAGCAGCACAGTCCAGCTGTTTATGCATGTCTAATACGTCTCCTAAGGGCATTTGTAAAGGAAAACAAGATGCCCCTTCAAGGAAGGTAACAAACAATCTAAACTCAGCTGCATTTTACACAAATTACAGTGACTTGATTCCTACTGCGCCTCAGCCTGTGGCACAGAGCGTCTGGGACATTGTCGAGTTTTCACTGGGTTTCGCAGCTGCTCAGTAAATATGTAACTTGTAAAATTTTTTTGTGTGTGGGAGAGAGAAATTCATACCTGCTGTGTATCTAATTGAAAGACACAGATTCCTAGTGTTGCCTTAGCCTGCTAAATCCTTCTCTTCCATCTCAGTCTATGCATGTTGCATTGTGGGCATTGCAGAGCGGAGCTGCACTTTAGGCTCAGCTACTGAAATGTATGTTCCCATGATGCAGGCTGAATAACAGTACTTGGCTCCTCTAAAATGTCTTGCTCGGTGTTCAGGATCTGCAGGATGAAGCTCTATATCCTTTCTGCCATGCTTTAAATGCTAGTTCCTCTGCTCATATTGCTTGTTGGAGTACATAGTGCAATGTATTCCATTTGACATCAACAAAAAACGTTCTACAGACTTTGAAAAGGGATGTCATTCAAGCACATGGTAAATAGGAGCAAAATCTACTGAAATAGGTGTGCTTCCCTTCCTCATGAAATGGTACCCATGACCGTAACAGCAAGGCCATTTTGAATAGTGTGTGCAAAGGGTAGAGATGGAGCTTTCCAAGGTGGAAATTGGGTCTCCTGAACATTAGAGTGTTAGATGCACAACATATCCTTTTCTGCTCTTTCTTCAGACCACTGTATGTTTTGACTGCTTTGGAATGTCCGGCCTGCAGGGCATTATTCAGATGTTAAATACCTTTGATTATAATTTTTCAGGGTTTAGGTATGATCCATTTTGCTTATCTTGATTCAGTTGTATGGTGGTGCCATTTGAGGTGACCTTTGGTGTCTGAGACATCTCCAGAGGATTGGTTAGTATGATACTGGAGATCTGTGCTCTGCTCAATGTCATGATTTAGCAAATGGAGGCTAGATCCCTAATGTGGCTGTATGTGATACTTTATTTAGAGAACTGAGTAAAACCCCATGTGTCTATGCTTACACAGTGGTTATAAGCTCCACTTTACAGACATGAAGATGAAGAAGCACTATTTGGGTGTTTTTCATCTCATCCTAGGGAAGATGTCTAAAACGATTCAGATGCGTCGCATCCTAGAAATGCCTGTTCTTCCTCATTCCTTGACTTACTTATATCAAAGTACTGTAGGTAACTAGCTCATGTGTATGTTGTAGATACTAAAAGTCAGATGATTTAAATTCCGCCCTGGATGTAATACCTGATAAATAAAAGAGACAACCTGCTGTTGCCTAATCATAAGAGCTCTGCTTAAGAACTGCAAGACTACAAAGAAAGGCAGAGAAAAAATACAGCTATGTAGAACAATGTACCTTTGATATGATAGTGCGTAGCTCATTAATTGGTTACTGTTTGGTCCAGTGTGGGTAAGATGATAAAAATCTTGTGAAATTGCAGTACTGTAATATATCTGATTTTACTGTGGACAAGTCAATTCAAATCAAAATAGGCTTTTAATAGAACAGTGGCATCTGGTATTTGAGTATTTGTAGGAGATAATATCTATGAAGATTTATTTTTCTTATACAGCTGTTGGATAAAGGTCAAGCAGCTAGGTTCTAATATTTAATAGTGAAGTCATATCTACTCATAGGATACAGTAACCTGAGTTTACTTTGAGGTTATGTATACCAAACATAGCTAATTAATCAATACAATAATTGGTTCATGAAAGATGAAAAAGGTGATAACTATAAGCTTTATTGAGCTGTTTTTCAGTAAGTAATGTATCGTGTCCTGTGTCATGAATACGTATTCTTTCTGATAAGCTGTGATTGTGACTATAGGAGCACTTACATTTTTGTTAGATTAATCCTAATTCTTTTCCTAAAGGTAGTAGCTCATAATCTCTGTATTCTTTGTGGACACACACTTCCATTAATAGTTGGATTATTTATTTGTTATAAGACAATAAACTAACAAGTCAAAACACAAAACAAGAAGAAACACATCTCATTGAAAAACTGGAACTCATGTTGTGTAGAAATGTAGGGGTTTTTTTCACGTCAATATCTTCAGCTTACGAAGAAGTTTGAAATATAAAGTGCTGTGTCCTATTTCTTTCTAGGTCTCCTATGTAAAAGCTATTGACATCTGGATGGCTGTGTGCCTTCTCTTTGTCTTTGCTGCGTTACTGGAATATGCAGCAGTCAACTTCGTTTCACGGCAGCATAAGGAGTTTCTGAGGCTTCGAAGAAGGCAAAGAAGACAAAACAAGGTACGGCTGCTCTTTACTTGGGGTGACTGAGTCTGCCCTGTCAGCCCACTGATGTGTAGTTGATTTCTCATCTCAGTCTGTCTTGCCCTTGTAGGAGAGTCTCATTCTAAAGTTTCCTTTTGAGTGATTTACTCCTTGAGAGAGAGCTGATAACTGGCTGCTGAGTTTATTTGCAGGTCATGAAGTTATTGATAACTGTCAATAGACTGGTGACTGATTCCAAGAATTTTATTCTCTTCTTGCAATTGCTGATGCAGATGTACCTTTACAGCATTGCAAGCAATGACATAGGTAGAATACCAAAAGTATTTCCTTGACATCATCCAGATGTGCTGACATCAGCGCATGCCTGAGGCCTGTGTTTTCTAGTGCTACCCTAGCTAGTCAGGCTAAAATGGAAGATTTCTTAGCGTAGCCCATTGGCATTTCTGCCCTCACTTCTAAACCACCAGCATCTGGTGTCTTTCCCAGCTCAAACTAGGAAACATGGCCACTTTAACCAAAGAGAAGGATTAGGAGAATTGCCTCTCTAGATTCTCTTTCACAGTTTGTTACTGATACAAACTTCACATTTTTAACAAACGGCCTTTTCGTGAGTATCATTATCATGTTATTTTATACCAGTGACTGAAATATAGAAAAGAGGCTTGTTTTTAACTTAGATGTCATTCCAGAAATATTTTTAGGAAGCCTGTCCATCTTTCCCAATTTTTTCTTTGGTAAATGGCAAGACAAGAATAAATATGAAATTGAATTTTAGGCCAGTTATGATAATTCTCACAATTATAAAGGCTTTGTCCTTGCTGAATCTGTGTCACTGGTTTTTGGTATCAATAGAAACACTTAGGCTTACACTGTACATGTGCATTTACTAGGTGAAGTAAATATTTGCTTGAATTGCATGAGTGCTTCAAGCCACAAATAATGGTTTCCTTTACAAGAGGGATGACAACAATGGTACAGGGCATTTCTGTTTTGACAGGTATGTCTAATAAATGTCCTGTAGCTAATGTAATATTTGATGGATGATCTGGGAAGCAATACAGTGCTGTTCTCTGGTTTAATATTATTGTCAGGTGAATTGAGATTCCCGTTAAGATTAGATTACAGGAGAGAGAAGAGATGCTTGCCCGTCTGCAGGCACGCGTCCCAGAGGCACTGCCACTGGTAGCCTTTGTTTCCATAACCAGCGTGGTGACAGCAGAAGCTGCTGCATGGGGTCTGTAATTTCAGTTTTGGATACAATGTCTGCTTTAGAGATAAACATGTAGGCAAGAAGCCACCATTGGTAAGTAGTAGTATTCAGTGATATCATTCAAAAATTATGAGGTTTTGGTCTGTGGAAGTGGTCATTTGTCTGCTGTGGGAATGATTTCTCTGGTGACTATTAAAAGAAAGTGATTTAAAACCAAATCACGAGAAGACCTGTGTTTATCCTAAGCCAGTCAGTACACGGATTCTTTGCAAAATGGGTAATGGCCTAATTAAATACAAGGCAATATTCTGCTGAGTAAGAAACACCTGTCCATTTGCACAGGCTTGCTTTCACTTTTCCTATGAATCTGGTTGCATGAATTTCAAAATAGGAAATAACGACACTAAGGCCATCTCTTTAGGAGATGTTTTCTGCATCTCTTTACTTGAATTCGTCTCTCACGATTTTCTCAGTTTATTTTGCCTTGAAAGTGATTCATGTTATTTTGCATGATGGTCTTCTCTAACTGAGCCATTCTTCTCTTTGCGTGTTGTGTATGTTTGTCGTTGTGTTGCTGCTGTGCTATTCTCATTCTTGCTGCTGCTATCTTTGCTGACACTCTGGGGACAGGCACAGACTATGACTGTTGGGAATGAAAGCGTCGAGTCCGTGCGGCGCATGAATGGCTTGCGGAGCAAAGAGTCATCAGCTTACGGGACAGTGAATCAGATCGGCAATTCAAGTTTGAGGGTAAAACTGTAGTGAGAAAGAGAAAGCAAGAGAGAGTTTCAGTTTGTGCAACGATGTCATAAATCAGCAAAATGGATGATTTTGATGGCATCACTGGTAGTCTCTTGTATTCTCTTTGCTGAATGTCCCCGCAAAATACAAAGAACTGTCCCCAGCATGAACAGCAGTTTCATGTTGTACATTCTTGTGGCCCATCCTTATGCTTGCTTTTTCCCATGGTTGCTTGTGCTACTCCCATTGCAAACCTCCCAAGGAAAGTGCATGTATATTCAATAGCCTGGTTCTGTATAAACGCAAGATGAATGGGGGGGACAGAAGCACAGGAAATACCTTGAGACAGTAAATCCCACTTTGTATCATCTTTCAGATGAAAACATTCCAACAAAACTTGGTATGTATAATGAAATGCATTTTTACCAGTATGGTATTTATTCCTGAACTGTCAACCTGCAGTGTTCCTCCTTGTGATGTCCTGAGTCCTGCTTAGTGGAGTATGAATAGCTATGAATGAAAAGATGTATTTCATTGGTTTCTTTTTATTTGCTTGGAGAAGAGCCATGGGGCTGAAATCTTTTACACGGTGTAACATGTAGCAGATCAGAAGCAATGTGATAGCAGCTGATAGATCCAGATTACGGGTGAGTTGTGGAGGTAATAAATTCAGTGATGGAGAGGGAAATGAGCTTAGTGTGCAGCTCACTGCTTGGTACTGGTGGCTGAGAAATGAAATGTATTCATTTAAATAAAATGGGACCAGGATTTAAATCTTTCAGGACCTGATTTCCCAGAACAAAAACACTGCCTGAGCAGCTTTTGAGCTGTAATGGGCCTCTGACTTTGATCAAGCTCTGTAAAGTTACATGATTATAAGATGCAGATGATTTCAGTGGATTTTGTGCACTGTAAAGGGAATTAGTAGCTTTCAAAATCAAAGCAAAATAAAAACCGTT
Organism: Rhinoptilus africanus; assembly: GCA_013400135.1. Lineage (NCBI taxonomy): Eukaryota > Metazoa > Chordata > Aves > Charadriiformes > Glareolidae > Rhinoptilus > Rhinoptilus africanus. The sequence goes on from VXBO01011463.1 coordinate 496,780, forward strand.
TGGCAAAATTAAGATAGAGGGTTTACAATGCAATACATTGTTCACTTTCAGAACTACGATATCAAGCAGTAGAGCCTTCATTTCTGGATACTTTCTATTGTAGAAATAGTCATATTTACATATATACAAAAATGAACATAAAAAGAAAAAATTGAGGATCTCTCTAGAAGATATGACTAATATTACTATGCTGCCACTGGAAAGCTGATGCCTTAAAACTACAAAACCAGCCCAAGTAAGTACTCAGTGTTGCGTGTCTTTCCAGTCACAAAGTGCTAGTGCTCCAGCTAAGTTTGTGTAAGGCCTGGTTATCCTCTCTCTAAGGAAGCTTGCAGAAACCTCTCTTCTGCTTTTGAAAATTGTGTATTACATACACAGCCAGGGCAGTACATAGAGGGGACATGTCTCTGCAGTACTTTTGCTGCAGAAGCCTAAGAGCTGGAGCTGCACTGGCATTGCTTTCTCCTGGAGAACTCCCACCACAGAAGTGATGCACGCTGGAGAGGTGAACAGAGGAGTCATACCAAGACAGAGGTTTCTGGAACAACGCTACCATAGCTGCAGCTTGGTATTTTTCTGCTCATGACATTTGTGTGCAGAGGAGAACATAGCAACATAGCCTGTGGTGCCACAAGAGTCCTCACAAGCAGGACACAAGAACTGCTGAGGTGTTGCTCACTAGTTTATGGTGAATGCAAATCTAAAAGTCATAGTCAAGAGGGGTAAAGAGTGTAAAAGAAGGGTGATTGAATATTTATACTGTATCATTCAGTGCTAATCTGGGGGGAGAAAAAATAGGTGGTAAATCACACCTGACCAGGATTCCTGGATTTAGTGGCTAGATTTACAAAACAAGAAAAATACTGTTCTCAGTTTTGTAAGCCTATATCTCTGTCACTGCTTTCATTATTGCTTCTGCTGGGTCTTATTCTTTTTAGTGCTGCAACCCTCAAAGCATTGCATGAAAGCACAAGACGTCTTAAGAGACCATCAGATCTCTTAAGCCAAAAATCAAACTGGTTAATATTTCTCTAGGAAAGTCTGGGTTATATTTTTGATGGTCCAGAAATTGTATTTACAGCTGAACCATTGATCTGTGATTGCATTAGAAAAGATTGCACTATCCGGACCTATTGCCTTCTTCCCTACAGAATAGATCCCTGTATCCCCAGGTAATCAGTGCTTCAACTTGTCTGCCTCACCCATGCACTTTCTGTTGGAGGAAGCATTCAATGCTTGTCCAAAAGATTTGTGTAGTCTTCCCGCTCATGGTATAGCAATACTTCACTGCTGAGAGAAATAATTGCCTATTTTATCATGATACTACTTTTTGTATAGAGTATAGGCTGCAGAAGCCATGAGTCTGATGGTGCTGAGGATGTAGTACAGTTTCACTATATTAAAATCTAAATTTACATAGTGCAGATCACCTGAAAGAAAAGAACTTATTTTTAAAATATGATTTGTAATAATGAAAAAAGATTTACTTATTTTTCAAAATGACGGGTTTCCGGGGAAGCACAAGAACACTGTTTACACAGGTTCAATCATCCCCTTTTGAAGACAGTAATTATTATTTTATAGGATCAGTAGTCAAAATGTGTCAAAGTACACCAGTATTCATACCATCATCTCAAAGATGACTTCCTAAATTATATGTGTGATGGTTACCACTGTGACCAAGAATAGGGGTTAAGTTTGGGACCGTTAGTGTTAAAAGCAATACTTTATAGCTTGAACGAAAAACTGTGCATCTGTAGGCTGTGAAAGATTTTAATCCCATGTGCAGGGAACAAAGAACAATACAAATAACAATGCTGCAGCCNGAGCCACAAATCCACAAATGGTGTTTTCAAATGAAAGAGCTGGGACTGAGACTAAATGTTTACAGCAGCAAAGGATAACTCCACTAAGCAAAGATGGCAGCACCTGATCGAGTGCTACAGAGAACTGCTGGTCTCTGGATGGAGCTGCTGGTGAAGAGACGGGAACCTCAAGTGCCCAAACAATGTCACTGTGACTGTCAAGATAATATAGTATTTCCATCTTTAAAAAGGAGAAGAGGTATGCATTGAGGAACACTGATTTTCAAAGGCCATCTCTGCCATTTTGATCGTATCAAATCATATTGAAATCCCTCCATCAGACACCCCAAACAATTTTGTAGACTCGCCCATTGAAAAAAATCAGTGCCTTCAACCCAACTTTGCCTTTAAAAACACTTGGTAGTACTGCCCCCGGTGGAATTTTTTGCCCGCTAGACCCTGTGTGCACCCGGCTCGGCGGGATGACGTGCACGCTTCGCCTTATGTAAGGTGCTGCATCATGTGAATAATGGAAGTGCTCAAGGAAAGCCCTTTCTGCTGAGCTATTTTTGGTACTCGGTGAGCAAGCTCAGGCACACGAGTTTCATTGTGAAAAATAGGAATCCGAGTCTGAATGGCTTTCTCTCTCACATCTTGCTTACTTAACGGATTAAAGAGCACATAGCTTCTGCTGTAGATAAACACCCTCAAGATATTGCGGTTACTTTTCTTTCTCCAGGGCAATTGCATTAGCACTTTAATGTAACTGTGCAGAAAAAATCCAGCAGAAGATAAACACACCAAAGTGATCATTTAGCTTGAAGTTATAGTCCCCCAGATGACTGCACAGAACCAGTTAAATAATAGACACAATACATTTCAACATGTTGCTATATCACCTCGTGACTTCATCTGAATGACCTTGTCTCTCTTTTTATTGTGAGCATGAATAGGCTAGGAAAGGCCCGAGTTAACATCAGCCAAAGTATCTTTATTGTTTATTAAATGGACTTACTACATCGGGTTTAAACATTTAAACAAAAGCCTAATTTCAAACAGGAAAAACGTCTGGATATAAACCCTTAGTCTAGCTCTAGGCACAAGTCTAAAGAGATACAGGAGTCCCCAGAAAAGAAGTCACCCATAGGAAAAGAACCAGTTCAGCCATTGGGGTGGTATCCAAGCAAAATGTGTCGAGGTGGGCAGACTAAGCTTATTGGAGATGCAGATTTTCCAGTGAAAAGCAAACACATTCAAAGAAACAGTGGAAGAGAGAAATTGCTTTTCATAAGGGACTGTTTATCAGTGTTGCAAAAGTGAAATGGAAGCTTTTCCCTCTCTTATTGGAGGAAGGAAGGTAAAAAATGCAAAACAAGTGTTTGTGTTTCATGTGTTTTACAGCCTCAGACATCGTAAGATGATGGACTATATGAGGTGGACTTTTCACCCCAGAACAAGAAACGGAAGAGAAAAAGCATACTTACATTTCAAAGGCAGACTAATTTATAGAATATGTAATACCAGTTCCTGAGAAAGACCTCAAAATATCAAGTACCAAATATCTAAACATCCATTTAAACTGGTAGAGTACAAGTGTGTAAGCTGAAGCAATGGAATCCAGGTATGAGAAGAGAGGCAAAGGCAGGAGAGCAAAATCAGGAGAACAAAATTCATAGTTCTGAAAAAAAACCCCAACCAAACCCCAACCAAAAAACAAAATCACAAAACCAAACAAATCAAAGATTGAGGACAGTGAAAAAAATGCCTAGTCTAGAGGTGGTGGAAACCAGAGAAATGAAGCACGAGGGGGAGGCTGGTAAGGCTGCAGAATGGTGAATCTTTATATCCGCTGAAATGATCAGAACTGTGCGACACAGAGTACTCTGCGGGAGCAGGGAACGGATAATCAAACCACAGGCACCAGGCACAGCACTAAAGCAGCAAGCAGGACATGATAGAGTATAATGACTCATGTTGGCCAGCTTGAAAATATTTTAGCAAATTACTCCACGTTAAATAAGATATGAACAGGATATAAATGTTGTTTAAAGGGGCTTCAAAGCAGTAATATTAAAATATTTCAGATCTGGGACAACAGAATGACTGTATGCTGCACCACCTGGGACAGGAAGGACTGGAAAAGCCAGAAGGGGTACTCGATAAAGTTTTTTTTTTTTTGTTTTCTCAGTAGTGTTACTTTGCTTTAGAAACTCCAAGTCCTCTCTTGTACCTACCCAGCACGCAGTGGCTGAAAGGATGAGCTCTGAACTGACAAGCCTTGGGGACTGAAGTTTGCACTTCACTCGAGTGAGTTTGTCCCGGTAGTTACTCAGGAACAGCAGGAAACACGCCAGAAATGAACTGTGCAGTTTTCCAGCTCATGAAAGGTGCTCTCCAGCTGGGTGCAAATGTCTCATTTTTTATTATACCTAGGGGAGAGTGCAAACTGAAAATAGGGCAGAGGGAGATAGAAAGAGCCAGGAAACAGTGTTCTTATTTTTGATGCTTTAAAGCAACAAGAAGTAGCTTTTTCAAGAACCACGTGCCACAGGCACAAGCTTTTGTTTTCCAGATTATTAGAAATCGGAGATTCTTTTGCTGGATGTGTTCTGGCCCACCTTATTTCATGGAAGAAAAGCCAGTCAAATATGTGTTTCATGTTAAAAAAAGAAGAAAGGGGACTTCAGGGGGAGTATATTTAAATTACCCCTACCCAAGACTTCAGAACCACAGTGAAAAGCCATTGCCATCCCAAGATTTAGGCTTAGGCTGCACAAGGGGTCAAGGAAACAACTTTGCCTCAAAGTTGGCTCCTTTTTTCTTTCCCTGTAGGTAGCGTATCTTTAGTCTTTCCCTGGCCAGAGTCAGGACCCACTAAGGCCTTGGTCTCAGGGTTTCTAAATGCAGTGATGGTCAGGTCCTCTTTCCAAAGAGGGGTGAAGACACCTGGGAGGGGAAAAGTTTCTGATTGCCAGGGGTCCATAATGACACTTCTGTCAGTTCTGAGTTCTGTCCCAGCCTTCCTTTTCAACAGCAGAGCATTTCAGCGTGAATAAATGTAAATTAGTATTTCTGCAAGAGAATGAAAGGGTCACGCAGTTAGAGCCAAGCATAATACAGGCTGAGAATACCAGCACTGCTGTACCCGTGTATTTCTACCCTGACTTGCAACTGTGCTCACCCTGTGCATCTCCAGAGCATAGTACACCCGTTGTATCAAATTACATGGTAAATTGGTAAGATGGGCAAGTGTTCAGTAGGATCCATGAAATGCATATTTACATCTGACCCAATTAATCCCGTTCTCCACAGGGGATAGAAGCTGCTATTTGAATGTAATTAATTGTGAAGCATTCTGTAATGATGTTGTCCAAATGACATTGTGCAAAACCAAATTGTATTAACTAGACTGTTGAAATCTCATGCTGTCTCAAGGTCTGACAAACTTCACGGGTTCCAGTAAAAAACAGATTTTATAGCACTTTAAAAAGTGGTGTTGAAACCATTTGTTTCTCTATCTTTTTTTCCAGAGGGAAAACAACATTGTTTAGTCATTTCTGTCCAAGTTAGCAGCCATTGCTTATGGTAAACTGATCAGTCAGAGCCTGATTCTGACATATTTAATGAGGATTTAATGAAGAGACATGTTTATTTCCCTTGATCCACTATTAGAACAAGTTGTTATTTACTGTAAATATGGATATCTGTACTGGGGTATTTCTTTTGCTGCCTGTTTTTTTGAGGGTTTCTTTGGGTTGTTTTATTGTTTGTTTTTTCTTTGGTGGTTTGGGCTTTTTAATAACAATAATCTATCTTGTACAAGAGAAGCGATTGGCCAACTGGGAGTGAATGGATAGGTGGGGAAGGAGATTTTCTTTGCTGCAACAGGAGGTGGGGACTAGGGATAGTTACACTAGGAGGAATAAACACCTTGAAGCTCCACGTATTATGAATGCTTGTTACTGAGTCTTCCCAGAATCCTCACAAAGACCCATTTCAAGTTGGCAGCATCTGAAAACTCCTTGCAAAGCCCAACCACAGGTCACTAAAAATGTACCCACTTCTGCTCTTGTGAGTGGACTCTCCTCATGGCATCTCAGAGCTGGCACAGTCCTGGCTCTTCCCACACAACACTTCACTACAGCAAGATTCAGTGGTTAAAGAACTGGCTTGACAGCCGCACCCAAAGAGTGGCTGTCAATGGGTCCATGTCCAAGTGGAGGCCAGTGACAAGTGGAGTCCTTCAAGGATCAGTACTGGGACCAGTCTTGTTTAACATCTTCGTCAGCGACATGGACAGTGGCATAAAGTGCACCCTCAGCAAGTTTGCCAGTGACACCAAGCTGTGTGGGGCAGCTGACACACTGGAGGGAAGGGATGCCATCCAGAGGGACCTCGACAGGCTGGAGAGGTGGGCCCATACCAACCTTATGAAGCTCAACAAGAACGAGTGCAAGGTCCTCCGTCTGGCTTGGGGCAATCCCAAGCACCGATACAGGCTGGGCAGTGACTGGCTTGAGAGCAGCCCTGAAGAAAAGGACTTGGGGGTGCTGGTGGACGAGAGGCTCAACATGAGCTGTCAGTGTGCACTTGCAGCCCAGAAAGCCAATCGTATCCTGGGCTGCATCAAGAGAAGCGTGGACAGCAGGTCAAGGGAGGTGATTCTCCCCCTCTACTCTGCTCTCTGAGACCCCACCTGCAGTACTGCGTCCAGTTCTGGAGCCCCTACTACAAGAAAGATATGGATGTGCTGGAACGTGTCCAGAGAATGGCCACAAGGATGATCCGAGGGCTGGAGCACCTCTCCTACGAAGACAAACTGAAAGAGTTGGGGTTGTTCAGTCTGAAGAAAAGGCGGCTCCCAGGAGACCTTATTGTGGCCCACCAGTATCTTAAGGGGGCCTACAAGAAAGCTGGTGAGGGACTTCTTAGGATGTCGGGTAATGGTAGGACTAGGGGGAATGGATTAAAACTAGAGATGGGTCATTTCAGAACGGACGTTAGGAAGAAGTTCTTCACCATGAGGGTGGTGAGACACTGGAACAGATTGCCCAGAGAGGTGGTGGGAGCCCCATCCCTGGAATATTTTAAGGCTAAGCTGGATGGGGCTCTGAGCAACCTGGTCTAGTGGGAGGTGTCCCTGCCCATGGCAGGGGGGTTGGAACTAGATGATCTTTAAGGTCCCTTCCAACCCTGACAATTCTATGATTCTATGATTCTTAGATCAGTGTCAAAAAGGACTTTTTGGAAAGTTCAGTTTTCCAGTGGCTAGTTGAATATATCTGGCATACTGAGTGTGCCAGAATGTTTTTAGCTCTTGGATAAACAGATTGGAAAGGTAAGAAAAGACTACTGTGGCTGCCTAAACATGTGGGGTAACAGAAGTCCAGAATCCTACATGTGAATTTCTGCATTGAGCCTGTAACTTCTCTCTGAGCTATAGCATAGCTCTTCATTTAACTTCTAACCTCTGGAAGTAATTTCTCACACAGATACTGTGCATGCATTGGTAGACAGATGTATATAATCCACTTGCACAAGTGCCAGTTATTTTACCAAAGTGCTAAGGTTTTAATTTCTCTGTGATATCATGACAAGACTCCTAGGAGACATGAGGCCTTTATTTTCACGCCTCACCTCACTCCCTTCAAGCAGTACTCCATGTAGTTTTCTGAGATAACTCTTTCTGCTAGTCATGTGGAAGTGCTCTGCTGTGACTGACTCATTCATTTTTCTGTTAAGCCTTCCCAAGCCTGTTGGTGGTAGAGACTTGCCTTCAGGTGCTCTGTAATCTTCATCTGTCCAAAGAATAACTAACTAAGAATGGAAATCACAATCTCATTAGAGATCTTCTGAGTTGCACAAATGTGAGATCTTGCATGCCATTCTAGGAAAGCAAGTTGTGCATTTCCTCTTCAGGATGTAAAGTCGTACAGGTACCCACAAGGAGCAGCCCTGTTACTCTAGTACAAATTTACCGAGAAATTAATTTATCTGTTGTTTGTTAACTTACACCAGCTTTCTGTTTCACTTTCATGGAGGGCTCACTTTTCTACTATGGTTTGTCTTTGTTGTCAAGTTAACAGGAAAGAGCTGTACAGCAGATATTTCTGGAAAGAGCACAGGGGTTTACCACATTCGATATCTTAAGGTTTTGCAAAGCAGTGTAGAATTGGACACTACATTTGCCCCATCTGCAGAATTTTGGTCTTGTAAGCTTTTTCCTGTGCTGAGCATGGCAGGCAAGGGAAATTATAGCAAGTATAATCAATTGTGATGCCACTACGGGCTGGTGAAATAGAGAGAACTTGTGCATCACAGCATGCTCTTTTAGAACCTTTGGTATCTTCTGTCTGGTAGAGTACTGCAATGCCCTAATACTTTTTTTTTTTTCACTGTTACATACCTGGATGAATTAAGATGTATTTGCCCCCTCCCATGTGTTTCATTGCATGTACAACATGGGTGCACAAGTACTCTGTCCTAACTTTGAAAGGTTGTGGTGGCCCTGACACTGTCACGGGACTTCCCATGTGAAACTTGAGGGTCATTTTTGTGTTTTCGGATATTTACACCACCGAGCAGGTACTCAAGTCTTCTGAAAATCACTTTGTGCTTTTCCTCAGTAATTTTCCAGCCCTATCAATAGTCTACACATGTATTTCCTATGTAGTGGCTTCCAGTGGCTATTGCAAGAAGACAATTGCCTTTCTTCCAAGTTTTGCAAGTTCTTGTCCCATCCTATACAGAGGAACAGTGGGAAATTATGCAGTCATTCAACTGCAGTTTCCATATTAGACCATAGTGTCAGCTAATTACCCATCGGACAGGTCCCTCCTTGGATATTTGTGGATGTATGTATGTGTGTCTAAGATGAGAAAGCAGAGGAGGCATAACATATTTTAGCTATTATTTTCTCTACATTAGCTTTTCACTGTGTTTTCCACATAGGCCACTATATTTCTTTTATGCCTGTCTACCTAGTAATTGCCAGTTTCCCCCCAGCTCTCATATGCGGGCATGTCCTGCCATGCCTGGGCTTCAGCTTTTCTGTATGTACTAATTTTAGCTCTCTCTCTGAGCCTCTCACATTTGGGTATCATGTGTCTCACTCCAGGTAGCCTCACCAATATTTCTGGTAATGATTTCCCAGCAAATCTAAAGAGGATTAATGTTTTCTTGTTTTATTTGATACTTTAAAAATTATTGCTCTATCTAGCTTTCTTTGATTACTTTGCAACCCTTTCCCTACCAAGTACAAGCTTAGTTGCTCTTCCTATCTGGTTTGCAAATCTGTTTGTTGGCTTTTCAGTCTAGTCACTGTGTTCTTCCTGTAGCATTTGTTTTTCAGCTTAACCTCTCTACCTAGCCATAGCCAAATTTCTTATCACAGACCCCATAAAACTGGATTCCTATAAGTTTTCTAAAAAGAATAGGGTGGAAATAAAAGATCTTTATTTTATAAAAATATGCTCTTGAATAATTATTTTAGTAATGCCTACAGAAAGGTATAATATAATACCTCTGTAACAATAGATACTTGTTTTCAGGTTTACATCTTAGGCAAAATTAACTTGTCACCTGTTCAAGCTAAACATGCTGCATTATAGTCAGAAGGCAAAGACATTTGTAGGAAAATTTCTTCTCATCATTATCCAAACTTAGATGTTAAATAGCCAGATTAGCTTTGAAATTCATGGGGCAGCTATTCAGGAACCAGCTGCATTTCTTTGTTGTGAAGAGCTCCATCTGGAGATGATGAAGGCAGCTGTCCTGTGTTAGGCCAGGGCTCTGTCTGGTACAGGACACTCTCTGTGACAGCAATATGTCCTTGATGCATCCTCCTGGGCTCCAAGACTTTGCAGCTCAAGGACTTTCTAAGCCAGAGGTGGTATTTTTGTGATGAGCAGCCTTTACTATTTATGGATAGAGCAGTCAGTTCAATGTGATGATTTATGAATTATTAAAACACTTTTCTTAAACTTGCTATGAGTTGTTCGTACTAGCTCCTTAGTATTTGTGGGACTGGGAGTACATGTGGCCACTGGTGCTGCCAGCAGTGCACATCGGGAGTGAGAGGGATGTTGGAAGAAGAGGAAGAACTTGTACAAGGTTAATCAAGAAATAGAAATAACCAAAGCTATGTATTAGGTGAAAGCAAACAGGATGACTAATTGTTTTGCAAATTGTAATGCGTATTCTCATGCTTCAGTTGGTATTTGTCATGAACAACATAATACTGAGTTCAGTGGCTGTGTCTGGAAGGAGAGCAGGGGTGAAAGAGGAAGCGGACAGCTAGTTACACTAGGCTTTTTTCTGAGATATTTCTCTTACATTTACATGAGCAACAGCAGGAAAAAGTTTAGCATATATAAGGACTTTGCAAAAGCCAACTTCATTCTGCCATTTCAGATTTCTCAGGTTGTATCTGGGGGTTGTTAGTCCATGCAAGCAAGAAATTAAAAACAATGGAGGAAAGCAAGAGTATTTGCTCCCATAATTAAAAAAAAAAAAAAAAAGGATCATGAAGCACTAAGTCAGTGCTGCTGTTCCAGATCTTCACCTTTCACATCAACTTCAGATCTTACATAAAAGTAATTGATTAGCTAGCTCTTGCAGTTCTTTTTTTATATGTCTTTGAGCTCTTCCATTTAGTTCCTTATTTTGTAGATGTCCTAGATTTGTCTGTCATGAACTTCAGTAGAGTCAGTTCCGTATTTTTTGCCAATGGGTTGGTCTTTTATTATTCTGCCCCTATTGTTATCTGTGCTGAATGTTCATACAGTGGAGATATAAACTGTGCTTTTTCATAGGGACCAAACAAGCGTGTGAGGAAAGAGTAATAACAAGTCCAAAGAGGGTAGCTTTTTGCAGGCACATAAAATGTCTTGCTCCCTAGCTGTAAATACTCTTTCTTTTCAAGTTTGCACAAAAGATGTTTTTCCCCAAATACACGACAGCTCTTTTAAGATGCTCTGGTGCTGTATGCTCCTGTTCTGCTATTACTTCTAGATGCTGGGGATGCCTGTTTGTGTTGTCTGTCTCTTATTTGGTCTTTGATCTTTGTTTACTTTCCCTTGTGGCTTATCTTGTGTTATTTTGTTGTAAAAATAATCTATTTGAATTTTACTTTTTGACATATGAAGACTGATGATTTTGTCACCCTTCTTTGTTCTCTTCTTTTCCCTTTCTTTGGTGAGTTATCATCCTGTGGATATTTGCATAGCTGGGGTTGACTAACAGTCTTATATCATGACAATGGATTTTTTTTCATCAGATGCTGTGTTTGAACCTAATAACTGTTATTTCCTGAATATTTTTCAAACCCCACATGAGACTAATAGGTGGCTTTATTGCATGTGGCATCCCAGAGAGTGTTCTCCGAGTCTCACGTTTTTTCTGTCACTGCTATTCACTCCTTGCTGCCTGACGTGACTCTCGTGAGTCTGTCAAATATTTAAATCCTTCATCTATGAAAAGAGAACCTAGTTTTCCTTATTCATCAGAAGGGAGATAGAAAGGTATTTTGAGGCATACCACACCTTATCTGTTGCGTGAGCTGTGGGCTGCCTTAGCCCAAGGCAGATGCCTGCTCTCCCAAAGCACTGTATCCTGGGGGTACAGGGGTGCCCAAGGGGTGGCCAGCATGCTGTAGTGGGAGGTGAATTTTGACCTTTCTTTTCCCACAAGCCCATGCCTCTTGCCTTCTGTATCAAAGTGAAGATTAGGGACTGGTACCAAATACATATGAATCTGGAGATCTTTTCTACCAGCAGTGTTTGAAGCTTCAAAGCAAAGAGGCTTAGACTTTAGCCTCTTTGCATGTTTAAAGTGTTACAACATAGAGAAAGCTATCAACCTGGGCGGTTATTGATTTCTATTCTGCTCTTCAAACTATAAACATAGAACCATAGAACAACAGGGAACAGGACCAGAAGAGCCACTGAGAGCCAGCTGGCAGAGCCGGCACCAGGCAGTATGCTGGGAGATTTACAGTTACCGAAAATATTAATCAGTACTCTTAAACAGTTTCTTCTGTAATGTGCCCAATATATCAGGAGTGAGTTTAAGAGAGATTTGTGAGGGATTGCTCCTCAGGGAGACTGTGAGCTGAATTATATCTCTTTGTGGATGTGTTGACCTGCAGTTGAGTATTTCTGATTTACACCCTCTAATTCTCTTTGACTTGCAAGTACTCCTGGAACAAAGGTCAGTAAAAAAGTCTCTGAACAATTATTTACCATTCTGGACAGGAACAGCAATGGGCTCTTTCTATCCAGAGGCTCTTTGGTCCCTGTTCTTTATGCAACAGCATAGGTTACAGCTGCAGATAGGCTGCTGAAATACAGCTACACAAGTTTGTATTTTGTAACTCATGTCAATCTCCTGCTGAGCTGTCTGCTTTCTGAGCCTGTGCTCTCGCCCTTTCTTAGCACTGAGAACTGCCCTTCACCTTCTAGCCCCTTTTAGAGGTTACTCCTAATTTTAACTTCTGTCTGCACTGAAGAAACAACTTTTCAACACACAGATGAGGAGCCAGGATTAATCCAATACTTATTTTGACAGTGATATAAAAGCCATAAATGCATGATGCAGTCTAAAAGCAACCTGCCTGAGCAATTAGCTCAGCAATCACACATTTAAGAAACAGCGGCAGAAGAGCAGAGCTACAGATTAAGATGCACAATGATTTTATTTATTTAATAGAAAAGCATGCAGAATTTTAATTACGGTCAGGAGCTTTTATGTTTACTGCAAGTACTCTTATGGGTTGCTAACGTGACAGCTGTGGTTTGACAAGGAAGGACCACACAAGGCAAGACTTGAAAACTGGCAGGCAGGAATACAGCGACTGTTTCATTTTGGGCCCTGCAAGAGAACACACATCTGAAATGAATGTGTGACAAGTGGGGAGAATTGGATTTCTGTGTGAGGAGTTGACAAGTCAGACAAACAGCAGCCACATATTCTGTGTGATGGCGAAAAGATCACATCATTTATAACCTTTGAAGTAACAGGAAAACTGAATGCAACATCATCTTATAATGAGCTAAGAGAGAACTGTCTCTTTTTTTTTTTCTTTTTTTTTTCTCCCTGGTTATATATAGCTGTTAGAGAGGGCCCTGCTGAGTGGAAAATGGAGCATATGATCAAGGGCAGTCCAGTGAGTCAATTTACTGGCTAATACTGTAGATTATCATGTCAAATATATAGCACCAGCAGTATGAACAATAATGAAGCCTAGTTTATTTCTTTCCTGTAAATTGAAGTGAAGATGTGATTGGAATTGTCACACCTTGGATATATGAGCCAGATTCTCTTAATCATCCAAAACAAATTGCCTTATTCTTTACATTGACGTTTATTTTAGGAACCTTTCCAAGACTGCCAAGCTGAAAGTGTCTATTTAAATGTGTCAAACATACTTAAAATATCCTTTAGACAGCTGTCCCCTCAGGTGCTGGTTCAATGGTCTTGTGCTTTGAAATACCTGCTCCCCTCAGACCCAAAGAAGGGACCACTCAGCCTTTCATCCTGTTGGGAGAAATCATTCGGTGCAGTGTCATGCAGATACACTGCACATGAGCTCCAGGATCATCAGTACACCACCCAGCCATGAAGCCGACATGGCACGAGACTCATAGAAACTCCAGATGGCCATCGAAAGGAACCTTTCATTGCCTGGCTTCAGAGTGCCCATGATCAAGCGTGATGGGCAGAGTGTTGCCAATTTTTTCCATGAGCCTGCTTCCATTACTTTACTTTTCTTTCCAAATTACAGGGACAACATATCCATGAGTTTTGTTGATTCGTTCATGGCCTTGATCAGTAAGAAGGTGTTTCCTGTAGTGTTAAATTGAAACTCCGCCTGAAGAGAAGATACAGTTAGCAATATGGTAAAATTTCCACTCCGTACAGAAGAGGTTAATTTTCATTTAACTGTACAATACAATACCAAGGTTGTATTGCTGTCCAAGCTCCAGGTGAACAGGAGCCAGGTGAACCAGGTGAACATGAGAGGTTTTGGACACCTCTTCTATGACGACAGGCTGAGAGAGTTGGAGTTGTTCAGCCTGGAGAAGAGAAGAAGGGGGCTTATAAGAAAGATGGGAACACTTTTTAGTAGGGCCTGTTGTGATAGGACGAGTAGTGGTTTTAAACTGCAGCATGATAGATTCATACTAGAGAAGAGGAAGAAATTTTTTATGCTGAGAGTGGTGAGACACTGGCATAGGTTGCCCAGAAAGGCGGTAGATGCCCCATCCCTGGAGACATTCGAGGTCAGGTTGGGCGGGGCTCTGAGCAACCTTATCTAGTTGATCATTGCAGGCAGGTTGGACTAGATGACCTTGAAGGTCCCTTCCAACCCAAACTATTCTGTGATTCTATGAAAGACTGATCACCTTTTGATCTGCCTAAATTCTAGCCAGATCTGAATGAGCAAAAACTTAGGGAAATAACATTCGAATGGCAAGTCACTGCTATTCCTTCAGGGATAAAAAGAGTACATAATCAATGTTATTGATTTATAAACTCCTTTCTCTGAGAACAGAGCTGAGAGTAATTGGAGAGACATTTACTAACTGTTTGCTAAAGATAAGTCACAAAGCCCAAATATTACTTATTTTTTAAGTATAGTTTCCTCAAGGTAGTGTGCAAACTAATATAGAAACTAGCACAGTGTTATAAATTTAGCACGTTTAAGGAAAAGCAGATGGTACTGCTGTGATTGCACATGTCATTGGAGTCTTCCAGAGCATGCCAAATCTTTAATCTATTACTATTTGCATATACTACCATGTTACTCAGTTTTCAGTAGACTAGAACATGTACTATGTGCAAACAACAACTCTTTCTTTTTTTCTTTTTTTTTTTTTTCCTGACCTTTAAAGTTAGAATAAAAGTAAAATACCACTTGCTGGTTTTGCAGCACTCATTGTGTTCATTTTCCAAAGCCTCCAAATGGTTCATGTTGCATGCTCAGGTCAGAGCAAAAGCATGGACTCCTTGTGGGTCAACACACTTGGCCATCTTACTTTCCATGCCAGCAATGGGGAATGCTGTATGTAATGAACAGTAGTACAAACGAGAAGCAATGCATTTCAAAAGGCTTTGTGGTACTGGAAACTCTTTGAGCAATTAGGAGCTCTGTGGATATCCGAAAGTGGAAGGTTTTTGTTTAAAAAAACCCCAACTATTTCCTAGTTATTCTTAAAGAGCAGAATAACACCTCTTAGTTCAGAGGTGGTCTTGGCAAGGTGCAGAACTGCGAATTAGTGAGGCAAAATGTGAGGTACAAAATGTAGGAAAGCAGTCAAGAAGAAAAGAGATAGGTGCAGAGGGAAGCAGGACATGAAGCCAAAGAGCCAAGAGTGACTATTGAATACCATCTCCTTATTCAATTTTCTTGTGTTTCACATGAGTGAATGTTAAGACCCCATTCATGTTTCCACCTCAGAGTACAAAGAAATCAGGTTAATGCTCACTCATTGTAAATGCACAGAGTGTGTGGTATCCTGTTTTGCTACCTCATTTAGGCTGTCCCCAAATCCATCATGTTGTTTGATCCTGGTAGAGCACACCTGCCTGGTACTCCTGGGGCTGTTGGTGGTCCAGTGAAGTTGAAACTTGTGCTGCCAGGTCTCCCTTCACCTCAGGAGGGCTCTTGCACTGCTTCATTCTCTGCCAATAGACATATTTTCTGAATACTGTCCTTCCCCAGGTGTTATCCCCTCACGGAAGTAGGTTCTCAAGGTCGGGTGATTGTAGGCCATTAAAGTGAGTCCTGATCTCTTCAGTATACTAAAGGCCAGACTTCTCTAGAGCTTCAGCACTACAAACACTGGTTTATAATTGCTCCATGGAACACAAAAGATGAAGAATACAACATGCACGTTTCAGGAAGTCTGCTGGCATAGTGACCCATTATTTTGGTGTTATTCTTGTACTCTCTCCTCTAGATAAATTAATTGGACTTTTCTTCTCCCATTTTCCTTGATATTCTTGAGCAAGACTGGAGTTCAGATGACCATCTGAAATCCTCTCTCAAGAATATCTCTTCCACTGTTATAGCTACACTTCCGTGTTTCATTTGCCTGTACCTCTTAGGACTGACTTTTCATATATACTGTTAAATCCATTGTTTCGGGTTATCCTTTAATCAGTTTTGCCAAGTAATAAAAGTCCACCATCAGGCAATCTGTTGCTTAGATACTGGCCTGGGCAGATGGTCTTTCTGGAGAGGTGCCAGCACCCCACCGCAGAGCCTATTCATGGGCAGAGAGGATTGTGAAGGTTTAATGACCCTTGTCCATGTGTTCTGTATCCCTGCTCCTCAGAACTGCATTCTCTTCTGAAGGGGAAAAACTAGCAAAAAAAATAGTATTTTGAGAAGTTATTCAAAATGCAGTTTGCAGTTTGCTAAATGCTCTGGAGAGAGCTCCTAATCCTAAACTGGAATAAAAAAATTCTCACTAGGTGGGCTTCCCACTAACAAATGCCTTTAAGGAATACAAAAGGCATTAGATTATTAAATTCAGTAGATGTCCACATGTATATGTATGTACACATACCTACACGTGTGGGTGCATACAGACTGTGTTAGTGTGTATATGTATGTGCGTGCATGCAATACAGTAAAAGAAAAACTATCAAACCCATTTAAATGAAATCTTATTTCATTTAGTTGTACGCATGCTTACAATGACCTTGTAGGATTTGTGGATTTATTACTTGCCAAATGAGAAAAAAAACCCACAACAATTCTGTGTAAAGATTACAGTATCAAGTTGCTATAGCATTGAGTGCCATTGATTTTTACCTCATGATGAATGTTTATTTTCCTGTGAATAAATGATATCAGAGCTTTATAGATCAAGCCTCATAGAAGCAAGTCAAAATGAAAATACATAAGTCTATTTGTGTAGTAAATTTCTGATACATTCAAACAGTCAAGATGTTTCTAAGATGCAAAAATTTAATTTTATAAACAAGTTTGAAGTGCAGATAGCTGGCAAATGCTTTGTTTAACCCAATTATGCTTCAGAGCTATGTAAAAACAGCTAAAGAAATCCAGATTGAGATCTTGGCTAACAACAAGAACTAAATGATATGCAAAGCCAGAAAGGATAATTTGTGTGATAGAAGATAGGAAAAGAAAGCCGATCCCAAAACATTATTTATTCGAAGTCTGGTATTAAGAACTGATAACTGGAAAAAGAGGGTGTTTATTTATCAGTTGGCTTGTCTTCTCAAGAAAAAAGAACCACACAAAACTTATAAAATTTGCATTTGAACACTTTAAGATTATTCAGATATTCTTGACTATTTTTAGCTACAGAATTTAAATTATTAATATAATTTGCAATATTTAATTTGTTTTGTGCAGTATTTGCATAAATTAAATGCATGCAGTCTGAATGAGAAAGCTCTGGTAATCTCCCTCTGTGTTTGTTGGGGTTTGTTCTGGGTGTTTCTTCTAGCAAATGGCTTGAAGGAGAGAATCTGCCAACAGAGAGGAAAAAAGCCTCTTCCTTCCCCTTCTCTTTCCTATTACCCTTCCTCTTCTTTTTCCATGCACCAAGTGGGAGACAGCCACTGGCCAGTGAGGGTCATGGATGCCACAGGTCCCAGCGCTTCATCCCCAGACCTGGCCCAGGTAGGGAGGATGGTGTCCACTGTCCCTGGCCTGCCATGGGCTGGGCTGTGGATTGTCCCCAGAATTTGGGGGACCTGAGGGAACCAAAACACAAGCTTGAAAAAATGCCCAGCAATACACTGTTCTACAGGGTAATCTGCACGAATCAAATCACGAGTGCCATTTATGAGACCTGTATGCACATATACAGTTTTGTTTTGTTTTTTTTTTTTAATCTTTTGTGGTTTAATAAATGAGGTACTCTGAGATGCCACAGCCAGGGCACAGGGGTGCTCTAATAAAGTGATCTAAGATGATTACAGATGAGGCAGAGACGAGTGAGAAGTTTTCCAAAGGTGAAATAAAAATATTCTTCCCCCAAATCTTAAAATCTGCTTGGAGAAAAGCACCAGAGAACCTGATGAGAAAAATCCTGGGGGGGGAAGGAGTGCTCAGATGTCCCCATCTGTGACTTGGGACCATGAGATCAACTGCTCCACATGCTGCAGTGGTAGGTTCCCCAAGCCAGGGCAGCTTGTGCCCTTGTCCCAGGAAGGACCTGCCGGGCAGTGTTGGTCCCGCAGCAGGTTTCAGGGCAGGACAACACTGAAGTCTGAAGCTGGAGCTTGAACGCTGCCAAAAGGAGGCAGGTAAGAGATTCTGCTTGTGTCCCATCTCATCTCTCCTGGGACAGATGTTTTGCAGAGAACAAGAAAAAGCAAGAAAGGTGACTTTCAGGAACATTTTCCTCAGTGTTTTAGGGTTTTGAGGTTCTAAATTTTTAGCAAACACAGTCTTGCTTTACATTATTTTTGCTTTGATGTGCCCATTAAATGTTATTCCATGTTCTAGCCAAA
The DNA here is from genome assembly GCA_013400135.1 of Rhinoptilus africanus. Lineage (NCBI taxonomy): Eukaryota > Metazoa > Chordata > Aves > Charadriiformes > Glareolidae > Rhinoptilus > Rhinoptilus africanus. The sequence continues at coordinate 515,079 of VXBO01011463.1, forward strand.
ATAGTCACGTATTTAAAAACTAGTTTTGCAGTTTGCTCAGCCTTGCATGCAGACAGCAAGAGCAGAAATTAGTTGCCCTGCATCTGAGAGATTTCTGGTCAGAGCAGATTATCCTTCAAATCTAGGTCATTAACTTGTATTTGTCTGATGTAAAACAGACTAATGTGCCGTTCCCACTGATAAACTGGCCAACATCTGCTTTCATCGGAGAGAGACTGGCAGAAGAGTTATCCAAGAGCAGTCAAGTCTCCAGACTTCACTGTCCTGAGAGGATTTAATATCCAGGCAGATGATATCTATAGGCCACTCACAGATCACCAGGTCTGGATATTTTAAAGCATTACCTTCATTTAAAACAAAGGGCAACCAAGATACTATGTCAGGAACAGATCTGCTGTTAGTTAGGAGCTATAACTCTTTTGCAACATATATGATGCTGTGCAAAACAGTTCATCTGCTTATCCCTCCCTCCATAAAATTAAAATATTTATTATATCATATATAAAACATGAAGTTGAATAAGAAATTTACATTAACTAAGTTTGTAGAATTGAGAGAAGGAAGCCTTGTTCTACTAGAGAACAACGAAATTTTTTTCCTTTTGGTAGCAAACTGATCACCCATACTGACCGTATAATCTCTTTTATTAAAGTAATCCTTGAAAAATTTAGATTCCACTTAAAGAAATTTCAAGCCAGGAAAATATTTTTGCTACACAACATGTTTAAATTATGTTACTCTTTCAGTTGGATAATGTTCAGTTCCTACTCGAAGAGGGCAAAGCCACATTAACTACCATTTCATTATTGTATTAACAACAGTTCACTTGCCGTTCTTACAGAATGAGTAAGTAAATCACTCATGCTTCAGAGATTCTTCTGCTGTTTATTGGGGATAGGAGGTATTATTAAACACAGTTTTCTAAAACAAACCTAAATTTGCCCACTGGAAACCCTTACTAAAGACAACAATGACGAATTTCTCTTCCATTAATTAAAATGTTGCTGCTATTTATAATCCAAGGTCTGGTTTACTCAGATTTTGTAAGACATGTGTGTCCAAATGAGAGAAAAAACAAACTTCAGTGAGGAATAAAACTGGTGTTAAGTGAGGTAGAAAAGGGGTGAATGCCACTATTGCACACAGAATGGTTGTTCCTGACAGAGCAACATCACGCAGTAAGATGGGTCAGAGGCTACTGGTTTTGATGAAACACCTTGGTGAATATTTAGAAAAAAGAATACTTAGGCAAAATTCTAGTAACTGTTTGAGCTATACTTTGGGCAGGATTGAGGTGAGAAACTGGCAATTTTACATTCAAACCAACAATTTTACATCGCCTTCTGCTCCTCTGAATCCTGGATTAAGGAGGAGTGGGAATGGCATCTGGCATAGATGAGCTGAGATCCAGGGATCTTCAGGGTGGAACAAATCAGAGAAGTCTGTTGGTGACTATTGCCAAATGCCACCAGAGATTGCTCCAGCTTCACTTTTTCCCCTGTCTAAGGAACTGGAATATATACATTTGCTGTGTGAGAGTCATCTCTTTCTTCATCAACAGGATTTATGTTCAGGGTAGAAATATGTGAAGAGAAAAAAAATACACTTGAAATACTAAAACCTAGTGGAAACACAGGACATTTCAACATTATCTCCAGCTGCCAACATATTCTCAAGAAGTGGAAGACCTGAATTCCCACAGGACATGCCATATTTGTTGCAAGAGAAAGGCCTCTCTTCCAAGATCCTTTCTCCAGCAGTGGTCTGGCATGGATATGAGACAAATTGTATTTAAAATCTTCAAGACAAACGATAAAGGACTTTTCTATCTTCTGAAATTTATCAACCAAGGGTACACTTCTGCATGTATTAGGTTGCACTTTCAATAGCTGCGTGTGAACCTATGAATCTGTGCCATTGTGCTATTTTCATCCTCTGAAATGTTCTCACTCAATGATTTACATTGGTAAAGGAAAGGTAACTTCCTTTTAGTTCTTCCTTTCTCCCTGATAGCGTCATTGTGTTTTATCCTATTTCCTTCCTTGAAAAAAAAAATACAACCCCTCCATAATCTACTTCTTTTCCTTCCATTTATTAACATTCATCATGATTTTATGACCGTCTACATGGGAATCATCTACGTGGGAATTCTCCAAGCTCCCACCTGGGAAAGAACCAGTTTTGAACCCATTACTATCTAGGTGTAATTAACCTTATCTTTTACTATGTGCTTTACCATGTACTTATCAGTCCTGTATTTCACTTACTGCCATGTTGTTAGTGAGTCACTCAGCATTTAGAAATCCTTCTGGAAAGGCTGCCTTGGATTAGTCCGCTTTGAATAGCCAGTTTCAACTGCGTACCTTCCCTTGGGAACCTTCGTCCCAGCTCATTGATAAATCTCTTCCTTGTTTCTAGTTCTTGCACAGATTCTTGGGGAACCCCTCCAGCAAATCCCTCAGTTATGAAATAGATCTTTTACTCCTTACTGCCTTTTAAACAGTTAATATATGAAAGGACCTTCCCCCTAATCTCCTGATGGTTTAGCTTTGTAAGAGCCTTCTGTGGGGAATCAAAGAGGATTTGAAAGTCCAAGCATGTTTCTCAGCTGAGCCACCTCCATCCACGTACTCAGTGGCTCCTGAGAACTGAAACCATGTGAGCATGACTGTCTTTACATAATTCACAGTGTGCTTTTGCAAAGTACTGAGAGATGGGAGGTGTCTCAATCATAAAGGTGATTTAGGAATGAAGTCTACAAAGCTATTTTGGTATCTAATTCCTATTGATTCCTTTTTGCATTCAAGTCTGAATTTACTGTGGTTTTCTAACTTTGTGCTTATGAATGCTAAAAGGAAAATTTCCCTGATGTTCTCTACCCTATACCTAAAATTAATCTCCTATGTCCTTGAAATTTAATTAAGCCAGATAGTCTTTTAAATCGTTTGCCCACCATATGTTGGAAAAAGAGTAGCAAAATTAAACAAATAAATCACATCAGAGAGTAAATGAAATACACTATTTGAAGCCAGGCGCTCTCTCATTTTCCTCATTATTAAAACTGAGTCAATGCTGACAATAAGCATTTAAAAGTGGTCAGGACAAAGCACTTCAGAGTGCATTGCACAGAAAGCTGTGCATGGAATGGACAGTGGTGAATGGACTAGGTTTTCTAAAGTGTTTTTCCCATTCCTGGTTGCTTTGGTGTGAAATTGGCAGTATGAATTAAATTCTAGACCTGATGGAGTAGAAATAAAAGCTTTACAAAGATGGAAGATGAAGAAAGAAAACCATGTCAGAAATATAACCCCCTTGATTTACATGTTGCATACTGTAAAGCTAAGTCAAGATAATTTAATTTCATTACTTTGTAAAGCACAGAAAATTGTGATATTCATAAAGGGAAATTAAAAACTGAGGAAAAAATTTATTTCATTTTATGAAAATTGTTTATAGCCAACACCTAAGCATGTTCAGTATGACAGAATAAGATTATACACATCAACCCATTTTGTTGAAAAAGTGTCTGTAGAACGCACTTGCCCAAATCTCAGGAAATGTAATTAGTTTTCAAAGGATAATTCTACTAAATACTCAGGAGTGTGAACATCTGAGAGGAAACCATCAAAAGAACACTTTCATCCTACTGTTATTCCTTTTCTGTTTCTCATCCTACCTTGTCACCCTTTTCTCCATGTCTTTATCAAGGACAGAGTGAGTTATAACCATGTATTAGGCAAGACTAACTTCACATCACTTTAGAAGGATAAACTCAATGACTTCAGTGGTAGTGCTACTCCAGTTGATGCCCAGTGGCTTCCAGTTGCTCTTTGATTTTGGTTTTTAAATCTGTAAAAACATAAATAGCCTGGGATTTAAGGAAGTGAGATCATGTCTGGTTTAAAATGAATATGAGTTTTATGGGTAATCTGATTAAAATAATGATAGAAATGTTTGCAAAGTCATTTGCACTATTTTACCTGTGACAAAGCTGGTGAACAGCACAGATTGAAGACTGTCTTTGGATGAGTTTCCATGGTAGGGTATGTCAGATGGTCTGAACTGAATATGACCTTGAGACTGAAGAGTGACTCTACAACCACATCAGAGGGTTCCCTTGGTAGGAGACCCAGTAATTCACCAAGCCTCTAGGTTAAAGGAAGATATATCCACTGTGTTAAGAGAAGACGCTTGAAGTCAGTTCTTCATCTCGCATATTGAAACATGAAAAGAAAAGGGTTCTCTTTGTTAAAGGATCTAAATTTGGTTTTCTTTCTCTGCGACTATTCCCCAAAATCCTTTATATGTAACAGAATGTTGGAAGATCATCTGAAATGTCAAATTGTAGCTTTGCCATAAGATTATTGTGGTTTAGAGACAATTTTTTTTTTACTACATCCGTACTGATAAAGCAAATCACATCGGGGATTTTATTGTTCCTGAGACCAGCTATCACCATGTGGCTCATGACCACAGTGTGTAGTGTTAGTCCCCAGTGGAGCAGGTTCATCCTGGAGATAGGTTGTTGGCATGGTCTACACCAGACTGAGCTAACGCACAAGCAGTGTGGACAGTGAAGTTCCAGCACTTGGGTCAACCCCCAGCTGGCTTCAGCAGCAGGGAGGAAGTCTTTCTGTCCCTGCTGTGTCATTTTGGGTGGAACTGGTTTAAGGGCTCAGCGAGCCAAAGGGACACACAGCAGATTGCAATCTCATGGGAAAAGTATCCTCCTGTAGTATTTTCAATAGTATCAGTCAATTTCATTGGAGAGGGCAGAGACCTCATCACCACGAGGTCTTTCAGGTGATGTCTGCTCAGGTGGGAAAGCTGTGATGGGGTCAGGCCTTGCCTGTGAGCCTGCAAATGCTGGTAGCTCTCAAAGGACAGGCAGGTGCCAGACTGCAAAGCCCCTTTGCTTCCTGGGGGATTTTACTGCTGAAAATGACATGGTGGTTGTGGAGCTGCAGCACCTCCAGGGCTAGAGGTGGGGACGTAAGGACTGTGGCTTTCCTTGCTTCCTCTGGCACTTAGATGATCGCAACAGCTACAGCTTAGGTGTCTGTAGTGCTAAGTTTTTGCAAGAGTGTAATATCAAACATAGAAACAAGTGGCAGGGTAGAAACACAATGTCATTCTCTTAATTAATTATTTAGTCTTTGAAAAAGGTTCTCCCGAGAATTTTTTTTTTTTTAAAGCTACATAAACACACACTTTCTTTGCAATCAGCAAACAGCTCCAAGTTGGGAGAACAGGTAACAAACCAATCCAGAGATTTATCGGGGAGATGGAGATTCAAATCTGCAGAGATGGACCGAGCACATGTTCCTCATACTCAAGGTCAATGCCATACCTCTTGTATCCAGGGTAAATCAGCATCCACTGCAATCCTATATAAAACACTAGCATGGGGACTGGGAACACTTCCCTCTGGGTTTTGTGAGAAAGAAGTGGCACAGTCAACTGTATGCTGGGGGAGAAGTGGGGCTCTAAATCCCATTGGGAAATGAGTGGCTCCTTACAGCTAAAGGTTGGGTGCTGAAAGAACGCCATTTAAACATGCCTGTCCCTAATCTCAGATGGCTTTGCACTTGAGTTACAACAGTGTAAGAACAAAAGCAGGGCTGTGACGCTGAAGACTAATTGCTCAGCCTCACATGACAAAGCTGTGACCCAGCAAGTCAAAGCGGAAGTCGGGACTCTCAAAGTCTTGCACTGGGCTCAGTACACTTTCTTCCCTCACGAGTAACAGAAATTATTTTTTTAAAAAATTAATGAAGTACATATGGCAACACAGCTGCTGAAAATCTGTTACCCTTTTTAATCACCTCTCATGTCCTAGGCATGTGTTTTATCCTTCAAACTCAGTAAAAGGGAACGTGGCACAAGGAAGGCAGCTCCCTGTATTATTGGGGGCCTTTGTGGTGTTATTGAGTCATGCAAGAGCAGTCTTGCCTGTAAGACTATTGAGAACTTAGATCTCAGTGGGTTCATTTTAAAAATACTTTACATATTTATAATAGCTAGGAGAAGCAGAATTTCAGAGTTTTCACAGAAGGACCGAAAACTATAAATAAATAAAATTTTAAAAAGAGAGGACCATGCTTCTTTTTCTTAATGATGTTGAGCTTTTGAAATTAAAGGGATATAAACCCCACATAAGTGCTCAAAGAGCCTTGCAAAACCACAATTTTCCACCTGCTCATGGGTACTCTGTAGAATAGTCCTCAGGCTGAAGTGACAGGAGCTCCAAAGCACTGTTTACTGTCTATTCTCCTTCCATAAGCACTCAATGTCATAAGCAGCCAGAGTGACGACTTCTCATTTGGTAGCCTCGGATCACACAACTGGTTATTCACGTTTTTGTGTGAGCTCCAAGGTAAGGAAAGCAAATCTGGTGATATACTCAATTCCAACGCTGGAGCTGGGGAGAGAGAAAAATGCAATTACTGAAAGAGGTGCTTGTGTGAAGGAGCAGTGATTTACATCCTGAATAGGTGTAAATTATCCTCCCTCCCCACCCCCAAGTTCAGCAAATATATTCCTTATTCAATATCTTGCTGCTGTGATGTTTTTTCTTGCAGTCTCTGATTCTCTGGTAATATCAGAAGGCCATGGTTTAGTCAGAGATACGAGGGAATGTTCCCTGTGAGGGAGTGGGCTCCTTGTGAACTGAGGAGGCGGTCATTTTAAGTCAACAATTAAGTATTTGTCGGTCTAAGAGAAGGTCTTTAACTAGGGCAAGCTGCTGGACCTACAATTCATCCTTGCTGGAATGAAAAAGAATAGAGCCGCTTGTTTGTTGGTTTGAATCCTTCATGGAGGGTTGCCAGTAGCTGTTAACTTGTGTATTATTGTGCTATCAGACAGGAGAAACAGCAGTGAGAATTTACCATCACAGTTACAAACCTTTCATCACACAGTTATCATGGTGATAAAGTTCAGTGGTAGTTACTCACATATCCAAAACCAAATATTACCCACTCAGACAGAGAGAAAAATGGATTTCTGCAAGACGGTGCTACATTAACTGGCACTATGGCACCTATCTCCCGGTTAACAGTAAATCCAAGTGCCTAGTGCACTTTGAAGTACTGATTGTAGGAGCCTTCCTGTGCACAAGGAGGGACTCTGATTTATCTTTGTTTTGTAGATCGGAGATGGAGGTGCAACGCTGCAGTTAGATTGAGCCATGGATAGACATTGTCATGAGCTTGGGCCCCTGGATCTCTGAGTCATTCAATTCAACCTGACCGGGGCAGACTCTCTTCTACCAACATGACCATGTTTCCTGCCCACAGCAAGCCCCAGGAGAGCGATGAGAAACGTGTGGAGTTAGTGCTTTTCCCTGTGGGGTTGGGATACAGCCTGCTGCTCAAGGCAACTGATTTAGTCATAGCTAGAGAAATTAAAGCTCTGATTCACAAACACCAGCAGTCACCTAATGTCCTTGTATTTTCATGTGAGTTTTAATTGCTTGTCTTTGAAACCTGGACTTTGTATTGTAGCTTAACCAGATAATTTGCTTAGGTGCTTTGAAGGGGTGCACCTCAACTACTCAAGTATATGGTGTGCTCAATAAACAGGTGATTATGTCTCTTATTTCTCTTCTTTATCCTGCAGGAAGATGAAGTTGCTCGTGACAGTCGATTCAATTTCAGTGGCTACGGCATGGGTCACTGTCTCCAAGTCAAAGACGGCACAGCAGTTAAGGCTACTCCAGCCAACCCACCTCCGGTACCACCAAAGGATTCCGATTCCATCAAAAAGAAGTTTGTTGACCGTGCAAAAAGGATTGATACAATATCCCGCGCTGCTTTCCCACTCGCCTTCCTCATTTTCAACATCTTTTACTGGATTACATACAAAATTATACGGCATGAGGACATTCACAAGAAATAGGCTACATTTGTTTGCCAGGACTTCTTAGCCAAAGTGATCCACATGTAAATAAACAGTGAAATGTCTTTCTGTCATTTGGACTAAGGCTTTCTTCCCCCCACAAGAACAATGAAAAAAAAAATTAACAAAGAAGAAAAGAAGTATAGAAAGAAAAATGTTTGCATGAAAAAATATGCTGGGAGACCAGAAAATAAAGGTTCCCCCTATGTACTCTCAGTGTTGCTCTCGCAGATTCAGCACTAATCAAACATCTGTAAATGGGGCCAAATTTTACCCGACTTTGTCACCAAGATATTATCTTTCAAAACAAAAGAGAAGCAGAAAACAAACAATTCTCCTAAAACATCTACCAAGAGACTGTGATGGCTACAGTACAGTGAGTTATAAGAGGACCAAACTTTTTCAGGATAATGTTGCCTTTCTATTTGAAACAAGTCAGTCTACTGAGCTACATTCCATGACCATGTCTGTAGTTAGTGGTTTCATCAAGGAGTCCTTTTGTGGGTTGTAAATTATTTCTACTGACAGGGGAGAGGAAAAGAAAAAAAAAAGAAAAAAAAAGATTTATACTTTACTATCCTTGTGGGTGTGCATTTTAATATTATCTTGCTTTACTAGAATTGTAATTTTGGGGTTGAACTTGTGTGTCGTGTGATTTATTTGATAGTTGACACTCCAAAACCAGTGAAACTGCCCGGTTTATTTTTGTTGGAAGACAGTGCACTTACTTCATTTTATTTCTGCTGATTTTACATGCAACTTGAGGTGCCAAACTGTATTTTACCTATTGTGCTACCCTGTACCACACTACTTAGTAAGAACTTGTTTCCTCAAAGGTGTAGCTCAGTTTAGCATTGAGTTTCTATTACTGCTCTCATTGTAGCTGCAATCAATAGCTCTATAGGTAAACACAACTTGTTTACAGACCTCTAATTTATATCTTTACTCAAAGTGGCTATCATTTTAAATATCATTAACTAACCTAAGAATTTTAAAACTGTACTGTGATTTTCAGAACCTGTTACCTTTTGGTGCCAGATCTGCGTTATTCAAATCCTTGCTACATGTTTTAAAGTAGAAAATTAAAAAAATAAAAAAAGATGGTATTTTTGCTTACACAGAAGAAGACAACCTGTAACATAAAATGAACCAAACATTAAAATTTTACACTTGCTGTAAAAGGGTTTATTAAAAAAAAAAAAAAAGGTATTTGTTCAATTTCAATAAAGTTAAATGTGGTACTAAGATTTCTTCCCTCTTTCCTTCATTTGCAGCAATGCCAGGGCCCAGCTTTTCCACCGCTCTCTCAGCAGAAAGAGGGTGAAAAGTAAACTTCTGCTGAGCTGGCTTAGCCCACCAAGTTTTGCTACCTATCCTGCAGCAAAGGGTCTGTTGCAGACCCTTGGAGCATGTCAAGGACTGTGTCAGAGATGCGGCTAGGGCATGACAGGAGCATTTGCAGAACACTTGCATTTGCAGAGCCAGGGCTGGGGGAGGGTGCATGCTGCTCCCCGCTCATGGCATCTGTGCATGGTGAGAAACACACCTCAGCTTCATTTGTGCTGCCCCTGGCTTGGGGTTAGCTCAGAGTTTCTCCTGACTTTCTGACAGCTTTGACACTTTGGTGAGCTGAAGGACTTGTTGAGATGGCCTATGTCAAGTGTCTCATGTAGACATCGTAACAACTGATGATTTAAAAGGCAATTAAACTGCATCCACTTCATTGCCCTTCCCTTGGGAGGCCAAAACATGCACCCTGTATCTGCACAGCAGAGACAATTTTTCCCCCCTTTCCCTGGTGAGATGTGGTACAGAGACATACTGCACCCGCAACATCTCCCACTCTCCACTTTGACTCCTGGATCCGCTTCTGCTGAGAAGCTGTGGATACATGTACCATAGCCTGGCAGAGCCTTTATTTGTCTGTCTGTGTGTGTGTCTGTGTCCATGTCCCTGCCTCTCTTCACATGACTGCCTGTAACTACCAGGCTTTGTTCCTTTTCCAGGACAGAGGAGGGCATCTAGAGGTCTTGACAAATCTTATTTCCAATCAGATATGTAAATTAATGGTCAAAAGTCAGTCGTGCATTTTATCTCCCCGTACCCTCCTCACCTCCTGTCACTTACACCTGTGACAGAAGTGGCAATAGTCATCCTCATCTCCTTGAGGCTATGGATCCAGAAGTGACTGACAGCCCCTGAAGGGGGAACCAGGAGTTAAAGTGAGAACTCAAGACAACTGTCCAAACTATCTTGCTTTGCAAAATGAGTTTTGGAGTCAAATTTAGCTATCATAATTTTTGTATTTTTTATAGCATAAGATTTGCTTTCATTCCTTTTTACAGTGGAACAGTATTTGATTAATGGATAATGTAGTTGAGGGTAACCTCAGTGCAGTCCTAGACTTATGAGCTCCAGCAGGGTGAGGACACCCATCTGTAAGCTGTGTTTGCGTGGGAAGCTAGGAGCCTTCATTCGTACATAAACATTCAAAACTCACTTTTGCCATCCCCTTGTTCCAGAAACTCTGCTTTAAACGAAGGTGTAATGCCAGGATTAATGTTAATCCGCAGAGCACAGATGTGTTGCTAATGAGTGCCAGAGCCTATTGCTCATAGCTCCCTCATATGACTACAGAGTACTGTAACAGGAATGCAAAACTATTCTCAGATGCTGGGTGTTTGTACATCCCTTTCTGAGGTGAAGCTGGTCTGCCTCTGGCATCCACACCACAAACTCACCTGCACACTTTGCAGTGCTTGGTTTTCATCATTGACTAAATAGTTTGCTAAAAGATATTCTGCTGACCAGATTTGCAGCATGCTGACAGCATTCATGGGAAGATTGCTCCGCTGCTGCCTTAAATACAAACTTAAGTCCAGTCACAGGAGTAATCTATGCCCCAAATCCTTCCAGGTCTCTTTCTTTTTGATGACAGACAGAATTTATAGATAGATGGCAATTAGTTTTTAATCTTGAAAGTATCTAAATTTTGGACATAAATAATGCACACATATGGACAAAGGCCACCAAGCATGGCAATTCATAGTGGCCACAGGATACAGAAGAGTTCTCAGTGGCTTATGAACCATCTCAACTAGAGATGGTCTGATACCAGATGGGTATCAAAGAACCTTTCCTCAAAGAATGTGGGTGTCACCAGGAGGATGTATACTGGCTGAGAAACTGCCTGCAGATACAAAGTCAGATAACAAGGGTAGCAGGACTAACAGAAGGATGTGACTTCCTTAAACAAGTGCTCAGTAAGGTTATGAGAGAAACAAGACTCAAATACCAGCTACCTCTTACTCAGAGAAGTAGCAGAATTCAATAGTGAAGTAGTTTCATTTCAAGGCAGTATTACAGGATGAAAAAGAACGGCTTAGAAAATAAGACTCAGACAAATAGCCTTCATGAAGCAGGACACACAGCGGGATGGAAAGAGAGAGACCCAGGATTAATTCTGAAGAGCTTCAAGACATATTGGAAAATCTGCAGGTCACAATTCTAGCTGGTAAGATAAAATGAAGACCTAGGGCATTTAAACTACTTGCATTTAGCTACAAAACAATTATAATGACTTCTAATTTATCAAGAATGCTTAAAAAGCTTTAAGCATGTTTTTAAAGGATGCAACATCAGGTCAGGTCATTGGCATCCTGTTGTTACAGGCTGGACCTGAGTGGTTCAGTACTTGAGGAGAAAGGTTTAGCCATCTCTCACTGGATAGAGGCTGTCATGTGCTATGATAAAGCCTAATTGATAAAACAGATCTTTAAGAAAGCCCTTGTTCCAATAGGAAGAAAGGGGAAAAAGTGCAGTATGAGATGAGAGATTTTTTTGTTCCTTTTTCCTGCTCCTTTTTCTCCCTGTTTTTTTCAGGCTGCAGAGACATCACTTTGGATGTACTGAATCATGTATGTTAGGTGGTGTAGCAACAGAGGCTTCTGGAGTCTCCAATGTGAGATACTGGCAGTTCACAACAGCTGGGGAACTGCAGGATAGATGATGCCTCTGTAGTCAGATTTTATCTTGGGCCACAGAGACGAGGAGTAAGGGACAACCCCATTCGTCCACACACATTGTGCAAACCTGACATTGACATTAGTAGCACAGGAGCTGCTAACCAAAGGCGAGGTACATTCAGAACATACAGCCTTACATAGTTTACCATACTGAATGCATTGTGGAGAAATGTGGAATTAGTCTTTCAGATTGCAGGCCTGGGCATTTCCCAGAAAGGGCTCTCACTCTTTGGCTCAGCAACAGGATTCTGCATCACCATGAAGTCACATTTCATGAACTTATGCAAAAGATCTGACTCAGTATGGTATTGACATTTCTATATTTTGAAATATATTTCTAAATACAGAAAGAAATATATTTGGTGTGTGGGCGTAAAGAATGTATGCACAGTTTTCTAATCCTTATTCCTTTAAAATTAGAAGATGGCAGGGAACAAAGAAACAAAAGCTGTAGGATGAGATTTGCATTACACAAAATAGTACAAAAATAATTTTAATGAATCTATTAATTTTCACTATCTATAATATAGTATCTGTGAAACATAAGTTTCTGCCAGACTTTCAAAAGTAAATTATTCTAACGCTTTTTGACATAGAAGTTCATGTCTTACAATATTTTGGAAAACTATAAAACCAAAAACCAAGGCTGCCTAGAGGAACTCTGCCTAGGAGAATAATCTCAGCAAAGTCACGCTTTCTCCATAAATGCTCCTTACAGATTTTACTTTAAAAATTAATCTTCTCTGGTTTGACAGGAAGAGAAAAAGAAGATATTCATGCCATTTGAAGATCTTTTTCCTACTTTTGCATGGAAAATGTGAAATGTCATCATATTTAGGGCTAAGCTCCAAAACAAGAGCAGTTTCACCAGTTGCAGACAAACTCATCTAGCCAATTTACTTCCAATTCCAATGCAGTGCTTAGAAATCAGAAGGAAAAAAAAAAAAAAAAGTGCTTCATTGACTTCAATAGCTTCTAGATCAGTCCCTAATGAAGGATAAGTTTCTAATGCTAAGCAGCAGAAATAACCTGGGAGAGAAAATATTCAGAGTGGATTAGCTTTCTTCAGTATCCTCTAAGGAGAAATAGAAACTTGAGTCAAAATAAGCATCTCAGATAATAATTAGGAAAACTGAGTTTATGAAATGCATAGACTCAGTTCTTTAAGTTCCCAGTGAAACAAACACGCTAAATTAATATCTTTGCTATGAGAAACCCTGTGAGGCAATATTAATAAAAAAGCACTGAATTCTGGGGAACCTGATAGCATTTTACTTGTGCTAAAAACTACGATTTTACTGGGACAAATTATATAAAATGCTCTCTAGTCATCTGAACAGCCATATAACTGATTCAAACCAGCTTTTTCAGCTTACAGGAAGATCCGAATTCGACTTTCAGCAGTGTGGGTTCCTGCTGCTGGGGCCGGCGGACAGTGTGTGCCGTGCCAGGCAGAGGGCAGCTGGATGCATTGCTCCTCTTTCCATTGCCTGGGAAAAACAGCAAGACCCCTGAGGGTGCACAGGGGGAATATAGTCCTTAGCAGCGCTCAGTGAAAATGCATTTACCCAGATGAGCTGAAGGATTCTCAGATTTCCACCTTCCCTTTGCTTTGGCATGACTCCATTTTCCTTAAGGTGAATCGGAGTGCTACCCTTAACATCACAAGAGCAGGATCAGGCCCACGGCTGGGCATGTCTGGAAATCTCATCTTTAATCTTGGCTCCTGGAGAATTCCCTTCTCTCAGCTGCAAGTCCTGTTTGCTTGCCACACAGGGTCCCTGGAGCCCAGCAATCCAGACGTGCCTTTGAAAAATGGCTGTATTGGGTTTGTGTGGCAAGGGTTTAGTATCGGGGGCTACAGGGGTGGCTTTTGTGAGAAGCTGTTAAAAGCTTCCCCCATGTCCGATACAGCCAACGTCAGCTGGCTCCAAGATGGACCCACCACTGGCCAAGGCTGAGCCCATAAGAGATGGTGGTATTACCTTTGTGATAACTTATTTAAGAAGGGGTAAAAAACTGCTGTGGAACAGCAGCCAGGAGAGAGGGGTGAGGATATGTGAGAGAAACAGCCCTGTAGACACCAAGGTCAGTGAAGAAGGCAGGGGAGGAGGTGCTCCGGGCCCAGAGTAGAGATTCCCCTGCAGCCCGTGGTGAAGACCATGGTGAGGCAGGCTGTTCTCTTGCAGCCCATGGAGGTCCACAGTGGAGCAGATATCCAACCTGCAGCCCGTGGAGAACCCCATGCCAGGGCAGGTGGATGCGCCGGAAAGAGGCGGTGACACAGGGGGAAGCCTACACTGCAGCAGGCTCCTGGCTGGACCTGTGGACTCGTGAAGAGAGGAGTCCATGCTGGAGCAGGGGAAGAGTGTGAGGAGTCCTCCCCCTGAGGAGGAAGGAGCAGCAGAAACAATGTGTGATGAACTGATCGCAACACCCACTCCCTGTCCACGGGGAGGAAGTAGAGAAATTGGGAGTTAAGCTGAGCCCAGGGAGAAGGGACAGGTAGGGGGAAGGTGTTTTAAGATTTGGTTTTATTTCTTATTACCCTACTCTGATTTGATTGGCTCCCAAGCAAGGAGATGAGAGCAGAGAGGAGAGGCTGCGCCACCAGCACTTGGGGTGGGAGAAGGACCACAAACCTTACGAGGAACAACTGAGAGAACTGGGGTTGTTTAGCCTGGAGAAGAGGAGGCTGAGGGGAGACCTCATCACCCTCTACAACTGCCTGAAAGGAGGGTGTAGAGAGATGGGGGCTGAGCTCTTCTCCCTGGTGACAAGGGATAGGACAAGAGGAAACGGGTTCAAGTTATGTCAGGGCAGGTTTACATTGGATATCAGGAAACATTGTTTCACTGAAAGGGTTATTAAACATTGGAATAGGCTGCCCAGGGAGGTGGTGGATTCACCATCCCTGGAGGTGTTTAAGAAAAGGGTAGATGAGGTGCTTAGGGACATGGTTTAGAAGTGGTTTTTGTCAGGGTAGGTTAATGGTTGGACTTGATGATCTTAAACGTCCCTTCCAACCTCACCGATTCTATGTGCAAGGGTGCCTCTCCTGACCCCCCTGAAAGCTCAAACCCAGGACATACCTTCAAGAACATCCTCTGAGACTCACAGGTTTTTAGCACATCCTGAAGTTGACCATGTTGTGGCTACTGAACCTGGTTCCAGTGCTGCTCAGAGACATCTTTACTGGCACAGTCAGCCTATTCCACTCCTCCCCAAGATGTTCAATGGGGTTGCATCTGTGGCTGCAGAAAGTTTGAGAAACACTGCAGCACTCAAAAAACATCTTCCCTGTTTTCCTTTTACTCCAAAAAAAGAGCTGTGCCAATGCAAGCCACAGAAACTAAATCCAATATATTATTGGTACCTGCAGCAGTACTAAAGACCCTCTTGTGAGACCGTGTCCCCACAGTAGCCTGGAAATTGCCTGTTTTTCCTGAGCCAGATGCCAGAAGACTACAGCAACAGATTTGAGAAGCACAAGGACTAGTGCAGTAAGAGAGGGAGCTCAAATATTCTGGCAGCAAGGAGACATGTGAATGAGTCATCAGATGCAGACATCATCTTGGGCTTCTCTACGAGCCTGGCCTGAGGTGAGAGCCCCCTGTGCCCAGCACAGGATCCCTGAGCTGGGCCAGCTAAGGGGAACAGGGAAAGGGGACCACCCAGGGATGGGAAGTGGCCAAGTAATGGCCTCACACTCTGGCAGTGGTGGGGCCAAGAGCAGAGCCCATCCCAGATCAGATTAACAGGAAGGGGAAGAACTCATCAAAGAAGAGTCATGTCTAAAATATGTATTTACAGAATATCTTCAGTCTCATCTGTTGGGTATGATCCCGCTAATAAAAATGAAGATCTTACTGCAGAACACTTGATTGGGCATGTGCTCCAACAGGAAGAAATCGTAATGTTGCATTTAGAACCGGAGAGAGTCTTTAGCAGAGATCTTCAGTGAGAAAATGAGAGCAGTAGTCATTTATTTCACAGTGGAGACATTACCTTCTCCTCTCTCTGCATTGTCAGGCAGAGATATTAAGAAGAAGCATGAGAGTCTGGAAATGAAGAAGCCTGCCGCTGGGTGGTTAAAGATGTCCTCTAAGCCACTGCTTGGAGTGCAAAGGGGGGATGTGTATGGCTGCTTTTGGGGGAGACCAACAAGAACAGCATGGGCAAATGTCTATGATGGGGTAATTAACCTTTAGAAAAGGAGAGCGAGTGCATTTTTCCTGTAATAAGATAATGAACTCTGTCCCGTGGGAGTGATGTGGGACATCATCGGTGAAGCTCCTAACAGGGGTTGCCAAAGATGCTCTTCAGAGGTGGAGTGAAGAGTAGGGCTGCTACTGAGCCATTAGCTTAAAAAAAAAGAGCTGAAAGAGCTGCCTGCTGCAGGAAAATTGGATTCCTCTTCCATGTGTATTACATTCATTGTAATAGGGTCCTGAAAGAATGTTCTCTGCTTGTAAGAATATCAGAATTTTCCACTAACCCATGAAAGGAGCAAAGCAAAAAAGAGCATCTTTTTTTTTTTCTTATGTGAAAAGAAAATTCTTATTTTCTCAAGTGAAAACCAAGAGAAACTTTTATGCTGACCTTGTATGTAATCTGGGACATTGCAAGTTGATTGTGAAAGCTTCAATATGGGCAAGATCTCGGCCTGCGTCTCAGCCGTCTGCTGTTATGGCACATTTGCTTTTCGCTTTGGAGCCCAGTGACTTTGTTTCCTTGAATTACCAGAATGAGAGATTTCATCACTGACCCTTCTGGTGTTGCAAGTGTGGTAAGTGAGCACAAAAATGAAGAATTTGCTAAACATCATTTAGACTTTCAATCAAATTTCCCTCTCATCAGAATCTGTGTGTATAATATTGCTTCAGAGGCCTTTTCCAAGGGACACTGTTAGAGGCTAAAGAGCTTTTTAATGTTTCCTTTGATTTATTAACATCAGCTCGGTTTTTAATTTGCAGAAGAGATGTGCCCCATTAATACCCACAGTGACATTTTACATTAGACATCCAAATGTGACCTATTCTATTTTTAAAGGAACTAATTCCCATGTGTTTGCTGACTTATTCCAGGCATCAGTAAGCCTTAAAATGTAAGGCCCATTCCTAACATGCAGGGAGTTTTCCTTGCTTTGGAACAGCTGCGTTGTTATTCTAGTTGTAGCTTTCTGTATTAATATCAGTGGGCAGGATTGTTTTTATGACACTAAGGAAATAGAGGAGGATATTTTAGTGTAAAGCAAATTTGCATATTTGCTGCAGCAGAGAAAATTTCACTGGAAATTAATGTTTTCTGCAAATTGAAAAGCTTGAATCGCATTTGTGCACACACATGCAGATACACACACACCCCTTTCACTTTGCTTCCCTTAATCTTATTACTGTATCTCTTTGGCTGATGTCCCTGAAAATTTCAGCTGCTACCCAGTGCCTGCTGGTGTTGTAGCACAGAACAATACCTACCTTATTTATCTCTGACCTAGTTGTGGAAAAGGTCCAAAAGTTATCTTCAGCCTGATTAATCTAAGTCTGATCTGCTAATATGCTGCCACAGATTAAGTATATATATTTCATTTGAAACAGCTGAAGCATGGCGCAGACATCCTGCAAATGGCAGCACTGAGATGTACCTGCAGCGAGTTTTGCTAAGCAGGCACTCTGCCCAGTGCTCTCCGATAAGGTTTCTGGGTCACATCTGAAGAGTCTAGCAGAAAATGTGATTGTGGGCACTGCTGAGGCACATCTTTCCCGCAAATTAAAATCTCAGCTGATGTTAATAAATCAGAAGGGAAACATGAACTAAAAAGCTCTTCAACCTTTCCCTCCACCTGATGCTGGCAGAAGCGCCGCAATGATGTAGAAGGGCTCCAAAAGCCCATCTGCAGATGGGGAGGGTCCTTATGGCACCGGTGCCTGGGAAAGCAATCCCAGCCTCCCAGGCCTCCTGCAAGGCACGGGGGGTCCTGCCGTGCAGCAACAGGTTGCTGGGCATCTAGATTAAGCTATGAGCTATGTTGGTCCTTGGAGCAGTCCAAGACGAGGCTACGTTAAAGTAGTTTAATCTAGTCATCACAACTTGGTCAAATTGTCTTTTTGAGGTTGCCCAAACCCTAATGTTCACACTGGTGTTTTCAAGCTGTAGTTAAATGGCCACGTGGTTACACACCAGTGGCTTTTGCATCTGCCTTACGCACATCTCGTCTCTGGCCACTGCAACCTGGTGGCTTGACTAGCTGCCCTCCTGGCTTCAGTAGCTACTCTCCCTTCAGGCTGGATGGAAGAAGAGAGCCAAATCCTCTATAATATAAGACAGATGGAGGAAAAACCCACCTACCAACACCAAACCACACCCAGCGCTGCTCTCCAGCTCAGCCCCACAGGCTTGGTAGATTCCCTCTGAGCTGGTGCAAGGGTGAGAGGGTGAATTTGTTCGCAGCGTTACGCGTGCAAAAAATGTGTAAATGGAAAGCAAAGAGAAGTATGTTTTGCAGAGACCTCAAAAAGAGCAGAGACTTCATAAAAGTGCTAATGATAAAAGGAGAACCGAAAACAGTGAGTGGAGGAAGGGACGCCTCTTGTACATCCCAGTGGTGCTCTGAGGAAGAAAAGCGGGACTCCACCAAGGATATTGTCACCAATTGCTCTTTTTAATGGAAATCACCTGGCAGATCCCCAGTATCAGCTACTCATTCAGAGGGGCATTTCTATTATTAGGACTGTCAGCTGGGAGGATGGCCAAGGTTTATATTAGCTCCATTACCGGCTATCTTTAATGGGTACTGGAGAGCATCTCTGATTTTTGGGAGCAGAATTGCATCTATTGGACAATCCTCCAATGTTCCTCTGTTTTGAGAAGGTCATGACTGCCCCCTCAGGAAAAAAAAAAAAAAAAAGCTGAAATAATGGAAAATCGAGGTGGGAATGACTTTCAGAGATTGCATAATCTACTCCAGCTCCAAAGAGGCTGGGCTGGAGAGGGGACACTGGGTGTATATCAATGAGTGTAGAGGCTGCAAGGGGTCTGTGGGAGGGATTTTGGGGAACTATAAGAAGTCATGTGTTTGTCTTTACCCCAGTAACTCCCGGTTTCCTGGCCACTGCCCACGGTGAGTGCTCAGATTGTGCAGGCACAGGAGCATCCCCTGTGCTCCCCCAAGGACATCCTTTTGCTTCTGCTCTGTCTCACTTTTCAGCCAAGAGGCTTTTCCTGATGCTGTGCCCTGGGAGGGCCATGCGGTGAAGGATAAGCAGATAGGACCTGAAGGGAAATTAAGAGACAAACAACAACAGACAAACTGATAGAAAACTTTTTGTCATGCACAGTATTTTCTCATTTATATATCCTACTCCTCATGAGAAAAATTCAGTTTCTCCCCAAAAACCAGTTTGCTATAGAAATCACCATTCAACTTTCCAGTGTTGAATGGACAAGCGGTTATCCAAGTCACAGAGTCTGCTGAGTTGAAGACTATCTGAGACCCTGCTGCTCCTGCTAATTCCTGGAGAACTGTTATTTTCTGAACTACTGCGTACCTATTGCAGGGTGGTATCTTATCGGGAGATTTTTTCTTTTTTAATTATACCTTTCCAACTCTGCTTACTGAGCTTCAAGGACACAGGATTTTTTTATTATTATTATTATTTTCATGCATCATTGGAGCACCTAAACAGTCTCCTACAGATTCAGAAAATCAGGCTGCCTGTAGTGAATGAATCCTTCAAATACAGTGATATTATTAGCTCTTCTGTGTCACTGAACAGACGAGCTAAATGCTAAAACCAGAAATTTCATTAAAGATTAAAGAAATATCATTTCACGTTTCACCTGCTCCATTAATATCAAATATGAATTCTATCTTTCATGACACAACTGAAGTGCAGTGTAAGATTTCAGATATACTATTATTTAATCTCTCTTTCAGAGAAAGAAAAAAGAATGTTCAAAATCCTTGAAGAGCCATGTCTCAGCATGACAATATGTTTTGTCTGACCATTTTAAGTCACTAAAGAACATCTTGGCCTTATGATTCTTCAGTAGCTCCCTTTCTTCACGCACCACTTGAAATATGTTAACAGAGACTTAATTTTCAGGAAATGCCAAGCACTTATTCTGTGAGCACAAGGCCTCCAAAGATTTCTCTGGCGGAATACCCAAGAAGTGTGGCACTCAAAATCATTAAGTGCTTTTGGAAATCTCAGCCTTAAATATTACGGTCAAACTACTTCTTTTACCTGGAGATTTTTCCAGTCACTGATTTTTAACTCTCTTCTTTTTTTCTCCCATTGAGTAGTTTCTGAGCAGACCTCTGGCCTTTTTCCTGGAGCCCAAAACCCCCAGGGACATGATGGGTTGCACCGTGTGTCTCTGCAGTGGGAAAATTTTAAAGGACTGAAGAAATTGCCTTAACAGGAAAAAGAAAAACTGGAAAAGATGCCTGCCAGGCATTTTTCTAAAACCATCCTAGAGAAAAGGCAAGTCCAGAAGGTTGTTCCATTATGTTAACATTGCCTATGTATCTCAGAAACAGAAGATTAAAAAAGGACACCCAAATCTTCCCAGACAACACATCCCTTCCCCATTGTTCCTGTCCCATTTTTAGCAGAGGCTTTCAGAAGACTATCAATATCCAAAAAAGCAACTCTCCCACACACAGAGGTATACATCTTGGTTATGTCCTCTGGCTGGAACTATGTATATGTAGGTGTTTGTCACATCACTTTCAGCCTCCTCTAGCAGGAGCCGTGAGGTGCTCTACCACTATTCTCCACATTCACCACTTTCTGCACTTCCCCAGTGTTTTGGGTCCCTGCTTTTTCCAATAGCATGTAGTGATGCCAGCGTAGGGCAGGCCATGGGGCTTTGCACAGGGAGGGGTATGAGCTTCCCCCTGGGGGAAAGGGAAACCTCCTGACAGCACCACCACACTTGTGAAGTGACTGAGGTTTACTTTTAGGGAACGATGCAGCAGGGGTTGCTCCAGTCAGCCCTTCCCTACAGATATCCTTGTCCTAGCTATGGTTGAAATCAACAGCTTTCCAGCCCACGCGCTTGTGCAAGACAGTGAGTCCCTATTTTAAGGAAGGATCAGAAGTAACGAATAAAGAAGAAAAAAGGGTAAAAGCATGTATTTTCAGAAAGATACAGCCCTGGGGCAGCTTTGCAGAGACTGAGTCTCTGGAGTGCCAGGAGTGGCTTTTAGTATCTACTGTGCTTTTTGGGCTGCCATGGCTAGTTGGGACCTGCCCTGTTCTCCTCCTTGTGCTAGGTAACACCAACACATCCACTGCTTTTTCTCCAGGTTTCCCTGGGCCAGGGCAGGGCTGAGCTCACAGGGGCTGGTTCTTATTTCAGTTTTGGCTTTCCTTCACTAGGTGGGTGCAGAGATGGCTTGGCCACAGGTGACCTCCCTTGCTCCCCTTTCCCAAGCCCATGCAGCCCCCAGGGGCAGGGGCAAGCTGTCCCTAAGCCCTCCCATCTGCCTCGGCTACACAGCTCGCAGATGCCGGGGCGGTTCAGGCAGCGCTGCCAAACCCACAGTGACAGGTCATTGGGTCCCTACAAACATTAATGTGATGTTTACTGCTCACGCTGAAGTGCCACATGGGCTGCAAGCTGTTTCCTCTTGGCCGAGAGCTCGTGGGGAGATAACTCGAGCTGCCTGGTGAGCAGGGACATCTTCCCCTGCTGCCGACCAAGATGGGCAGTAGCTCAGATTTGCTTTATCTTGGCAGGGAAGTCCCAGCAGAGATGCATCAACTTTATCTCAGCTCCTCACAGGATCCTTTTTCCTGTAGATACTACATAAGGCAAGAGTTTACAGAGGGAAAGGCTCTCAAATGTACAGCCTTGAAGAAAAACCAACCAGATCTCAGTTTCCTGACTTTACAAGGAGCACAGAGTTTGTAGGTCAATCCTGAATAAATATGAGCCTTCCTTTAGCAGCAAATAATCTCCGCAGACTGACATTTGTTCCCAGTCTAATTCTCCTGGCAAACCTTCAAATCCATGTCCAAAGATTCCTGATCTCCTCACTGCCATGGCAAAAAGATTGCTGAGATTGGCAAAGGTCGAGTAAGCTGAGCAGACAGAGGACAGCAAGTGCAGATGGGTTCCTTGCCAGCCCCAACTTTCTTCTCGACCCATTAATTGCTCAGCAGTGCAAACAAGTGGAAAACACACAGCTTCTATCGAAGGGAGGACTGCAAGCATACCTAAATTATTTGTGAAAGAGAATGCCTTCAGAGACTCCCATTTTCCTGACAGAAAACAAGCTGAAGATTTGTAATGAAAGGAAAGCATCCTGCTGTGGTTTCTGCACTGAGGCTGCCGTCATTCAAAACCACGATTTTGAGGTTATCCTGAAATTGTTTCACAATCCCTCACATAATCTTTCAAATCCTCCTACAAACCTAATGTTATCCTTCAGGAATGTATCAGCAAAAGATTTTTATTTGATCACCGCTGAAATCTTTTAGGACTTATAAATTTAACCTTCAAGAGTACTATGGCATTCATTAAAGACAACTGAATTCATGTTTTGGTAGTCTAAAAAGGTTTAAATTAAAAACTTTTCATTTATAACTTTTTAACCTGCTGGTCTGGCAAAATCATCTCATAGGAAACCCTATGGATGGGAGGAACTTGGTCAAAACACATGTCCCAGGGACCTGGGTGTATAAAGTCTCTGGTGTATAAAGCCTCAGGGGGTTGCCTCCTTCTTGGGCTACATGCAGGAATCATTTGAATAATCACAATTTATACTACGATCCTTTTTTAAGGCCTCTTCTCATGTCAGGGCCTGGGACTCTGTCCTTCTCTACTCCACAGGCTTGAGACTGGTGGAGCTGCTTCCAGGGGTCATCCACTCCTGAGAGCCTCCTGAGAAGACTTGTCTTGTCCTTCTGCTGGAGTTCATATTGGGGTGTACAGGAAAAGTAAAACAGCCGAGTATGGTGATAAATAAACAGTTATGAAGGTATGATTTCCGTATAAGGAATTCATAGCAGATATTCATTTCAGCTCAATATCTGACCTCCTTTTCATTCAAACAGCATCACTCTGGTCAGTATTTTGATGAGATACCATGTTGGAAAGAACCCAGAAACTCACTGACACTTGCTGTCCTGGGAAAATGGCTAGAAGGACAACTAGACACTCTGAAATGCTATCCGACTTCTTCTTTGGAGCAGCTATCAAAGAACACATTTCCATCATTGATCTAGGAGACCGAATTCTTTCTTTTACCATTTGAATCCAATAATCCTCTGTGGATCTGGCCAAATTCAACTTTGGTAATTACATTTTCCAGAAGCAGAGTAAGCTTAAATCAATAATTAAACAAAATTAGTTAGCACTTTTGATTTAAATTATATTTTTGAATGGAGACTTACTGAAAGCTGACATAATTTATAGACATCTCCTTCAAGCGTGTTCAGCCTAAACTATAATTTAAATGAACTGGAAAAAAAAAATTACTTCTGTAAGTTGAATCAATATGTCATGAATTGACATACTGCATTAAGCAGGGCAAATAAAATTGGATAGAACAATTATACATCCTAGACTACAAGGTGACTGCTGTGTTCTCTGAACCTCAACATTTGCACCTTAATGAATGCTGAAGAGCTGAACAGATCTGGGTAACTCAGCAGTCTGCCTTTATTTTCTGAAATGAAAAAGCATCCTTACTTTGTATCCCTGTGGCCTGAGTCTGGGCTGCTCTGAGAGACTTTATTTAAAAAGACAACACTGTTTCTCTCCAGAGAAGTATTGAGGCTTTGTGCGTTAGGATCTTTTCCTTGTTTCTGAAAGAGTATTTTTAATTTTATTTTTTTTTTTAATTCAGTGAGAGTTTTTTTCATAGAGGTTAGCTCTAATGAGCTTGATAAAGTAATGGTATAGAGTCCTCAAATTTTTCACATGGTTGTGTCTTACTGATATCTGGCACTTAGCTGTGCCTGAAGAATTTAAATCACAACTTGTCTAACTGATTAGCAGTGTTCACATTTGATTTGTCATAATCATAGCCAGGGACAGGTAAATGGTATATGCCACTCTTAAATCATGCTCTTTCTTCTATCTGTGATAAAATCCGAGGTATGCACTCTAGTGTACACATGAGCTAGCTTTAATGTAGTTGACAGGTATGATAATAACAATGCACTGAAGCCTATGCCCTCATATCTTTAAACTGTCCTGGTTGTCTGAGGCTCTGGCTGCCTGGGAAACAGCATGGAGATAAAGTTCATGTTATATCTACACTGCTGTTTTTACTGTGATTGAGCTTGTACTGTTATTGAATTGCTTGAACTTGCTATTATTACTGAATTAGTGAGGTTAAGCCTGCTCGGATATGCCAGCATATACAGCAATTACATCTGTGGCTGCAATGTGTACATAACCTCTGCGGGTGCAGGGGTAGTAATCTGTGATGGTTTTTCCTCTGAATGATTTGCACATTGCCTTCTTCTTGGTCTGCTGGTGACTGCCTTTCTGGACCTGTCACTCTGGGCAAACCCCAGGCCCAAGGCTCCACAAGTTGTGGGATTTCCACTCTTCATTTCTATCCTTTTACTGAGCAGGAATCAAATTTCACAAATGCCCAAGTGTTAAATAGTGGCTGGGAGGTCTACCTGCCACAGGCGGGTGTCTGCGTGCATTAAGGCATGAGGAAGAAATCCCGATGAGGGTCGACTAAAACAGGAATCTGCAGGTGGAAGCTCAGCATTAAAAAGGCTGCTGAGCTCAATGTACCACTGTCCTGCTGGAAAACAGAAATGTTATTTTAGAGAGCAGCAGTAGATGGTGAGGAAAGAGGTGGCCGGAGGTATCTAAAAGCTGGCAGAGGTGTGAACTGGAATGCATGAGCAAATTCTCACAAACCATGTACACGCTGCAAGCTGGGATAGTAACCATCAGGAAGATTTCAGCCCACAGCTAGCTCCCAAGTCCTGCTCTTGTGTTCAGGTTTAATTTTCCGAAGGGGAGTTCTAAAATATATTTAAAAGAAAGTAATTGGAGACTGTTGTATAATATGCACTTTGGGTCACAGATATAACCTAAATGCTGGTATTTTCTAACTTTTGAATGATTGAATTATCACCCTCATAACACTCTCTTAATATAGTTAATGAATGTAATTAGATTTCAGAGGCTGGCTTAGAACATCATCACAATTGCATCATGAGTAGAGATGCTCTGCTTTATAGTCCCTAATTGCATATCTCTCTATATGTCAGCCAGGCGAGCTTTAGTTCAGATTCTCCTCATACTACCCACTGTTGACCCAATCAGTTTTCTGAGATGTAGCTCTGACGTTCTTCTACTGAGAGCCAAAGTAGCAATATTAATATGTTATTGTTTTCAGCCATAGGAAAATGTCACAAGAAGGAGATGAAGGGGCACAAGAAAAAATTCAACTGGGGGAAGAGGAGAGGTAGAAGCCAGACTCCACTTGCTGGCCCTCTCCATCTTTGGGATACTTGATCAAGTACTTTGGCTAAGCAGATGGGACAGGGGAAAAAAGACAAGAAATCCTGGAGTCAAAATGTCTACAAGATAGAAATGGAATGAGGACCACCAGTGCGAGCTACTTTCTCCCACCAAGGCACATTTGAACTCAACATGCATGAAGCACTCCAGGTTAGGAAGATGGGCCGGGTTCCATGGCTTATCAGCTCCATCACAGTATCTGCTAAGACTGAGGTGAACAGTATTTGCAAGCACCACTCTGATGAAGACATTTGTCACTAGCAGCTGGTTGCATTACATACAGGACAGAGAATAACCAAGGAGCAGAGCAGGAACCAACCCAACTCCAACCAACTCCCTGTTCACTTCCATGCCTATAGAGAACACTAACTCCTTTCTAGAGGACGCTTAAATCAGCAGTTACATCTTCTCACTCATCTCTGCAACCTGTACATATGCCAGCAGATGAGTGATCTTGCAGGATTCAAGTCACATTAGAAGAAACTTCCCTATTTCATCTACTGGGTATTTTTTATCCAGTAGCTTGGGGTTCTAAGAAAACAATGCTTATGAACCATCATTTTTGTGCTCACTGGCTAATTGCCACCAAATGTAAGGCACAGTTTTAAAATATCCTGCAAGACACATGAAAACCAAGATCTCAGGAAAAAAAAAATTAAAAAAATTAATCCCTTCCTTAATCCCTTCATCCCCCTGACAGAAAGATAGGCAGATGTCAGGTGCTACACATTCTTTTTAACAACCACCGGCCGGACAATCAATACATTTGTCCAACTGGCAAGTATCTTGCCCTCAGATGGAGGTGTCACAGGGGCTAGACAAGGCAACTGGGATTACTGTAAAGTAAGGAAATCTTAGGAGTATAAGGCTCTGTTTCTCCTACTGCCAGTGGAATAATTGATCTTTGCTCTCACAAACTACTGAA
The DNA here is from genome assembly GCA_013400135.1 of Rhinoptilus africanus. Classification (NCBI taxonomy): domain Eukaryota; kingdom Metazoa; phylum Chordata; class Aves; order Charadriiformes; family Glareolidae; genus Rhinoptilus; species Rhinoptilus africanus. Next base: position 541,434 of record VXBO01011463.1, read on the forward strand.
GGCTCCTACCAATTGCACGACTTTGAGGGTGAATAATAAAAAAGGAGTCTGCCTCAATTCCTGTTGAACAAAGGGGCAAGCACTTGACATAAACCTGTGTTGTTCTCCCTAAACCTTTGGCTAGCTGAGATTCTAGATAAAGAGTCAGTGGGTGCTGACGGCCTCTTGGATCGAAGACTTGCACAGAAAACTAAAGGGCTCCCAGAAAGGGCTGTCAATACTACACTAGTGGGGGTAGCAGCCTTACTGCAGGGATGGGAAGGACATGTGGTATCCCAGACCAGCATTTTTCTAGTACCAGCAAGAGAACTGCTTTTCAATGGGCCATTGCCTTAGCCATTTACAACTCTTCCTCTTCCCAGGGGAACTACACGAAGATGGAAAAAACATGAAAAAGTGAAGAGTAACTTAGGGAGACTGACATTATATGGAGACGTAGCATTACCTTCAAACCATGCATTATTTACCCAAGGTGTTTGTAGTTAAGGTTGCATTTCAAAGAAAGGCAAACACTTTTAGAAATTAAGATACACAGCTGGCTCTTGTAAATAGCCTTAAGTCTACCCTGCAGTGACACCTTGAGGGGAAAACATTAAAAATAAATATCCAGAACACGCATTTCAAATCAGTGCTAAAGGAAAAGGAACCTCAAGACTACCTGGACAGCCAGCTGCCTGGTTTCCTGAAGCAACTCATGACAATGTGGGCCTTTATAGTACCACTCCTACCTAGCAGTCTTCTGTGTAGCTGTACAACCTCCCAACTTCTGTATGCATCCCATACTTCTACAATCTAATTTTCCTTTCCATTTTTCTTCTTCTCTGAAGGAGATACAGCAAGCATCTTGTGATTTTCAAAAAAAGGTTTTAGATCAACTCTCAGTTTTGACCTCATTGTTTCTACATTTGAAAATTATCTTCCACGAAAAACTGTTCTTTTTCAGAAGAGGCAACGTCTTATTCTTTGTGTTGTTAGAATAAATTTCTCAGCCTCCTGGAGAGAACTGAAGGCCCTAGTGTGACCCGGAGGTGGCATCCCCATGGGATTCTGGCAGATTTGGCTGTGGGGATAGCCTGGTGGTTGCAGATGCAGGCGGCTTTCACCCCTCTCCCTCTTTCCTTTTGTGAGTTTATGTGTTGCACACTACAGGCTGGTCGTATGTACAAGCCCTTGCAGAGGCTTTTCTCTAGCCATGACCCAAGAATGGCACCAGAGGTGTGATCCTGGGAATGGACCCAGCTTAGGTCTGGGTGGCCTCATCTCTGCTGAGTGCAGAGGCAGACATTTGGGGAAATGTCCTCTGCAGAGCTGGTTTAGCAAACTACGGTGACCAACCATTTCTGGTGCCTGAGGGTCGGTCAGCTGTGAGGAAGAGCAGCTGCAGGTGACCAGGGTTCCTTACAAAGGGCATCATATGGAAATTAATACTGGACCAAGGCTTTTGTAAGAGTGAGGTGTACCTCTGCTCTGTGCAGTCTGTCGGCACTCAAAGTGCTTTATAATTCCTCCAGCAGGGCTCTGGTTCAGTGTTTCAGAGACCAGGTAACGCAGCAGGGTTTGTGTAGCTGGTTTGCAAGTAAACACAGTTGTTTTGAGTTCAGCTGCGGGGAAGGGGAAGAGCCAGCTCCTTCGTAATGTTGCTGCCATGTCGGGAGCAAGAGATAACACTGTGTGCTTTTGCTAGGGAGATAAAGGGCGCGCACAAAAAAAAAATTGTACATTGGTTGTTACGTGCTCTGGCATACTAATATGAATTAATTTTAATTTCTAATCAGTACGTTTAATCTGTAAAGCCTTAGAAAATGCATTTGATGTCATTTGGGAAGGGCACATACTAAGAAAATGAAACTTTTTGAGTATAAAATTCATTTTAACCCTGCCTGTGGAGCTGCTGCTAACCTTCATAATTAAACTATATCTCAGATGTCAAAAAATAACTTAAAATACAATTAAAGTGAAGGTTTGTGAGATCAGTAAAATTATACAGTCAGGACATTGTTTACTGTTGTATGTATGAAATGCCACAAATTAAATTACATTCAAGACAGACGGTGTCACTACAGCAGTTATACTTGTCCTGTATGTGCTAGGACTGGGAGAATGGGAAATACTTTTCCTGCTCACTGCAACATTAGTCTCAATTATCTTTAAATGAATCTACAAAAAAAAAAAAGTCAATCTACTCTTGGTTTGCACATACAAAATATAACAAATGATATAACAAATGACTCTGTAAGGGATTAATCAATAATTATAGACCATTATGGGATTCAGCAGGTCAAGACATTGCTGACAGCCTTCTCTAGGAAATCTCACGGATGTGGAACATGAACAACAGACACCATGCCTGCCTGCCACATGCCAGTAACCTCCACTGATAAGCTAATCAGCCCACTGGAAAAACTTAAAGGAGGGCAGTTTATCTCATCCCCAGTTACCCGTCACTTGGCACCAGTGATGCACGGGTTGCCTCTGTCAGAGGCAGCTCGCATAGATCCAGGTTTATTAGGTATGAATGTGACTGTGTTTTTTCCACGGCTGCCTTGGGAAACAGCTACGCAGCTTCAGCTTGGTGTGAATCTAGGCCCAACCTGCCAAACCTCAGCTCACCCCACATGGGGCCAGCGGCGGTCGTCAGGCACACGGTCCCTACAGCTGGGCAAAGAATTGCATGGATAACCCACTCTGATACAGCTTGCCCGGGAGGCAGGTAGAGTCACTAAACCTGACCAGATATGTCTACTTTGATGTAAATGAGTAGGACAAAACTCCCTGTAAGATACGATGGAAGGAGGAGGTGTGATTTCTTTACAAACAGCTCCAAGAAAGTCAATTTTACCTGTTCACAGCTGTTCCCTCATACAATTTTTTCACCTGTTCTCTCACATCATGTACTTACAAGCACCAAGGTGTCTGTGCCCAGATCTGACTTGGATCACTTGTGTATGAAACCAAGGACAGGAGACACAAGTGGTCAAGTCCTCCCTTTGTCCCTGGGGTTTCTCTTGATGGCCACACAAAATAACATTTTGGACAGATCTCTTCTATCCATTAGGAAGCACTGGCTCTTACAGAATGGTTCCTAGTCTGAGCATAGTGCTGACTTCAGGTCTCTAATTCTTAGGCCAGATTGCTGTCCATTGCATGTTTTTACTTGTTTGGAAAAGATGTCTATCTTCCTCATGGGCTAGTGGGAAAAACCATATCTGATATGCTACATGTGATCTGTTGCCATGTTGGTGCCATCCTCCTAGGATGCAGGGTCTGCTGGAAAGTCATCCGGGCTGGGATCTTCCCATAGTGCAGGTCTTCTTGGCTTGGTACATCAACCCTTTCTTCCATTTTACTGCGGGAAAAGGTGTCTTGAGGGGTATGTGTCCTTCGTTAAAGGCCATGCATTTAACTCTTTGATCTGCTGGTTCTGCTGGTGCTCAATCACACACACTCTCTTCCCTTAGCATTTTTTTCCTACCAATCTTCACGTTTCTGTTACTAATCTCCCCATCCTTTGGGCTCTCTCAAGGCTCCTGGCAGACTCCCTACCTGAGATGGGGTAAGATGCAAGCACAGAGGTGGCTGGCTCAGCTGCATACCTGGCTCCTGTTTTGCCCAAATGATCCAGGCAACACTATCTGCTGGTAATGGCAGCAAGCTGTACACCCTTGCTTGTGCTACATCCTCTTCAGCAGCTCATGCGGAGAAGCACGTTGTATTGAAAGGAGTTTGGGGGTGCTCGCAGGTATTTCATACACCATGAGCTATGCTGAGCCTTAGCAATGGGGGACAATGCAGAGCAACTGCCCTGCCCCCTCTGAATGGTGCAGCCCGTGAGCTTTGGTCACCATGACTGATCAGAGAGATCTGGGCTCGTCACCAAGAAACGCCCTCACTGTTCCCTTCCCATGAGGAGAAGCTGACCCTGGGAACTACACTGCTACATTTGGTCATGCAGATTCATGCAGCCGGCTGCACACCAGCTGCCTCTGCACATGGCTGTGGTGGGCTCTTTTCTTTCATTTTTATGTCTTGCCTGGGATTAGCAACCTTGGGCTAAGCGCCAATGAAGCTCTTCACCATGAGGACAGTGGCTGAATGAAACCCAGAACACATTTTGGTTTGGAGAGAGGAAAAGTATGTTTCTTTATCGCCATATATTTCTATCCAATTGGCTTTTACGCACGTGCATGGTACCCCATAAGCCCCATAAAGCTTTAACATCAGCGATTGCCTACAACACTGCAACACGGCCTTAAAGAACCGACAATTTGCATTGTACAACTCAGCCATATATTATTAAAGGAATAGAGCTCCAGCCTTCAGTAACTATCATTTACAGTTTTCCTTTGAGTAAAGGCCTTTTAAAAAGGGGTGAAAAACAGCTTTGAATTGTACAAATTGCAACAAATAACAGCTAGCTGTATGTATGCCAGTCTGTGCCACAGAGAAGATGGATATTATAAATGTTCTGGGATTCCATCTCGTCCTCTAATAGTAGCTTTTTCCCCACCACTGCATCCTCTCCAGTAATGGTGTTAAATAATGCATATGTAATTTTGTTGGTTTATGCTGTGTTTTGCTTCTAACACCGGACTGGGACTCTCTTTCCCTCCCTCCCCTGAAATTCATGGTCGAGGATATAGAAATTCTATCATTTGTTCCTGCAGCCTTTGAAGAATTAGAAAATACTGTCTGGAGCACACACAGCTTTTTCATCAGCATCTCTTGACTGAATCAGATGGTCAGACGCTGTCATGCCATCTGTAGTAAGCCCTGCAGGTGGATGTGCCATGCCAAGAGATTTTGTTTGACAGCCTTTATTCATCAGATGGGTTTGTAGGCAGCTCATTATCAAATGATGAACCTTCCTGTTTCTGGTTAATTATCAACTTCAAAGTCTGCTGGGTGAGATCAGCTCCCTTATAAATGACTATCGGTTCCTGTAAAAAGGTTTTTTTTCCTTGGGCTTTTTAGTGTGCCAACTAAAATTTAAACCAGCATTTCAGAAACTTTAATGACAATTGTCTTTCAGCCTTCTATATAGATATCTTCACTGAAAAAAAAAAATATATGGCAAAAAATATGTTGCCAAAAAATATATGAATAGATGTACAGCGTACTGGTCAGCTCTGACATATTCTTGTTTTCTGCTCTAGCACATTCACACTACCAAGATGAAAGGCCAAACCCTCTCCTCCTGTAACTCCACAGACATCAGAGAAGAGTTTGGCCAGAATAATCGATAACTTTTTTTTTTCCCTCTCTTTTCTATGTGAATATAATTATATAAATATAAAAATTAGTTTGAAAAATTCATGTATTTCTGTTAAAAGTTGTGCTGTTTATTTTAGGAGTTTACACCTTTCAGGCCAGGCACTGTTTTCTCCTGTGGCTGGAGACCATCTATTGCATTCTGGGTACTAGTTTATTTTCAGAAGCTCTTAGTTTTGTTTACAATCTATACCATTCAGAGCTCAATTTCATACAAAGGCAGATGAACAATTCCCTTTCTTAAGATCTTCCTGTGGGTCAACGCAAGAGAAATGAGTGCAGAGCAATAGGAAATTGCATCAGGAACTGTGACGCATCGAGAGAGACCAAGCAAGCAAAGAGTCAGATGCCACCAGATACAGCTCTCAAAAACACTTCTCATGCTGAGCCAGGACCAGGGATGGTATTTTACGCCTGGGGAGGCACTGGATTTGCTGGCATTGCAGCACTCGCACTGTACACACCTGAAATTTGTATTCCAGGCTGGGTCAGGGCAAGCATCAAGTCGTGACTACGAAAGTGTCACAGAAAACTGTGTAAGGGAGGAAAAATTACATCATCTGCCTCACTCATTGTGCAGAATTGATGGAATCGGGTGCCCCACGCTGTCCTGCCTCAGCAGCGTTATACTGTCATCAGCGCTGGCAGTGCTAGAGGGTGCCAACCGCCAGCAAGCGCAGCGGGGTGCTGCCATGGCATCCTTCCCAGCGGCACAGGCAGAAGCACCCGGTGCCTTGCCTGCTCTCCAGGGCCCACCGTCTCACTCCCCACAAGGCAGGACACGCTTTGCCAGGTGAGCAGCTTTGGCCTTTGGGTTGCACAGTCCCTCCTCACTCAGGGCTGACAGCAACACGGTACACCCGTAGGTACCAGTCCCAAGGGGAGGTTTAGCACCCTGCAGGAGCATCCAGCCAGCTCTCGTGGTGCACAAACACTGCTCCCCGTGAAGGCAGGCTAACCCACAAGGCTGATCCCTGGAGGAGATGTTCATCATTGGCACGGGAGTACCATCGAATGGGGGAAAATTCAGTAAAAATGCAGAGCTTGAGAACGGAGTAGCCTGCAAGACGAGAGCCCCTGGTATGAAATCATAACAGGGAAAACAAAGTAATTCCTCTCCACGGAATGGGTTCTGTCTTCACATTACCTCTGCAAGCAGAATGACACAACACTGGAGAAAAGGTGTCTTTGCAAAAACCAAAATAACTAAGGAATACACAAACACAAATGCCACAATATTCTGTAACAGAATTCTGGGTGGATTTTCAGAAGCAGCCAAATGTCACTTACAAAGGAGGCAAACCAGACGTCCCATGCTATCCAGCTGGCCATCCATCCTGTCTATGGCAATGCATCGACCCAAGAGGTGTTTTGGGAAAGCTCACTATATATGTTCTGTATTTAAACTATAATTAAAATGAAGTGGGAAACACTTTCTTTGGGAAAATGCATCTCATCACAATTAAATGATGCTTCGCAATTGTACGGTACTCTAATTAGGAGACAAAACCTTGATTTAATCACAGCAAGCATAAATTTTATGACAGACTTTTCTAATCACAAAGGTAAATTAGCTGTCTAAAAATCATTCCAGCAGTGAGTGATTAAGTGCAATTCCTACTTTAATCACTAGGTGGCATTTGGCTGTGTTGGAAGAGCTGGGTTTTGGACGTCAAATGGAAAGGGAGTGCTGGATTTTATACTGAGTAATGAAACGTAAGCAACAGTTCAGTGACAGAAATGAGGATGTGGTGGATATAGGTCCATAAAAATGCTAGAATCAATATACAAACTAGGTCATTACTGTAAGGTGCTTGATGATAAGTAGCGTTAAGGCTAAAGTCTGGCTAAGCTTATTATTGAGAGAATAGTAACTAATAGTCTTGTGGCTACGTCCCAGCCATCAGCCCACACCGGTCATGTGGGATCCAGGTACATCACCCGGCTTGCCCCTTGGCTCATGTCAAACAGAGAAAAACAAACAACCGCTGGAGTCCCTCGGGGGTGACTGCGGGCACCCCTGGGTGCACCCGGGTGGACACCTGCAGACCGCATCTGCAAGGGCCATGCCGATCTGTGCGTCTGCTCCTGTGCACATCTTCTTCCTTCTTTCCTTCCTTCCTTCCAGGCAAGTGAGCACCCGCATGGGTCATTCCTCACTGGGCTCGGAGGGTTGCCAAAACACAGTTGTCTCGCCAAATCCAGCAAGATCAGAGTGAAACAGGCCACACTATCCAGGAAGCAGGCAGGCAGCAAGTTCCTCTCCTCCCTTCTGTGGTACAAACCACTGCTTTGTACTGACAGAGATGTAAGTGTTGCTGTGTCCTCGTGGTCCATAGGTGTATGAATTCAGTGTGTTAAGAGATGCCTTGGGCACAGCTTTGCTCTCAGCCAAAAAGAACATGTGATTCAAATCTCCTGTTAATGCTATTGCCTTCCAGGTCCAGCAGAGGATTAAAAAGACCATCCAGAAAGAGGTCAATGTTTTGTTTGTCATATGAAGGACAAAACCAAGGAGGAAAAAAATCTTTGGGAAAGGAAAACTGTGTTTTATCTGCCTTTTGGAAAGAAGAACATATTACATATGGCCTCCTTACCTTTGCTTCTAGAATTACTTCTAGACATTTACTACCTGGGCACGTGCAGGGGGTTGGGAAGTTTTTTTGTTTTAAATGCAGGTCTGGCACTTCTTACCAGGAAAAAACAAGCATGCTTTATAATAATACTGTGAAACGGTAGAAAAAAAAAAATGGTCAAACAAAATGACGGAAATAAACATTTTCCTACACAAAAATACACCAAGTCCTCCTTCATCTCTAATATGGAAGCCCATTGATTTTTTGCTGAGCAAAGACACAAAAGCACATAGCTCACACCAGTTATTTCCCCATACAGTCATCTGTAGCTATACAACTGTTGAAATGTCCCTTTCCCTACTATTTGCAAAAAAACCTGAAGCAAGTAAGTGAACTACTGGATGTAGGCAAAGTAAGTCACAGTGTATTTATTCACCTGAACAAATACTAGGCTTTATTAATATGCTTTAAGAGAGCAGCCTCTCACTTTGTTTCCATCAGAAATATTATCTCCATAATGCACATGCTACAAAGGAGTACATTTTATATTTGGGGAGGAGGCCATTTCTCAGAAAAAGTCCACCTCATGAGCCTTTAATTGAGCCATTTATTTCCTCTGCCCCCTTCAACATGGCACCCTTTTTCCCCAAAGGTTCATAATCATGCAGTCAGGGACATGAACACTAATTGTTGAGTTAGCGAAGTTGCAGAACTACGGTGCTTTACCTCCTTCATGCTGGCCTGCTTCTCTGGCAAAAAGCAGGAGTTGAAACATCAGGTCCAACTAAAGGTGAGATGGCTACATGAGACTAACCCATTAACCTACTCACCGCGAATGAGTCCTCACCTGCATCCTAATCATCACACACACACACACTGCCAATCGTCAGCCACAGTGTCAGAAATAGTCCCTTCCTGGCACATTTGCTCTTCGGTCTGCCGCCTGCATCCACTTACCGCCAGCAGAGAGCTTCGGAAATGGATCCGTCAATTAGTGCTGGGAACAGAAAGTCAGACGGTGGCACTTCGTGTTCAAACTGGAAATGGAGATGTTTGTTTTTCAGCATTGCAAAGTGACGTCTAACCACCTGCCTCATAAATAAAGATTTTGCTTCAGGTTTGAATCACAAAGTCTCTTAGCTGGGTCATTCACAACCCGGCAGCAATTGAAAAGCATGACCGTGCTGGGGCTACCCAGGCTTCTGTGTCCCAGTCCTCCATGTGCAAATAGACGAATACACAGCTTTCACTCTGGGCCACTAGTACAGAACTCCCAAACTGGGATCTGCCTGTTAATTTGACAAACTTTTTTTTTGGTAGCTATCACTACAGGGAAGAAACTGAGAATGATGGAGAAAAACAAGGATTTTTATTAATCGGATAGTGTTGAGAGGAAGAAGAATCAAAACAACTCATAGCACAAACCTGATGCTCTGTTACCAAGCTCACAGTACTTCCAGAGATATAAATAAACCAGCAGGATAGTACCCTGCCACTGTCACTTCAGCAGTACACGGAGCTATTTATACACGTGGGAGCACCATTTCTACTACTGCATCTCCCAGAGCATCACCTCCAGCTGTGGCACCGCAGCCACAGCGAGAACTACCTGCCCGTGGGCTGGGCACATGGGGCTCTTGAGACCAGCACATCCTGTGGCAGCTGCTGGGGAATGCAGAGCATCCCCAGTGCCACCAACTCCAAAATCATGGGGAGCATCTCCCAGGGAAGGGAGGATGCAACAAGGCTTGGGCTAACAAAGCTCCAGTTCAACCAGCCCCAGGCAAACCGTTCTGCCCCGATTTCTGCTGTTATCACTTCATAATGACTTTTCTCTCCCTGACCTTTTGGGTCGGGGCTGGAAGGGTGCAGAGAAGTGACCGAGCACCCAGCGGTTGGCACTCCCAGCCTCGTGGCACCCTCCAGCTCAAGCCCTGTGATGAGGCACTCCAGAAACACCGCTTGCTCGGGCTGGAGAACTCAGCTGGCCAGTGCTACACATGGGGGGTTTTTGAGCCGCCTTGCCTGCTCCTCTGGTGGCTTGCAAAAGACTTACTGGGCAAAGCAAACAGGAACCACAGCGAGAGGTCACCCTGAAGTCTGTCGGCCACCAAAAGGGCTTTTGGTGTTTGGTTTCATGCCACGCAAGAGTGAACCACCTGCAACAACACAGACCGCGTCAACGCTAACCAAAACAGGCCCACAGCTGCTCCCTCTTGCTTCTGCACTCCTAAGCCCTCTTCCTCTCAGACTGGCCTCACAGGACTGGCCCTCCGTCCTCCCAGCCTGTGCCCTGGGACCACGGGTGAGGATCCTCAGCCAAAACTGTGCTGGGAAGCACTGGTGCACTCTCGACCCTAGGCAAGCACCATCCCTGTGGCCAAGGATCCCAGGGAGCATTCTCCTTCAACCTTGCCCACCAGTGGGAGCGACTGCAAGGCTGGTCCCAGCACCGACCGCCTCCTGCCCAGCAGAGGACAGCGAGACCGTGCCGGCACGGCAGGAGGTGGAAAGCGGTTTCGTGGTCATGGCACGCTTCCTGCCTGCCCCGCCGAGCAACGCAGCCACAAAAGGTCGGCTTAAAAATTCTGCGTGCAGTTTAAAGGCAGGCATCCACTGTATACAGAGACAAACAACCTCACCTACGGCACCATCTGCTATTTTTACGTATCCACAAAGGCCAACTGCAGACAGATGCGCTTTCAGCAAACAGCATCTTAGTCTACCACTGATTACTAATCAGCAGATACGCTGTAGGCTAAATTCAAGTTAAAGTCACAGGGAGATTTAAATACAACTTTGTTTCTTCCAAGAGTATTTGAAGGACCATATTTTGCCAACTTCAAATAATATACCAAAATAACTCTTTTCTTTTGGAAATAATATTTCATTTCTCAGGTATCAAGTGAAATTCTCTATTCTTCCTTCAGTGATACAGTTATGTTTTTAAGACAACACAAATTCAGCTGTTTTTTTTTCCTATGGAAAACACAAATTTGCAAATGGTTTTGTAATTGCAGTATGTTATAAGTGGAAAAGCTCAGCACAGTTTACTGAGGTGAGGTTGATAAAGGACTCCAGAATGAAGGTGAGGTAAATCAATGCATATCACCTGCAATAAAGATAAGACTCGTTAACCAATAAGGGAAAAGATAAACCCTGTTTAAATGTATAAGAAACAGCTGAGGAATTTATACGGTTCTGGTTTTTTTCAGTAAGCGGTAATAGGTAACAATGTTGTTTAGCACCAACAGATGTCTTTGAAGCATTATATCAGGATCAGCTATCTCATAGAAGCTTCTTTAGATAAATAACAGGTTCTGTACTAACATCGCTATCTACAGAAGACCAAAGCAGTATATAAAGAATGCCTCAAAGCAAGCAAGCTGATTCCCAAATTGCAGTCTCACAAATCACCTCAGAGTACCCTACAGCTAGCTCACTGCTGGCCTAATGCTTCATCTTTCAAACTCATGAGATAAATAGCTTAACTACATTAATTATTCCAATATAATTTTTTCACTTCATAGTACCCCTTACAGGGAAATTGCATGATTTTTGAGTAGGAGGGTAATGGCCAGAAAACTCCTTATGCTTTGGCTGGCACACTCAAAACAATTTGATAATTCCTTCTGGAGATGTTTAATCAAGTACCAGAAAGGAAAATTTAGCTTTTGAGTTACTCTTTGTGCCTCTAAAACTTTATGTTAGAAGTCGGAAACATGAATTCCTAAGCATATCTTTATTCCTTTGCTATGACATTAAAAGAATTTGAACCTAAAAGGAAAAAAAAAACATATAGCATTTCTACTATAATTTGAAAAAGGAATGGTATTTTCTTGCCCTGAAATTGTACATAACTTTAATGGATTCTCATAGTTTAAACTGAAATCTGGTTTTCTTTTCCAGCACACCTTTGGTATTCAAACCAAATGTACTTTAGTATTTGTTCATCCAATCCTCAAAATGCGCACTTTGCCATGAAGATTTACAACCTGAAGTACTCCAACAAGCTGTATTGTTACCTTGTTGAATATGGGCACATTATTGGCCAGCTTTATTGCAAACAATCTCAAATAAAATTGAAGCATCACATCTGTTGCCAGTGTAAATAAAAAGTAAGTAACCACAGAGACTCAAATAAACAGTGACTAACAGCAAAATAAACGCAAGTCTAAATTTATTGCTGCATTTATGAGTTATTAGTTCTTTGCTTTAACTTCAGATATTCAGCCAAGTTGTACCTACTAACTCCTGATAAAAGCCTGGGCAAAAGGGTAGGACGCTTTTGAATCTGGGTACATGAAAACTACTGAGATGAAAAGCAGGTTCTGAATCACGACAGGGACGTCCACGCCTTGGAAGCTCTCAGAAAGCCTACCCATTGTTTTGGATGAGGCCAGGATTTAAACCAAGAAGCATATGAGGTCTAAAAAGGAGTTCAGGATGGGGAAGGGGGAGGTGGTGGAGAGCAGGAGGCACTGCTTGAGATCCCAAGAGGTTTAAAAACATATTCAGAGGGGAAGGAGCTGTAGCTGTACACAGATGAATTGCCACCTCCTAGCCACGTGAAAACAAAATGATGATGTGTCAAAGGTTTTGTGACTTTTAAAAACAAAGATTCTTGGGGTTTAGGGGTACAGCAAAAATTAAATTCTGCAGCTACAATGGGAGGTACGTGGGGTGGGTTGAACACCACATGTTAAGAGGGCATTAGAAATAGTACTGGGAAAGATGATGGGCTATGAACGGCAGCGTGAGAAGTGAGTTCTCCCCAGACCAGATGTATCACTGGGTAGATTTACATGTGTATGAGCTGTCTAATATGCTACGAATTCCAGTAACCTAAAAAAAATTAAAAAATAATGCACATCCGATGGTGTTAAATTAATCATTATTATAACCTCCAGCTACCTGCAGTCACTTAAACCATTCAGATCCTGGGTCATTGATACTGTCAACGTTCCACGATTCAGACATGCTGCTAATTTAGAAGGTTAATGTGGATTTTTAAAGAATCCAATTCACTCCAAGTGTTTTCAACAGCCAGTAAGAAAGAGTACTTAGTGTAGAAGGACTCAATTTCAAAATGACAGGACGCCTCAGTTCTTCATCCTCTTTTTGCCTACAACATGTCAATTTATCAAGAAAATATCGTAGTTTGCACAAATTCCTGTCTCTTTGGTGGGAAAATAGGGTAAGGATTTATTCTTTTCCCAAGCCTTTTCAGTATTATATTTTTTTTCAGAGAAGATTATACAGTTTATGTTATTTCAGTGGATTATCTCTTTATAACTTCAGATGACAATATATTCATGTTTGGGGAAAATGCAATAAGCACAGATCATTTATTCATCTTCTTTGATTATTTCTGCCAAGTCTATTTTGTTGTACAATCCTAAAAAAAGGAGAAAAGTTTTTAAATTAGCAATTTCTTTCTGAAGTAAAACACCCCCGTAATAAAGTATCATGCTTTTTACAGACTCTGGGTGAAATGTACCAGTCATCAAGCAATAATACATGCATTCAGAGCACGTTTTTAAAAAGTGAGCTACTTTGAAAAGAATTAAACTAATATATTCTTTCCATAAAATTACAAAAAGTTGACCTCCAGCTACAAAAAATACATTTATTGAGAAGGTGGTGTGCATTACTGAGGTACTCCGCATGGGAATAGTTCACTTAGTGTTGCAGTGAGATGAAAACACTAAGATATTACCTCAGGAATACAATTTTTTTTCATTTCTGTATTTACACAGGAACTCCTCTGGCCAAGTGGCAGGTGAAATATGCTGTAGTGCACATCATTTGACACCACACGGAGTAAACTGAAATTATAAATTCTTCAGAGTTTTAGTTAAATGACAACTGAAATGCCGTGTTTGAATAACTAAATATAAATCATGTACTTTGAGAAAGTTAGGGATGCCATTAGGGAAGAATAATCCCAGTGAAACCATCAGCATTAGGTGATCGGTGATTACCCCCCGCTGGAACCTGTAATTTCAGCTCTGTTCCTCCTGAGGTGGCAATTAACTGCTATTCATAGGATGGTGGTTGTATTTATCTTCCTGTCATTAATTCATGGACAGCCTTTGCACAGGACAGTGAAAGACAACCACCCCCACTCCTACACGCGACATGACCGCCACACTGACTCTCCAGCCAGGGTAAGAATTCATAATCTAATGATGGTGATCACAAATGTGGATTAATTCTTACCCATGCTTCATATTCTAAGAAAGTTCATGGGATCTTCAAACCCAACAGCTATTCTCAGTGACTATTTTAGACTATGCTGACAAACAAGCAAACAAAAAAAAAAACCCGACAAACTGGGAAGAGCACTGAACTGGTCTGACCATCTCCTATCATTTCTTCCTGCAGTTTTGTTGAAAAATATACACACTTGCAATGTTACATGATTTTCTCTGATGTAACTACCTTGGTGCAACTGATTTGGGGGGATTAAGGAGCTGGTCCAGGTTTTCTGCATTTGGAGACACCTGGGCGATTTCATCATTAAGAAATTTCATACTACTTTGGAAAAGGAAAGGAGAAAGATCTTGCCAAACCCCCAGGGATTCACTCCTCTCTGTACTTCTACAAAGCTGTGTATTAAAAATTCACATCCAAACATACACTAAAAATTGTAGTAGTATACTAACAAATCCAGTGAATGCTGAATTTTCTTAAATGAGATTGAGAAGAGGCAAAATTAAAGCGAAGGTTTAAAATGTTGTAGGTGGCATTAAAACCCACTGCCAATAAGTAGAGATGAATTAATAACGAGCCTTAATTGCAGAAATCTTTAAAAAATAATAGAAAAAAAATCCAATAACTTATTGTCACAAACAGCCATGAAGTACTCGGTTGGTAAGTGGTGTCAGGGATGTGGAAAGGAAATGTTTTTTCTCTGTTGCACAATTACTTGCTTGAGTGCCCCAGGCACTTGAAAGCTTCATCAAGGTGAGCTTTGCATCAGGGTTGTGACTTTTATCTGTAGATTATCCGATTTAGCAGAGTTATATGTCTTGGAAAAGAAAATATGCCTGTTTCCTACAAGATGAAGTGAGCAAAGTTAATTTTTTGCAGTTTAGAAGGGATTGTCTTTTTGGTCTTCAGTACTTGATCACTGGGGCAGGAGGGGGAAGGAAGCTCCCAAAATACAGTTGGCAGAGCCTGTGCAGAGGGAGTAGCGCAGACTGTACAGAAACAGCAGACTCCCACCAACCATGAATTTTGGAAGTTTTTGGCAGCTTCTGCTTTTCCTGGCATGCTGGAGAACACTTCAAAGGCAGGATTACAACAGACAACATCCCATGTTCTGTTGGAAGCTGTGAGTGGGGCTCTGGGGAGAGGAAAGGGGGCAGGCAGAGAGGCAGCACAGGCTGTTTTGAGAGACTCATTACAAAGCACTTACCTTATACCTCTCCGCGCAGGTAAGGATTGCAGCCGGGCAAATGATTCACCACCTCTCCATTTAGCCAGTGAGGAGGAGGATTAGTTAACCTGAGACTGCTTTACCAACCTGTGCATCTGACCTAAATACCACAGTTAAGCAACAGGGGGTTGTGAATGTAGGACTTCAGGCAGGAACTGGACCGATAGAAACCTGCACACTTTGGCAGTCTTTGCTCTAACCAAGTCATTTATAAACACGCAGCTGCTGTCTGCACCTAGGAATTATGAATTTCTCAATACGTTCAAGGGGTAAGGTTGCCACATACCAGAAACCTGAGGTCATAGAAAAGACCAAAGTAGTACCACCTCCTTAAAGCAATAATTAATATGACTAAACAGGAGCATTAAACCTCCTACTCTTTTGCCTTTCCCCTGAGAGGGTTTGGTACAGCTTTTCTCTTGTCTAGAAACTCCTACTATGTACTAATCAGGTTGATCACCTTGTCCTTGCCCAGTGGCATGCCTAGAGTGCAGAGAAGAGAGCACTGAAAAAAAAAAAAAAACAACCAAAAAAACCCAAAAGAAACTAAACCCACCACCACCAAAAATGCTCAAAGCCACGCCTTTACATGCATTCAAGATTTTAAATCCTTGCATCAGCACTTACCTTCCACTTATGTAAAACTTCATCTCTCCCAGGGAAGTAGAGAAGGGAGGAGAAGAAAACCACCACTATTTGGATACTCATTTTGCTGACACTATCATCTTTGTTAATAGTCTCTAATGAATAACTCACTCATGGATAAACATGCTATCATTATTGTTTTGTCTTAGCAGAGTCAGCGTGATTCAGAAGAGAGCAGTCATATGACTCTCACAGTTCCCAAATTGCCAAAAGCTGTGGGAAAACGAAAATTAGTAGCTCAGAGAGAAGGCTTAACTCTCACTACCATGAATAAGCCAGCAGCCTGTTGGTTGATCTGAAATATATACATACACACACAGCTAAAAAAAAAATACTGCTATCCAACAGAAACTACTCTAGAGCAGACAGATTTCTCCTGCCTGAGAATGAAAAATCACTGTGATAAATAAAATTATTTATTTTACCAACTTGGCTGGAAAAACAGTTCTTTGACACACAAGCCTTCTTATTAGGGCCTTAAATTATGCTGACTTTCAAAATGCTAAGATGGACATAAGAGTGCATTTAGGCATCACAGCTCACAATTCCTATGCCAGGCTTCCCTTTTCTATCCGTCTTTTGAAAGGGGTGGTAGTGGAGCCATCACAAGATACACATCTACGTGCTGATTACTGTCCTGGCCAGAGGACTGGAAACACTCCTACATATACCTGCCAGAAACCACTGACATCTGCTGATTTTCAGAAATCAAAACTAGGTTTTCTTTACCCTTTAGGGTCTAGACAAGTTGACTCTGGGCATAATTTTACTACCTTGTCAAAAAATTACGTGTGACAAAGGCCCCTTCTGTGCGAGGTTGTGTGAAGGGGTTCTACAGCCCCAGATAGAGGAATGGTTCCCAGCAAAAAGCAGGCTGAGAAGATTACATGCTGAGAAGCAGCATGTGAAAGCCTCCCAGGAACTGACAAGCTCTGGAGATCAGTTGTCCTCTTAAATCCACCAGAACTGCTAAATCCAGAACATCGAGAGCCTGCTGGCTGTGTACAAAGCCACTACCCACGTTAGTATCAACCATGGGTTGCATTAACTTGGATTATGTACAAGCAGGTAGTGGTTGCTACGTGCAGGCAAAAACCCTATAGGGTTATGTAGACACGTCTAATGAAGCAAGGGGTTCTTTGAGGGACTTTCTAAACCACCTGCCTAGGAAACAGAGGTGCCAGGGGTTGGGATTGGCCTCCCAGTTGCTGCTCCTACAGAGTCATTACGAGTGTGCGAGTAAGTGAATCTTTTGTGTGAATAGCTAGCTGCTATTAGTAACAGCTTTATTAACACAAAGGCTTCTGCTGGTTGCGACCTGTATCTCTCTCAACTACATCTGCTATTACGGTAAAGGGAATTTACAGAATCAAACATCCAACTACTTTATCAGTTACTTCTTGGCAATACTAATCCCCAGAGTAAGTAGGACTGCTGCTGACACTAACTGATTTCATTTCCCAAATGACTTGCTCAAAAAAGTACTTGCAGAACTCGCTCTATGCAAGAGCTCACTACCAAGACTTTCTTGGAAGTTCAGGAAGTGGGACTCCCACTGTTCATGACAGAAACATAGTGAGCTGGCCTAACCACTTCGCCTAGTCCATGCAATTTGGACTCTCCATTTGAACACTACATGTGCTGACTCAATCACAATAGATCAAACAAACTGAAGGTTAACACATTTAGTTGCTTTTACCACTGAAAGGCAAGCTTAGGAAAGCAAATACCTCTAAACAAAATTCCTGCTGCTGCCCCTTGGAAGATAAGATTGTAGAGAGCCTGAACCTTTGTTAAAACCCGCTCCATTGTTCCATTATTCCTGGCCAAAACCCCCATATCAGCATAAGCTTTCCAAGTATTTCCATCAGACCTTTACATTTTGGCACATAAAAGTATCTCCCCTGCATATGCAATACACCTACCGATTGCATCACTACCATTAGAACTTGTGCAATGTCATCGTGCATTATGCATTAGTTGGAGAACTACTCCCAGGAATCTTAGAGCTGTTAGGAAAGCTCATAATGATCTCACCTAATGATACACAAACTAAGCATTCATGCCTCTGGAAAGACTCTTTAGTAGGAACATGCTGTATGTGTTATTACGCTAATAATTTCACTTCTACAACTCTGTGATCTCACTGTTTCCTTCCTCTAAGTAACAACATAATGGAATCGGCAACAGGCAACTTCTCTCCTTAGCAGTTTCTCTTCATTTGTCCCAATTTACTAGTTCAACGAAAGGATGCGAACACAAGTGGAAGTTTCTCTTTAAAGACAGACAGGCACATGACAGAAAGTTACATGACACCAGGCTGCTACAGTAGTGCTAAAAGATACACTGCCAGACTGTTTACATCGCTTTGCATAAACTCCTTCAAGTGCCCTGAGCTGAATAGCAGCTTTGTTGCTCTGAAAGTTTCTGCTCAGCTGGTTTACCAAGGTCTTGCCCATAGCTGCAAGCTACAGGATTGACTTTTAGATTTTTCACTTCATTTAAGTGTTTATAATCAGGAACTTTCTTCTGGAAATTCCAGTGACGATGACTGCCAAGCCCTGACAATGAGCTCTTAAGCTTTGACTCTGGGCTGAAGAGAACTGCAGCTTAATAAAGTTTTTTTCTTAAACTTTCTTATCCAGTAAATACTGGGTTTCAATACCCATGACAATTTCTTAGGGCATTCTTGACAACTTAATGCGAAATTTCCCTTCTACATAAACACAAAAAGACGACATTTAGTACTCAGAGTATGTCAAAAGTGAGACTACTAAACTGGGTTGAAGTTATCAAGCAGTGTTTTCTCATTTACTCTTTTTCTAGCTAGCGTTTTGTGTCTAGATTTGCATTGGTTTACTCCTGCTGCCAATATGAGAAGATGCCTCAGACTGAAAACATCATTACTCTAATACTTCCGGAGGACATACATAAAGAAGTTGAACTTTGTGATGAAAAAAAGATACAGAACAGAAATATTCTGAAATGTCAGTGTTCCTCTGAGTCAATAAATAGCTTCCATTCTTCCTGCCAAACTTTTATTGTCAGAGTGCATGCTGCAGATGTTAACTATTAAAACTTTGTTTACAGGAAAAATGAAAAGCAAAATTGACCACTTTAGAAAAATGGACTAGGAATGTTTGCCTCACATAAAGCAGAGATCAAAGTAAGCAAATTATTATGACTGGGGATTTTCTAAGTTTTCTGCTCCTCATAAAGATGAAAAAACGGTGGAAAAAAATCATTAAAAAGTGGCTACCTCAGCAAGTCATACTTCAGTCTCTTCCTGGATGCATAGGTGGTATCTTGTCCAATCAAACCAAAGAAGGCAGGAACAGGCGAAGAGTTGCCCGTTATTTAAAACACTTGAGATAGGCCAAAACCACTGAACAGCTCGTATCAGCAGGCAATCATTTATGACTCAGGGAACGAGCAAGCAAATCTTCTGACACTGAAGCCAGGTCATTGATCCAAGGAAGGATGGTTTCCTCCAGGGTTTACCAATGAGATTAGTCCCACCACTAGAGTCTGGGTGGGAATGGACTTCTCAAACCTGAAGGCATTTTATTAAAGAGTGAATCTTCATGAGTTCTTGAAATTTTCTAAGAGGACTGATATGGTTCTCCAGCTCAAATAAATGCACCAAAATCTCTCGGGTCTGAGGGTGGACTCTAGAAGATAGGGCTGCAAAGTACAATCAGAGTTTTATTCCTCCAGTATCATTAAAACTTATTTAAAAGACTTGTTATATCATGAAGATAAGATGCCACTTCTTTGAATTTGTCAAACCCCATACTCAAATTATGAATTAAAATTGGTTGCTTAACTTAGTTCCTTTCCATAGCTGTCTTCAGATTTCTAAAACAAACAAAAGGCTGACCTGTGTAAACAGTCATCTTGCAAATTTAATAGGACTATTTTAAAAAGTACAGCCTTGTTAATTTTTTTCTAATATAGTTCATTTACAACTCAAGAATTAGGATTTTTGGAATAGGACTTACTAGAAAGTACCATAAAAATAATACTTTCGAAATCTGTGACAAAATAATGACTCCGCTATCTTTAATATTAAATTCTTGCCAAACCAGCTACAAGTCATCAACCAAAACACCAGTATTTATCTGTAGAAATAACTGAGCCATAGAATAAAAAAATAATATAAATACCCATGAAAATATAAACGTTATTTAATAGTATAATCTTAATAAAACTTTATTCAAATAAACGTAGTGAATAATTTCTAGGACTTGCTCAGTCTCCACACAATGATGTTTGAACGGAGCTGAGCTTCTGCTATTTTCAAAGCAATTTCCCGGTAAAGAGCACCATTCATCGTTTGATTCATACTCAGCACACTCTCTTCCCGTTCATTCTGGAGCTTCTTTCTGAATTGCTGAACTCCTTCCTCACTGTCCAGTAAAGAAGCCACAGGAGTATCACTGATTTTCTTGCCAGGCTCATTACCCCATGCCAAACTGTTTTCAGCTTTACTTTCTTTTGAGAAGAAAGAACTCCTTAAGGTGAGGATTTCTTTTTCCAAAGCCAGTGCTAACTGTTCAGTAAGTGCACCTTTGCTTCCAGATCTCAGGAGTTTTACTTTACAGCTTGGTGGGAGAACTCTAGTAAGGCTGTGAAGGCACTGGAACAAGACAGTCAGATTTCTGTAAAATAAAATTATTATTATTAAAGTGACCTTATATCTTCAAAATTACATAGTGGTAAATAAAACAAAGCTACTTTAAATCAAACAGAGAAAGACACGCTGATTATGGTTTTAAATATTCTGTGTATTGTACATACGAGAGTAAGCAAGGGCTTTCTAATGGCATGCACACTAGCCACTGTAGGACAAAAGAATTGACGCTAAGCAGACTTCAGCAACATAAATATTCTATGCTAAAAGGTATGTCCATGATTAGGGTTACATGTGCATCACTTGTTTCTTTAAGAAGCAATTCATTGTGAGTGAAGGCCACATGAATAGCACCATGGAAATGTGTTGTCTGGACTACATTTACGGACAGAAAGAAGTCACTTATTTTCATAGATTGTCACTATCAATAGGTATGTACAGCATGGCTATTAGGTGGCCCACAGCTTGTCTTTTTTAAATGGTCACTGGAGAGAGAGAGTTGCACTTAAAAAAACCCAGACAGACATTCAAAATTATTAAGAAACCAAGCGCTGGTAATCATTAGGGAACCTACTCCCCTGGATACCAGTGTAGCATATATGACACAGTGACACATTCCTCATTCTGAGAGGAATGCAGAGTTTGTCCAAAGTCTTATTTCCAGTGTTTGCTCAGATAAACTCCTTGGAAGATGTCTTTTGATGGAAAAAAAAAACCAAACCAAACCATAACACAGAAAAAAGCCAACACACCACCACCAAAACCAGACAAACAAGAAGTCACTAACGGGAGTTGTTCTAGAGCCAGCCCAACCCGCAGTGGAGCAGCAAGAAAGATTCAGCTGTTTGGGGTGCTGGGCCACCTTGTCTAGAAGAAAGGTCGGACCAGATAATCCCTGAGGTCCCTGCCAACCTGGGATTCTATGAAAAAAATCAACCAACACCCCCTCCCCCCCCCGCCAAGCACATTAAGTAGCTAGTTTTCTCACATAGATCAGAAAAGCATTTTTCCTTGAAGTACTTCTATTTCAATTTAGTTATCTTAACATTCCGCTACTTTTAACAGATATAGTTTACTTTGGTTCTGAAAGGCTGTGAAAAAGAATAGTCTGTAGCTCCCACCTATCACAGAAATATCCTATCTGGATAAAATACCAATCCAAAGATGAGTCTGTCCCAAACCACGACAATGGGGGGAAAAAAAAGTTACAGAAAGTACATAGTTACACCATAAACATGTTGCTCACTTATTATTAATGCAAAATTGGATCAAAAGTGAATAGTATCAAGTAACCTAACTTTTCAAAAGGAACCAAAAGTCTTGAGGCTTAAAGTTTTCTGATTGATTTCTTAAACATTTCATCCTTTCCTCTAACATAAAAGAGGGAAAACAACTCCTAATTTGAGTAAAAGATTGCACCTCACTATAAATTAGAAACTCTTAAGAGATATATCTTCTTTTATTTTTTAGCTTGAACCCTTCAGGATAGGCAACATTTATCAGTACTTGAGAAATACTTTTTATATTGTGAGCCTTATCCAGTTAAATCGTAAATGATGGCAGTATTACTAACTTGTTTGGCCTAGTTTAGGAAATTATATAGACACTTGTCCAAGAATCTACGTAAGAAAAGCAAAGCACTGCGACTCTTCAGATTATTTTCTTTGCAAAATCATGGTAGATAGGAAATAAATGTATCAGTTTTTTGCTTTGTTTTTAAGTTTTGTTTTTTTAAATCAACACGTGGAAGAAAAATTATATATTACATTAAAAATAAGAAAAATTAATATAAAATGATACAGAGATGAACAAAAGAAACAGTACCAAGCAGACATTGATGGAGACTAGACTTACTTGTAATTCGGTATTATAGCCTAAAGAAAGTTAAAACAATGTAGTTCAGTTTCTGCCATAGTTATGATTTGAAAATAACTGTTATTGATGATGGTTATCATATTATCCTATTGGAAGCCTATTGGTTATGATTTTGGCAGTTATTTATGGTACCAGTAAGAAATAATGTAAAGATAAAAAAATGTTTATGCAAGAGGAATATAGGCTACAGTTTTTGAGCAATTTTACCTGCAAAATAATGTCAGAACTCCTTCAAATGGATTTTTCAGGGTCCAGTTAAAAACTGTACCGTACACATTTCCTGCTTTATGACAGAATATGTTGTCGTGGCATTCTTTAAATGGTGTGCATTCCATCTCTCCCAGTAACCATGAATTTACTGGAGTCAATGTGCAGTCAGAAGACACAATCTGAAAGGAGAATCTGATAGATACTGCAAGGACAGCAAGTATATCTTCCATGGAACCTACAAGAAAATACAGCAAAAAATTATTTGACCTAAATATTTTGATAATGTTGCATGCATTAAATGTGCTTAGATTTTTGGTTGACACTCCCAGTTTTACGTGAAGAGTTTGCATGTGCATTCTGGTGTTCTTCGGGAATTTTCTTCTCAGCTAAATTCTTGTACCTGCTTCTGTCAACCAAAATAGTTACCTGATTAACAGAGCCCCACCTATATAATGAAAGGTCTAGAAATAAACATCACCTTGCCAAAAGAAGCCTATAAATAGCCTCCTGTGATAGTAAGATGACATGTTGGCTTTAGTCAACAATACAGCATTAAAGGCAGAAGAAATGAAAATTCATTGCAAATGATCAAAAGGATATTTCGCTACATGAGCAGAAATCCAGTTCAAAATCAATTCAATCAGGAATATTAAAAGAAAGGAAAATAAACGACCTTAATAGGTGTGTAGATGAGGAAAAGTTTCAATTACTTGGGTAATTGAAAGAGGTAATACTATGCTATAAAAAAAATAAATCTATGCATCTAGAAAATGGTACCTTATTTATAAAAAAAAGACAGGCTTCGGCATTCTGTATGCAGGCTTATCTTCAAAATTAACCTTTCCAGATACACTTCAGCACCCATGCTAGCACAAAACCTTACAGCAACTCATAACGTTTTTTCCATTTTGAAAACTGTTCCATCTTGTATTTCACCCAGCTTTTAATTCCCAACAGGTCTATGCAGTTAATGTTCAAAGACACAGATGTGATTCCACCTTGATGACTTATCTTGGCATCGCCCAGGGTAAACAGAAAAATAAAATCAACCATATATTTATGAATCTAAATAATATCAATCCATTTACCTGTACAGTAATTGTTATCCCTTAGCATCTTTACTGAATATTTCTCATTTGAAATATCTTCCAGGCTTAACAAAATTTTCCCACAGAGTACTGTAACCTTTTTGCTCTCCTGTAAACTATCATTCTGACGTTTTTGTTTCTTCAGATGTAGAAGAACTATGCAACATACACGATGAAATGCCAATAATGGTGCAAGCCTGGTAACAGCAATGACTGTCTTTGCTCTATCCAGCTGAACCCTTGAAGGCCTCTTAGGAATCTCTTTTTTCAGATCATTGTTGCTATGCAAGTCCAATTTCATCTTTTTTGGAGGAGGCTCAATTTGACACGAAGAGAGAGTCAACGCTGAGAAGGCTTTGTTCAGCTTAATGATTTTATTTTGACACTCAATAATTGGAGAAATCGAAGAGAAGTCTTGATCCATCACTAAAGATAAACTGACATCACTCAGTGACCTGTGAAAATCCATATAAGATGATTGCACTTCTAGTTTGTATTCTGCCTTCTGACAACTAGAACTTTGCAGATATACACAATTAAGACTACCACAAACTCCAATATCATTCCAAGTTAAGTCTTAGACTGCGCAAAGAGAGTAAGTTCTTCAAATGACTATTTCATCTAAGCTTAGTGTAAAGATTTTCAAAACGTGGACTGATTTTTCTAAGAGCTTCTAGGAGTTAGATGCCTCATTTCAACTGAAAGAATGTGAATGTCTAACACACAGAAAACGTTGAAAATTCCACACAACCTATGCAGATACTTTATGACAATTATAATTTAAAGACTTAACTTTCTTTTAATAACAAATTACAGATTATATCAATTCTGCCCTCTTTGAGGACTAACAGCTCTTGTGGTATTACATATTGGTTTATAGATAGTCAAACAAAGTTGAACGTAGAGAGTAAAATAAAGGGTTTAAAATACTATTACCTGAAACATTCAGTAATTTCCTGAAATGTATGAAGTAGTTTATTTATTCAACACAGGGTTCTTTCAATGAAATCCTAATATTACTGTTTCAGATCCTCTTTATGAATTCATTCTGTCAATCAATTCTGTCTCAAGATGTCACTGATATCTGAAAGTCTTATGAATGTCTAATTTTCTTTACGGAGAAGTATCACCACCATCAAAATGTAATTTAAAACATCACTGCAATCTTGCATGGGTAGGAAGCACAAAAATAATCAATAAAGACTTACAGTGTTGGGGGTGGAGAGAAAGCAAGCCCTTTTCCCCAAAAACACAGGTCGCTGTATATAGCACTGAACTGGAGCCCAGAAGACCTAGGTTCTGCTGCTAGCCTACCAGGGAACCTTTGACAAATGACTTCATCTTCACAGATCTTTTCTCAACTGTAAAAATGGGGGAGAGGGCAATATTGCTGCTGGGTTTTAAAGAATGGTTCCAAATCTTCTGAGGATTTCTGAAGCTATACAGGAATTAATTATTTCGTTTTCAAAAGCAAAGTCATCATCATCAAAGCTAAAAGAATAAACACTGGACAGACAAAACCAATCTCCTTCCTCAGAGGCTGTCAAGAAGATGAGGTCAACTTTCTTGTAAAGTTATAGCAACCTTGCAGTTGAGAAATAATACACCCACAGCTCCAGCAGAATGGCCAAAGGGCATAACAGGTCAGTTCCCTCACAACCACTTGAATGATTTTCAGTGGCATCAGTAGTCTTTAAGCTTACCCTAACACAGTCTCAGCTACACTACTTGTGGGAATATAGGTCAAAAGGTAAGTTCTGACTCCATCAAAATTTACGTTGCACAATGCACATCATAAATTTATGTTTCATTTAATCCTGCCTTTTTAAACTGTGTTCCAAATTAGTTCTCTCCCTGTAAGGAGGATATGACATAAGCAGTATTTACAACTAGAACTGAGCAATTCAAGTGAACAGAATAAAAAAAAAATCATTCTAAAGACAATAATAAGAATAAACAAATCATTTTGAAGGTTTAAGTACCATATGGCTGAGTGTTCCACATAATTCACACAATAAATAAGCTTAGCAAGTATTTCATTTGATTGGATACTTGACTGTAGCATAGTTTAATCCAAAAGCTGAGTATTTATTAAGGTGATCAGAGAATATAAAATGTTTTCTTTTGCACTTCTTTAAGCAAATCACTCTTTAGGAACAGAAAAATGTTAACAGTAAGGCTTCAGAAACTGTATAGCTAAGACAGAGCTTTAGCTATATCGCGTACTGGTACCAGCATAGCAATGTCAACATAGACTATAAA
Source organism: Rhinoptilus africanus (assembly GCA_013400135.1). Taxonomy (NCBI): domain Eukaryota; kingdom Metazoa; phylum Chordata; class Aves; order Charadriiformes; family Glareolidae; genus Rhinoptilus; species Rhinoptilus africanus. The sequence continues at coordinate 567,435 of VXBO01011463.1, forward strand.
GAATCGTAATTTTTGTCAAAGAAAACTCTGTTGTAAAAAGCCTCCCGTTATGATGCCGTTACACTGACACAACTGATTTTTAGCTATTGTTTTGCACAGTGCTGGAGAGACAAGCAGCAGCAACAATACTGACAAAGACACACACTTGAAACACTTCATATAAAGATGCTCAAAATGAGAATGTTCAAAGCTCAAAAATCCACTCTTGCTACTGCAGAGCTTAACCTGCTAATTCAGTTTCTATAAAATGACTCAATGAAATTATTAGATAAATGTATATACTTACAAGTAAAATGATTCAGTTAGTTTTACTCCAACTACCAAGCTGTCACCCACAACACGCTGCCACAATTTCTCTATGAAGTGCTCTGGGACTTCAGACGCCAATGATGTCTCTTTACTAAGAGAATGAGGAGGATTTTCTACATCATCCCACAGAGAGACAAGACCTTCCTTACAGAAAAAGGGTTTTTCAGATAAATTAAGTGGAGATATTAGTCTTTTTTGTACAGCATTACTTCACATTTTACCACAAATGATTGCAGGAAGTGCTTTTAAGATACATAAAATGGAAACTAAATAAACCATTTTATTCTCTATAATAGAGTCAAAAGACAGAATTGCATTTTCTTAAAACACACGATATCATGAAAAGCACAACTTGTTCTCTCCTTGTAAGCATCACATGTAAATCTTGAAGTGGCATACAATTAATAGGCCAAAGATGATTGAAGGTACTAGAATTTATTTTATATTACTACATTATTAATTGAAATTTCGTTGCCTAAACCTAGCTGACTCGGAAGGGACCACAGCATTAACTCAAACGGAGACCAACTCCATTTCAAGTAAATCAGAAGCTTCTTTTGAGCAAAAAGTTAAGATAACGTTTTCCCAGTCTCCAGCACCTTCTCAGACCAAAGTTTACTCTGCCCCCACTATCAAATCAGTTTTGCTCACACAGGTCTTTGACAGCTCATACAACCATAGGGCTGGAAGGGACCTCCGGAGATCATCTAGTCCAACCCCACTGCCACAGCAGGGTCACCTAGAGCAGGTTGCACAGGAACCCATCCAGGCGGGTTTTGAATGTCTCCAGAGACGGAGACTCCACCACCTCCCTGGGCAGCCTGTTCCAGTGCTCTGCCACCCTCAAGGTAAAGAAGTTCCTCCTCATGTTTAGGTGGAACTTCCTATACTCAAGTTTGTGCTCGTTACCTCTTGTCCTGTCACTGGGCACCACTGAAAAGAGCCTGGCCCCATCCTCCTGACACCCACCCTTTAAGTATTTATAGGCATTGATAAGGTCCCCCCTCAGCCGTCTCTTTTCCAGACTAAAGAGACGCAATTCCCTCAGCCTTTCTTCATAGGAGAGGTGTTCCAGTCCCCTAATCATCTTTGTAGCCCTATGCTGCACCCTCTCCAGCAATTCCTTGTCCCTCTTGAGCTGGGGAGCCCAGAACTGGACACAGTACTCCAGGTGCGGCCTCACCAAGGCAGAGTATTTTTTCGTAACATGCTAGATCACAGACATATTAAATATATAGGCAACCGTGCCAATTGAGACTGTACACTCCCCCTACTGTTTGTCACTAACTCTTTGTTAGAAGTTAATCCTCCATACAACTCAGTTGTGAAGAGGTATTGTGCAAATCAATTTCAAGTAAAGACAACTAAATTTACTCTTATCTACATATGTTGACAGGTTAGGGGACTAAACCAGACTTAAAAAGCAGATTGATGAGTTTTGATAGTGGCAATCCCTACTGGTGAAAGTAACAAGTGGTTGAGGGAGGCACACTCTAGAAATGGCTCAGCAGAATTCAGGGGTGATCTGTACTCTCTTCTGCATTTTACCTCTTTTGCAGTTGGTAGAATATGGGTTCGTTCTTCAACAAGATCTATTAATGCTCTGCAAGATTCAAGAATAACCCTCCTTTTGAGTCCTAAGTGCTGCTGTAGCTCTCGAACAGAGGTGTACCCAGCCTGTAAAAGATAAAAACAATCATTAGACTTACACTTAGGTCTACTGCAAATAAGAACTGATATTGAAGTTACGAAGATATTTTTTCAGCTTTCCATTTTTATTTAAGTATCGTAAGTCAAGATCCTGGCATTCCTCAAGTAATGCCTCTAAAAATATCTTCCAGTCAGGCTACTCTGCTGCCAAAATATCAGAATCTTGACCTCTCAATATTAAACCTAGAGTTTAAGATGAATGTCTAAGGTAAATTTTATCAAATTATGTAGATATTCAGCCCTTTTATTATTATTCCTGCTTCACTTTTCCATTGACGTCAGTTTCAATTTCTTCTCAAGACTTTTATTGATTATTGGTCAAGTAAATATATTGAAGAGTTGACAGTTTTGCAGACACACTTGCAGGCTATGTCAGAGAGGGGGAGAGAGGGGGAGGGAGAAACATGCCAACACCAGCTTCTTAGAATTTAAGAAAGCTCCTCAAAAGCTATATTCTCTGGAAAGCAAGATCCTGAGCAGTCCGATGCTGCCAAGGGGAGAATAAAGCTCATTATTGTAATGCAAAACCGAACTTCCCTCACCCCACCCCCCAAAAAAATCCTAAAAAACAAATCAGGATCAATCATAACCAAATGACAAGCCTGAATAAAAAGCACTTCATGTAAGTGATGTGATGCCCTCTGCTCAAGATGCAATGGGACAGGGCATTTAGAGCAAGTAGCACTCACCATGATAAGTTCTGTAAAAAATTTATTTGCCACCTATTAAACCATGATCATCAGTACTGGATTTCAAGCAATAATCTAGTGCCAGACTTGAGTCAGGAGAAGAAAAGGAAGAGTTAAGAACAAAGATGATTCTACAATACCTTCCTAATCAAGGCGATCAGAATACCAAACCATTACTTACTCCAGTTGGTGAGCAGCTCCTGAATAAACCACTGAGAAACAGAAAGCAACCAGACTGAGAAGCAGCCAAATGGCCAAAGATTACTGATGTATGCTTGCTGATCAACCTGACTTTTGCAAGCCCTTTTTCTCATAAAGCAATACAAGAAAGAGTTGTTTGAAACTGAAATTTACAACATGGCAGAAACAATTCCGCATAGCAGCCCCTCATCAACTCTCTCTCTGGAACAAGTGACATGCACATCCTTTCTGCCATATGCCAAGATGTACTGCGCAACACGCATCAGCAGAAGTCACAATCTTTTCACTGTGAAACTAAGGAAATAAAACTAGATCACCTTAAAATAGAAAATAAACATCAACATAAAAACAAGGCAGTCCAGAGCCAAACACAATAGAGCTGTGAGTAAATCCAGCATGAACAGTAGAACGGGTGAATCACTGTCAAAAGCAAAGCAAATTAAGGCAAAGGCTTAGCAGTAAGTAAAACAGTCAAGTGCTTTGACACATTACAATTAAAGTTGTAGTATTCATAAATAAATAAATTAATACCAATACATACATAGCTAAAACTACTGAGACAAGAACTGTGGCACTTTACAAAGGAAAGAAACTAGAAAGGACAATTCACGATTGGCAAGACTAAAAAATACTGGGCAAAGCAAAGGTAAAACCGAAAAAGCAGACAGAAAAGCCAGAGGGAAACATAATTCAGAGATCTATAGGCTGAAGCTGCTCATACAGTATATAACTGGTGCTATGTTTTTCAAGTGACTAAAATCCCTTATGAAAAAACATCAAAATCAAAGCGGGCCAATCCATAGCAACAGACAAAAAATAACTACTTAAAACTTACACGAAAAATAGTAATAAAAATAAAATGTACAGAACATTTTTTAAACACCCTTCTACTCACTACCAAGTCAGCTTTATCAGAATGAGAACAAAACAATAAGATATTGCAGCAATTCAATAAATCAACAGTAAGAATTAAAAAAAAAAATAATCCTGCCCTAAAACAAGCAAACCAAGTCAAAGGAAACAAGTTAATCATAGGGAAAAGAATTTGGCATAATAATCCCTACAAAACTGTTAAATACTTGGGGGGAGAACAGGCCAGTAGACATCAAAATATATTCCTGACTCGTATTTCTGCCAGAACAGCTAACTGAGAAACCCTGTAATCTCAGCTGTGGTAATGTAACTGGAGTATTCTGCCAAAGGAAGTCTTCAGAATATACTAAAAAGAGTGCTGAAGAAAAAAATCTTCAGAGGAGAAAAGGAGAAATGCTATTTCATTTTGCCCTAAAAGATGAGATTCCACAGAGATTCTCAAAACGTTATTTGATTGTAAATTGCTAGAAGACCTGAATTTGATGATAAATATTACGAGACACCACTCCAAGGCTAAATAACCTTTGGAAATTCCCAAGCAAAGGATGATCCATACACTATTGCATCATAACAATCATCCTTGAAATTCAATTATACATCACATGACAAAAACCAGCAAGAGTACTTCACTGTTCAGGGAAACAGAGAACAAGGGAGATCTCAACAAGGAAGCAAGGGTAAGGTTGAAAAGAAGTATCTACACCTACTTGCAAATTCATTAGCATGACAATTTCAAAGATTTACAGCATTAAAACACAGAAAGATTTTCAACTTGTTTACAATGCTTGTGCTAGCATGAGCCGTCTTAATGATCTTAAAACAAATAAATAAGGTCTTAGAAAGGATTCTGTGTCTGTAAGAAAAATATTTTATCAGGAAAGATACATGAAGTCTCTAGTCAGTGTCTTGTTCCCAGCAGAACCTGCAAACCAGACTATTCATTTGATCCTAATACAAATTCACAGAGCTATACTGCAGAAAGCCAGATGGAGTATTAAAAGAACAAAATCATAGTTAGATACAAAGAACACAGTTACACAGAACATATAGCTGCCAATGGCAGGGCAGTCAATCTTCATTACAACAGTGGAAGGAGCAATAAAAGCAAGAGACTGAAATTAATTTTGGTTTTGTAGAGGAGGAAAGTGATGTAATGAGTAGAGAAAGAACGCAGCAGCAAAGAAATCAGTTTTAAAACATATGATCACCCAAATGAGTCCAGAAACTGAAAAAAAAAAATGCATTTGGAAGGAAGCTTGCACTTCGGCATGTAAAAGCCAATAGGCCTCTAACAGGTAAACCGAAGAACTGTAAAAATGGCAGGGTTGGAAGGGACTTCAAGATGTCCTCAAAATTAATCCAACTTCTATTTTCTTGTGCTTTCCAGGAAGGAAAAAAAACCCTATTGTCCAGTGTTCTCCAAACAACAGCTTTTATCTTTTAGAAGATGTATAACTCTTTAGACATCTTTTTTGTAATTAGAACTAGAACAGGACTTCTCCAGTCTTTTCCTAATGGGTCATAGTCCCCCTTTTCTTCCAGTACTAAACTTTTGCCAGTTAATTTGCTCTGGTTTTAAAGGCTGGAGATAAAACTGCCACATTGTGCTACTTAAGTTTCCACTAATTCTCAAATGACAGGAATAATTACCTCCTATCTCACATTTAAAGCACTCATAGCAAACTAAATATAGCCTCACATCATTGACTCAAATTAAGATTTTTTTATCTCCTAAAGCTTTTTTTCTTTTTTAATAATCTTCCTATTTTGTCAATAATTACCGATTTGGTATAGGCCAATGTGCACAATACTGCAAAATAATATCTTGGAGACTATGCTGGGTGTTTACTACTTGGATTCTGGCAAGTTTCCCCCAGCTTGTTTTATAAATGATGCTAATTAACAGAAGGATACATTTTAGCTTCACCTACTGTACTTTGTAAAATTATCCTTAAAAAACTGCTAGTAACAGGAGGAAAAATATCAGCAGGTGGTGAAATAGCCATGGTCACTAATTTAGACAAACAGTAAAAGCCAACTTGATTGAAGTCCATGGATAAAGAAACAGACCATAGTGCTCTTCTTTATTTTCAGGATTAACTGCCACTCATAAGCGCTCACTGGAAAACACTATCTCGAAGTATATAATGTGGAGCAAAAGAAGCAAATGTTCTAATTTTATTAAACTGGTATTTAAACATCTGTAAGTAAAATAACTGTTATGAAGCTTTGATAGCATAGCTTCAGCATCATCTCAAAGTTTTAATTGAAACTAAGTTAGACCCTTCCAATTCCAAATGCATTTGTAACAACTGAGAGAACTGAAACACAGACTACCACTGGTTGGAGAATGGATACTTAACAATGTTGTCTTCTCCCTGAACCATTTATCCAATAAAACCAGTATCATTAACCTTACCCTTTAGATAATATAATGATGCAGAAACGTAATTTGGAGAAAATATGAAAGTAGAACTAGCGAGTACAAACCTGTAATCTTGTTTCAAGGGCTTTGACAGTAAGCAAACCATTCTCTTGCAATCCTTCTGCAGGAGGGACATCATGTTTATAATTAATACCACTCTAAAAGAAAAAAAAACAAAACAAACCCCTGAATTAATTAAAAAGGTGAAAGTAAGGGACAGCATTATAAAAATCTGGTGAAAAATACAGAAAACCAGCAGAATCACAGTATGCATTTTAAAAGAAAAATCTTATCTTCTGAAAGCAATTAAGAGTTTGATAGCACATAATGGAAAGACCCTATTATCAGAAGATAATTAACAAGCACTAAGGCCTTAATTAAGAGTTATTAGCCAAAAGGTAAGGATTGTAGCAAACCTGTTACATACGTGAGGCTTTTTCAATCACATTAGTTTAATTTCCTAATAGAATGTTGATATTATCAAGGAAGTAGAATAATCTCTTCAGATAACTTATTTTATTATTACAGCAGGGAATATAGTTGTATTCAAATTTCAGGGCATTTCACAGCACGCATCCAATTTCACTTTGCACCAATACTTTAATGATTTGTTGAGGTTTTCTTAACTTAGTAAGTACAGGCTGAGTAGCTGAGAAAAGGCAAGCTGAACTTACTGCATAGTTGACCTCTCCAAGATCTGTTATTTTGAATGCACTTAACAGTTCTGTATTGGAGTCATCCTTAAAAAGCAGTAACAGTTGCTCACTTCCAGAGCCAACAAAATCATCCACCAGAACAGACTTTACGTTTTGCCATTTGGAAGCCACCTACAGCAGAAAAGATTTTAAAGTAGATATATTTGAATAAATCTTGGATTTGAGATTTCACTTTGGTGAAGCTTGCTTTTCATAAAGAGGCGGCCTATCCAGGTGTGTGGAATATAGTATTTTAAGAAGGTTCAAGCTCTCGCTACTACTCCATCATTTAGAGCCTATGTAACTCTGGGGAAAATGAGACATTTCTCTTAAAAGATCACTTTCCTAAATACAGGTTGCAGAGATGACACCAGTTTTTCACTGTACTCAAACAGCTGAATAGCTGAATGCTGTAACATTTATTTAGAACAAGCAATACCTGCAGATCTGTTAAAGACATTGTACCTTTGACATTCAGAAATATCTTTGTTGCGTTGCACACTTAAATATGTTTGAAAGACAAAGACAGATATGTACAATAATGCTGATAACTGAATAGGACAAACTTTCACTTCCTGAGTTATGTAAGTTTTCTTGACAGAGTATTACAAAACAGTTAACTTCTTCTCCTGACTTTAAGAAACGAAGGCAAGGCCTCTTGTCATTTTCATAAAACTATACTTTTTGTTACTAGAAAGGGACACACAAAAGGCTTTTAAATTCCAATGAGAAGTTTATGCTTTGCAGTGATACCAATTTACTTTCACTTTAACACAAATTACGTAGGCAAACTCACAACTTTCTTACAAGTTCTCATACTATGGAAGCTTTCAATTAGCAACAGAAGTTTTGGCTCAGATTCATGAAATGTATTATTAAATAATAAAATCCAGGGTTTATTTTCAGATCTATAAGCAAGCAATGAAAGCAAAACAATCTCATACTTCAGACAGGTTATTTTCACAGATTTTCAGTTGCAGAAACTTCCAAGACAATATATACAAAAGAAAGACACAGAAGTAAAAGGGAGCTATTTAAAGCCAAAAATACCTGTAAGCTGTGTCTCCTCTGTACAACACAGATATTTCCAGAGGCAAAAGACACAACAAATAGCAAATCATTGCTACTGGTTACAGCTGTTTTTACTGAACATGGTTTCTCATAAGGAAGCTCACAAACGCCTTTAGGAAGACCATCTTGGAACCAAATAAGCTGATTCTTGTGGGTTATGGCAACAAGTGATATTCGGAGCTGTTCTTTCAACATTTCGTTCTTGCAGATGTAGACAGAAGATACCACTCTGCTGTAAGCATGAGGCATGAAGCACGTGCCAGTTAGCATTTTTTGTGTTTCAATTGCATATCCAAAGAACTCCCTGCCCCAGATGGCTCTGTCTGAAGTGGAAAATTCATCCTCATCTTCATTCTCTGGCAGGCAAGCAGTTCCTATCCCTAAGACAACAGTGCCTTCACTCTCAATTTCACCTGTCCACACAACAGAAGAAAGCTGAACAGGAGCACTTAGAACCGTGCGGATGTCAGAAGAGATGTAGAACAGCTTGTTGGCGTGCCTCCACAAGACTGAAGGGCCAGTAAACAACCTAATGTCTTCTTTCAGCTCATAATCCAATTTAAAATGAAAGGACTGCTCAAATTGATTTGAGCTGTGAAGCAACAATAGAAGGTATTTGACAACATTGTTCCGTTTTTTCTTTTTCATCAAAATGCAGGGAAGAATAATCCCTGTCCTGGAATCTGTTGCACAGTTACAACAAATTATTTCAATTTTGAAGTGACTAGCACTCATGCTGAATACTCCAGAAGACTTCTCAACAAACAGCTTAGTGTCTCTGTTGAATGCCATTCTTCTGACACATAAATTCATTGTTTTATCAGATGCTCCCTCCACAAGTTTTGGTTTTGACAGCTGAAATATGAGGACTTCGCCATTGTAGGACAAGAATTGTTCCTGCTCACCTAGAACCATCTTTGTTTATGTATATTCCTCTACAAGAAAACTATATGCATCTCCATTTTTATCAGGATTATTTCTCTGCAGAAATTTTAACCTATCTGGATGTTTCCCATCTACAAAGGTGAACAAGAAAAAAAATTAGATCATTTTGAGACTAGCTAACTGATCCTTAAGAAAAACTATACATTGCAAAGCATTGACATGGACTAATTTGAGAATGAGTCCAGTATATGCTTTGATCTTACAGATTAAAACGAAGTTAAGCGACTTTGTACTGAGAGATTTAAGCAACTAACAGAAACATTTCAGAAAGGCATTCTAGCATTTATTCAATGCTAGCTCATCAATACCTACACAGCATAATATAAATTAAAAGAAACCAAACCAAACCATACACATGCTGTTTGAGTGGCTGAATTCAAGGCACCAGCTCCACAAATATACTGAGTGGACCGGAAAGCAACGGTGCTTTGAATTCTCAAATTTAAGAGCCTTCACTCAGGTGTAGGCTTTATTAGTAAATATAATTCACTCTTGGTTAAAATTATAAAGCCTTCCTTCGTGAGGAAGTTCTCTAAAGAAGAGACCAGTCATTTTTGCCGCCAAGAAGGGCTCCCTCCCCCACCCCCAGACAAGTCCCCGGGGACCCAGGGCGAACCGCAGGCGTCTCACCAAGTCTCACTACCCAACTTTCGGGGCAGCGAGCGAGGCCCCTTGCCTGGCTTTAACGCTACGGCAGAGCAGCCTCCCTCCGCCGCCTGAGGGGGCCCGGCCAGCTGAAGGGGCCCGGGCAACCGCCCCCGGGCCTCACCGTCCCTTTCCCCGCGCCGGCGGCGGCCCAAAGGCTGAGGCGGCAGCGGGCCAACCTGGCTTCCCCCACCCAAAGCCGCTGACAGCCGTTAACGCCCTCCCCGCCCGGCACGGCGCAGGCCGCGCAAGCTCCTACAGACAGCGCCGGCCCACAGGGGAACAGAGACGGCAGGCTCCGCGCCGGCGAGGCCTTACCGGGCTGGCGAGGCCGGCTGGGCTCCAGGGCGGGGGCGAGGGGAGGGAGGGAGGAAGCGAACGTAAGACGAGCGCGCGCGCTCCGAAACTCCCGCCGCGGGGAGCATGACGGGAGGGGAGCCCGGGGAAAGGGGCGGGGCCACAAGCACCGAGCGGGAGGCTCCGCCCCCCGCCGGGGTCACGCGGCGTCCCCCTCCCCTCTTGGCTCCGCCCCCTCCGCGCTCGCGGGCCGTGCTGCGGCCGGTGCGGGCGGCTGCGCTCCGCCGGGCCATGGCTGAGGTGAGTCTCTGGGCGTCTGCCCTCCGCCCGCCCGCCTTCCAGCCACCCCCGGCAGCGGCCTGGGGTCGGGCGGTGCGGGGTGGCCGGGCCCACCGTCCAGGGCTCCGGCCTCGTCCTTTCCTTTCACTCCTCTCCCGTTTTTTGTTTCCCTTCAGCAACGGCAGGACAAGGCCGCGCTGATAAGCGAGACGAGGCGGCGTTTCGAGGCGGAGTACCTGCCGGGTGAGCGCCTGGGTGCCGGGGGTGGGCGGGGAGCGGTGGGGCCGGCTCCCTGGATGCGGTCTCGGGGGCTTGCCCGGTGTCGCTTTCCTGTAGCCCGGCTTTCCCAGGTGAGCGGGTGCTTCTGCCTTCCCTT
>VXBO01011463.1:577970-607497 GCA_013400135.1 Rhinoptilus africanus
CGGGGGGGGGGGGGGGGGGGCAGTGGATACACAAAGCAGGAGGCTTTCTGTGTTAGCTCTTGGTGCTTCTCTTCTGGGTCGCTGTCTCGGGCAACACGAGGCGTCGGGGCAAGGGGCTGGGTCCTTTTGACTCACAGTTGTGTTTGGTTGGCTGTAGCGTGGGGTCTGGGACGCTGCTCTGCTTGGTGCCTTTCGGACCTGAAACACGGTGGAGGGAGGAGGGGAACGAGGAGAAGAAAATAATTCTGACCTCGACCAGTTTGTCAAGGGGAGAGTTGTTTTTCTAGAGTAACTTGCACTTCTAATTCACGCTGGCCTTAATTAAAATCATGCTGTGTGACCAGCTCGAGTCTTAAACGGAGATGCTTTTAAACTTGTAAACGAAGGCCAGGAGGTGCTGGGGATGCCTAGGGGATAGGGAATGCCAGGGTAAGCCTAGAGGAGTTTACTTTCCTTTCAAAGTTGATTTGCATTGTTTATTACAGAAGAACAGAGTAGAAGAGTATGCTAACAGCTGTAGTAAGCAGTACATCTTACTATGACTGTCTAAAGACTTTATGTTAAAAACATGCTTCTATCCAATTTTTAATGCAAATAGAGTAGGAGCCCAGTAGTTTAGGAGTTGTAGGTATCTCCTTTAATATAAGCCTTAATCCTGCAAACACATACCTTGCTTTGATGTTCCTGATGAGAATTATTTAGGTTACCTAGTTACCAATTTTACATAAGGAAGGGTTACGTGCTTCTATGACATCTTTGTGATTGGCTATAGCACTTTTTTTGCAAACTTTGAGGGTCTTGAGGGTGATAAAACTTTGTTTCATATGGTTGCTCTGCTAACTGTCATAAAGGAGACTGCTTTGGCCTTGATTGGAGATGACCTGTATCTCTGGAAGGTGACAAAATTATTGGAATAGTGTCTTGAAGAAGAGGGAGCTTATTTTACTGTTTGATATTTCTATGTGAATAATTATGTCTTTGGCAGTCTTAAGTTTCAGGTTCAGGAGATCACCTGAAATTATAGGTTCTTTTGGCTGTTAATATTTTCAGTTAATTTGTTTGTTTTCCTATGATAGGTGATTCATCTTGCATTGTAATCTATTATCCCAGGGTCCCAGTCAAGAAAAATGATTTTGGGAAGCCTAGAACTGCTTTGGGACAGTTTCTGCTGACAAGGAGTATTACCTTTTCAATTGGACTATCCCTTACAGTCTTGGAATTCCAGAGGTTTTGCTAGCTGTAATGAAGCCTCTGTTGGGCTGGTTGTTAGAGCCATTAAAATAACTGAATACTGTTGCAAGGTAAACTGTAATCCTATTTGCAGTATTTTGAACACATTTTCTCCGTAAGCCCATTTTTGGATCATGGTTTAGGGCTCTTAGCCCTTTCAAGAAAATAGGATTAGGGTTTTTTTGCATTTATATTCTTAAATCCCTCCCTCGAATTTAGGAATGCCACAAGCAAATTAATGTTGTCATGCCCACTTCAAGTGTGAAAAACACAGGATTTCAGTTTTATTGTGGTCCTTCAGCCTTTACCATGTTATAAAGTGTGTTCTTTTATGCTTTCTCTTAATTGAATAGAGGTGTGGAAGTGCATGTATGCAGACACCCCCAAACATGTGACTTTCTGTGTTCTAGAGCTACAAATGATTGCTTCATATCCATTAATTTTAATCTGCTTTCAAAAGAAAGGACACTGTCAAGGCACAGTGGGAAACGGATACTTTCTGTGAAAGTTTAGTGTGGTCATAGAATTGTGGGCCTCTACGGTATGAACCTAATTCCATTTACAAGTGAGCTGCAAGGATTAAAATTTGAGTAAAATTTGCAGGCAGTTTTGTTTCTGGGGGGTGGTGCAGCAGCAGCCACTGTTTTATTTTTCCCTCTGAGGAAAACAGTGTTCCTGATTATTTTAGAAACTTGGTGTTTGTGTTATGAAGTGGTTCTTCTGTGTTATGGAACTCATAGTTACTGGCTTTCCCCCTGTCCATGCAGGAGGAATCGCTAATGGTCAGAAATGCTGTGAAGGTCTTGCAGTAATGTTTATTTTTATTGTGAAATGAAAACTTAGAGGGCCTTTGAAATCTTGTTTTTTTGGTTGAAATTATTTATTGGCAGAATACAATAGATTATAAAAAAAAANGAGGCGGCGTTTCGAGGCGGAGTACCTGCCGGGTGAGCGCCTGGGTGCCGGGGGTGGGCGGGGAGCGGTGGGGCCGGCTCCCTGGATGCGGTCTCGGGGGCTTGCCCGGTGTCGCTTTCCTGTAGCCCGGCTTTCCCAGGTGAGCGGGTGCTTCTGCCTTCCCTTNAGTCTAATATTAAACTGTCACATCTAATACATGCTTGAATATTTCACATAAAAGTTACAACCAAATAATACTATGGTCTTGACAGTTTTCAAGGTAGGATGGGAAAAGTTTGTTCAGCAGTTGAAAACACCAGAAATCCATTTTCTAAATTATACAGTTGTTTCATTTATGTGACTAAATCAAAGGATTGTTTTGACAGTTAGATACAGTTTGGAGAATACAGTGTCAGAAAACCTCACTGGCTCATTTCCCCAAAGTCTGAACAAGAACTTTCTTGCTGAAGTTGTTCAGCAAATGTGGCCATTGAGGGCTTCTAAAAGGAAAGCTTGGCCACTGTGTGATCTGATCTGCAAAGCAGTATTTAGTGTTAACTGAAATTTTGTGGTGGTGTTTTTTTCTCCTCAGTAAATTTTTAAGCTATGTTTGAAAGACAACTGCAGTTCTTACAGGGGAATGTATATCCCTAGTAATTAAAACTCTTGCATTTAAAAGGCGTACTTCCAATACTGAAAAGTTCCTGTTAGTCCAAGAGACTAGCAAACGCTGTCTAATGTGGGAGGCTGTTTTCTCTGTTTGGATTCTTTGTGAGAGTTGGTGATGTAAATGATTTGGGTGGTGATAGGAACAATGAAAACAAAAGATTATTTTCTAGTACTGGCTGGTACTAACTGTTTTCTAGCAAACAGTCTTGTCTTTTTCTTCACTGCGTTTTCATTCCTTGGAGGATTTCTAAAATTAGCTTTTATTTCTGGGCTACTACTTTGTATTTTAATGTTACAGTGGAATTTATTTGTAATCAAATCTTGTTAGATTTTTCCATTCAACAAGTCTTTTCCACACTTCCTTTTGCATGTTTACCATTTCTTACCTCCTATATTCCCTGACCCTCCCCATTTGAATCCGTTTCCTTTCTCCTTTAGGCAAAGCTTAATTTTCAGAAAAAGATTTTGCAAGAGAGGTTTCCCACTCCAGTTTAGAAGAAGATTTCATCATGACTTTCTTTAAGACAGTAGTAAAACATGTTTTATTAATCATATTGGCCAATTGCAAATAGACATATGGGGCATCCTCAAAAAACCATACTGATATGACTGTTGTGGAAAACTCTTAAGGTAGTGTTTTGAATACCTGCTTATGTCTGCTCTGAAAAAATCTATTTTCCCTGATTCTTGGCTTTCAGGCTGAGAAGTTCTGGAAGAGTAAGATAGGAAACATGGACAGGATAAACCCCATACTTTTATAGAAAGCTATGTGATGTTAATGCTTGAGCTTTCTATTGAAAGCAGTCTGTTGTAGCTGAGTGTTCAATTTTGCTAAAAGTTTAAACTTGTCAAATCTGGTAGAGTCAAACATTTTATTTGTTTATTGTCACTTCGTTTTGTTTTTCATGCCTTATTAGGCAGAAATAGCTTTGTTTTCTTCATCCCTGTTCCTCCCTTTATGACTACTGACCTTCTGAATTTGTTTTCACTCCTGCCAATTTCCTCATCTAAAAATTAAAGGCACATACCTGAATGTTAATAGTACTTAGTTTAACACGTTAGGCATCAACAGCCAGTTAAAATGGGTTTCCTTTTTCTAGCCAAGGTCAGAAGAATAATTGACTGTTTCAGACCCACGGCATCTTGGCTGAAATAGCTTAAGGCAGTAGTTAAATTGAGAAGCTTTGTGTAATGGAACACTTGAAATACTTCCCTAAGGTTTTTTTTTTCCCAACTTTTTGTACAATGAATTGTTGTTTGTTGGTTGTGTTGTTTTGGTTTTTTTCCCTTTATTCAAAGGAATGTTGTTCCTATCCCTACTTAGTTTTGTGTATGACTTGTTTTGTAACATTTCTTTTCTAGATAAGAGTTCTTCCTGAAGGGGGAAGTCATTCTTGCATGTTGTGAATTCTGAACTTCTCTGGATTAATTTAGCTTGGGATTTAGCTGTGCTGCCTCTTTTTCAGTCCTGTAATCTTTCTTCTATATTCTTGTTGAATATTCTCAAATTTCTATTATTTTTCCTAAAGCATGAATGCCTGAAGAAAACGCAATAGTACAGCATTGGTCCCCTGGTAATGTGGATGGCACTTAAAAAAAAAAAAGAAGTGATGAGAAGGCATATGAAAATTTGTGCGTCAAAATGCTTCATGAACACTTCCAGTTAAACTGTTGCAGTGAAATTTGTGTTCATTTGGTTCTGCAGGATTCTGGAGTTCTTTTCAGAGCTGTTGTCTTGTGTTCTACAGGATCCTTTAAGTTGGAAGATAGTAATTAAGTTGTAGAGTTTCACTGTATGTTTCTCACCTTGAAGACAACTATTAAAAGGGCAGAATGTGGTCATAGAAAGAACAGAATTCCTCTCTTAAGCAGACAAAAAGGAAAACAAGTAATAGGAGGAAGCTACTGTTCCAACAGAACTTTTTCTGTCTGCTTCGAGTCTTCTCCCTTGACCCCAAATGTTTAATGAGGAAATGAAAGTTACTTTAAGTAGCTATTTTTAAAATAAGGTTAAATGAAACGACGAACTCTGAAAACTTTAAGGTTCTGCCTGAGACCTGCTCAGTCTTCTTTCTCACTCAAGTTTTCCTGGAGACCTTTTAGCTGAGCCCATGAAGAGAGGTAATTTGTCCTCTCCTCCTTGCTGTTGCCACTGTTACTCCCTCATATATAACTTAGAATTTGGTTTTAATGCGCTCATAAATATGAAATTTGCTAAGCAGGTTATGCCTTCTCACGTTTTTCTGGACCTGAGTCTTGTTTAGTCTTCTGCACTGCTTACCAGCTTAACAGAAAAGTCCTGCAGCATCCTAGTTTGGGCTGTGGAACTATTCTTGGATACAGTGAGGTTTGAATCTCTTGGGCTGAGGGAGAAAGCAGGTTTCCAAGCTTGAAATGTTTCACCAAAGTCTGACACTGCTGTTATGTGTGGCTTTCACTGGCTCTTCCTGAACAGAAACAGCTGTGAATGCTGTTACTTGTGTTAATTTTGGGGCAAGTGGGCAAGTTCCAAATATTAATGAAATTACTTTTGTTGTGGACATAATTACAGAGATGTCCATCTCCCTGAGTAGAGGGTGACTAAACTTAGCATCTTAGTGGCAGTTCTGCAAGTGTGAAGAAACAGGCACTTAATTTTCTAGTGAGAAAAGCATCAGTATATATATAGAAGTATCTTAAGTGGCTAGGCTTGGGGATTTCTGAGGTAAGATTCTTCAGTTTATAGTTTAACCTCAATTTGCATTTGTGTGCCACTCAACTTCTAATTCCTTTTTGGCTTCTTAATTGCAGTGCAGGATGTGTTTAAATTATGTGTTGAGAACCCCGGAAGTTTATTTTCTTTCAACTAATTCTGTTTTAACTCCAGAAATTGCTAATAATCCAGTAACTGCAGTCAAGTGTTGGTCCATGAGTGATTTAAAATTAGAAACATTCAGATTGTTTCACAGTATAGTTTGAAAACAAGTTTCCAGATGTCTACAGAATTATTGGAAACGCACAAGTTTGACAAGGAATTTCTTCTCTGAATTGATATATTTTCAATGACTGGATTATTGGAAGGATTCCAGCAATTTCATATAACTCTGCTTTATATGCGTGAGATAAAACACCTTTCTTTCGGGTTCACATTCTCATTCTAAATTTTATTTATTTTGTAGCAAGAATTGGATAAATCGGGTAAGGTTAAAACAGTAGTCAGTAATCCTCTTGTTAAGCTTACCTGATTGAAATACCAGCATCCTGCAAGTCCATGTGGAGGCGGAGTTGGGCTAGTTTCTGGTTTAATGTGTGTTGTAGTATATATGTAAATTCAGATTACATGTATCATCTTGTTGAATTTAGTTGCTGGTGAGAGGAAGAATATCTTAATTCCTTTGGACTGTCCCTATCTCTGAATCCAGCTTGCTTTTCATTGATGTTGAAAGTTTGGGTAAAACATTTTCTCCATTCCTCTCACTTCCGTTTTCTTAACGTATTCACAAAGTTAAATTTCTGGGTTTTGATATTATCTAACTCAAGAGTTTGGGAAAACTTGTTAGTGGCCCAGAAACTTGTGTTCTGAGGCATGTTCCACATAATGATATGTGAATGTTTTTAAATTATTGTTTGATACAAGATGCACTACTCTGTCATTCTGACAGTGTGAAACCTTGTCCTCTTAGTTTTTACCTGCTGGTGTGTGTTTTTCTCTTTAATTACGCAGTATCCAAATCCCTTATACAAATAGCATATACATAGGACTGATCTCAGAAAAGTACTTGGCTGATTGATTAACTGCTGTCACTCTTAGCGGGAAGCTAGTTGAAGTAAGGTAGCTCAGGTGCTGGAGACCTGTAATACTGATGTTAAAGCCCTAGTTTTCTGTGGGTATGAGTGGCTAGATGTGGCTTGTATAGCCAACATACCATATTGAATACCATATTATATACCATATTATATATCGTAGCATAGAATAGCTAGTATACCATGGCTAAGAGAAGCCAGTGGTTCTGTTACTCTAGCTGACTGTGGATGTGCCAGTTTAGTTACTGTATGTGACAGTATCGCTGAAGGGGATTTGGATTGGAATGCATGTTATATGAAGAGAGACTGTGGAATCTTTCTACCCTTTTGAGTTTTCAAAATTTGACTGAAAAAAAAGTTGCTTAGCAACCTGTTTGAACTTGGAAGTGAACCTCTCTGTGAGCAGGAGTTAGGACTGACTTGACCCGCAGAAATCCTCTCTGATGTTAATTTCCTATGATTCTAACTTGAAACTAGGTACTGCTAGCATTTCTCAGGCAAAACTGTCCAAATCGTAAATCATTGGAGGAATAATCACGTTTCAAATGAGCAGCTGAGACTATACAAAATTCAATGCCCAAATTATTTGCAACTTGTTCCATCTGTGATTGATCTAGAACCACAGAGAAGTTTAACAGAATTTTAGCCTTGTGCTGAGTGTTCACTCTACCGGGCTTAGTCAGAACATAGGGAACGAGCTGTTTGGTGCAAGTATGGAAATGACGAGAAAAGGAACTGAAGAAGTGAGAGTTTTTAGTGGATTGGAGGCTTTTGGTCAGAGAGGAGCAAGACTAAGATGAAAGAAAGTGGGATTTGACTGT
The DNA here is from genome assembly GCA_013400135.1 of Rhinoptilus africanus. Taxonomy (NCBI): domain Eukaryota; kingdom Metazoa; phylum Chordata; class Aves; order Charadriiformes; family Glareolidae; genus Rhinoptilus; species Rhinoptilus africanus. Next base: position 585,368 of record VXBO01011463.1, read on the forward strand.
AGGCTTGGCTAAGGAACAAGGTAAGGTAGTGGGGATGGGATCAAGGGAAGGAGAATTGAAGCCAAATGAAGAAGGAACTGAGCAGATAATGTATGAGAGAAGCAGTTGGACGTGAAGAGATATGTTAGGGGTCTACAACCATAATAACTCTTAGTGGATGGACACATTTAAAATGGGTATATTCTTACAGTTACATTGACTGATTTGTGACAGGAAAAAATATCAATTGAATGACAGGTAAAATAGGTCATATCTTTACATATAGACCAGTAAAATTAAAAATATTAGTAGAATGTAATGGTTTATTTTTCTTAACATCTTCCTCAGTGTTAAGATGTTTAATTGAAATACACATCATTAAACCATCCAGTCACAGTTCTAAATAGCCATTTTAATTATGATGGCCCTGACAGTAGTTATTTTGAGTTTATTGGTGCTGACAGAGGAATAGTTTTTCCAGTGTGTGAAAATTAACATCTATTTTATTAACAACCAATCTTAACTTTTTTTCATGCTAATCACAAATAAATTTAAGTGAACGGTTTTAGAGCTTATGTTTTTTAGTAGTTAGCAAAGAGATGTGTCTGTTGCTTTCAGAAGCCTGTTTCTGTCATGGGCTCTTGATTTACATTCCAGTTGTGCAGATTTCTCGGACAAAGAGGAGCATTGATCTAAAACCTGAGTCTTTATTTAAGCATTTCTACAATAAAAATAGGTCCACTTAGCCATTTGTATTTACAAACTTCCCTGTTTAAAAATAGTAATAAAAAAACCCCACCAAGAAGCAGCAGCAACTCCTGTTTCATCCCAAGTATTTCTGAAAATACGTTAACCTGTTTTCCTGTTGCTAACCTGATACAGAAAGAGTTGGAGGCTTGGAGGTTTTGTGCTGCTCTAGAGTTGCTTGTAGTGTGCGTTGCAGTGAGGTAACAATTTATAACAAGTGTAGAATGTGTAATTTTTTTAAAAAAATCTTATTTAATGCAATGATGTATAGTCAAAATAATCATTTTGACACCTGTTCTCTGTTGTTTTGTGGTCTGACATGCGGTGACTAAGTTTGAGAACTCAAACTTGAACTTGATTATATGCTTAATATATACATTCCTCAGTACACAGATTNCTGTTGCTTTTTATGTTGATCAGTACTGTCTCACTGTTTTGTTGGGCTTCTATATGTCTATTGAAATGTCGTTTAAGAGGAAGGAAGGCAGCTATCTCTTGTTTGCTCTTTGTGCATTTGCTAGAATGGAGTCCTTAAAAAAAAAAAAGTAAAGGGGGGGCGGGGAGGGGACAAACAACAACAGAAAAAAACCCGGACAAAAAACAGGCTGGGTTTTGTCATAGGAGCACTGGTCTGACACCCTAGGTANAGCCTGTTTCTGTCATGGGCTCTTGATTTACATTCCAGTTGTGCAGATTTCTCGGACAAAGAGGAGCATTGATCTAAAACCTGAGTCTTTATTTAAGCATTTCTACAATAAAAATAGGTCCACTTAGCCATTTGTATTTACAAACTTCCCTGTTTAAAAATAGTAATAAAAAAACCCCACCAAGAAGCAGCAGCAACTCCTGTTTCATCCCAAGTATTTCTGAAAATACGTTAACCTGTTTTCCTGTTGCTAACCTGATACAGAAAGAGTTGGAGGCTTGGAGGTTTTGTGCTGCTCTAGAGTTGCTTGTAGTGTGCGTTGCAGTGAGGTAACAATTTATAACAAGTGTAGAATGTGTAATTTTTTTAAAAAAATCTTATTTAATGCAATGATGTATAGTCAAAATAATCATTTTGACACCTGTTCTCTGTTATTTTGTGGTCTGACATGCGGTGACTAAGTTTGAGAACTCAAACTTGAACTTGATTATATGCTTAATATATACATTCCTCAGTACACAGATTCTTAGACTATATTTTGTTATAGAAAGCTTTTTTTAGAAAAATTACACCTGCCCTACACACACCTTATGTTTTTTCTTTGAATATGATTCACAGAAACTATTTTTCTAGTGAGTGTAATTTTGTAGTGTTCCTAAGTATCATCACAGGAGATAGACATTTTTAATCAATTTCTCATGCTATGCTTTGCCTAAGTTTGAGACTGCAAAAGAAATCCTATGTACCTAGTAAATGTTTACATTGAAACTTGACAAATCTTTCATACCAAAGGCTATATTCTTACAATAATTGATTCATTTCATAGATAAATCGGATAAATACGATTCTAGAGATGTGGAAAGACTTCAGCAAGATGATAAATGGGTTGAAAATTATCTGATTTGGCGTCATGATGTTGTGGATGATACGTTAAAGATGATTGACGAAAGCTTTCAGTGGAGGAAGGAATATACGGTTAATGGTAAGCTATGTTATATAATGATTTTGATGGTGTATGTTGNTATTAGATAGAGTAAGAGAGGATGCAAATATGAGCAAAAATAAACATTTGCAGCATTTTTTTCCCTACATCATTTTTTTTATTCTTATTTCTTCCTAAATAGATCCTACTCTATGTCATGAGAGGAAGATAGTAAAGATTTCAAATGAGATCAATATTTGCATTAGTTTAGTAAAGGCCTTGGAAAGTAGTTTATAAAGACATTTTCATATTTTGTTGCTGGACTTCTGCATTTTTAGTGACTTCTGTTAAGTTAAAATGTGATTATAATTTTCATTTCTCTTTGCAGACTTGACAGAATCTGTCCTTCCAAAATGGTTATTTGAAAATGGTTCTCTCTTTCTACATGGATATGATAAAGAGGGCTATAAATTATGTAAGTTACACAGAATATAATATTTTCAGTAATTGATCATTATTTTTTGTTTTCAGCATTTTGGCATCTATTTTGAAAAATAAACACTTTAAAAATAGAAGTAGGTACATATTGGCAACTGATTTTTACTAAAATTGATGGCAAGTTGGTAGCTGAGTAACTCTGTATCACATAATTGGAATGAATTGGAATGAGGAAACTGTCATCAGTTTTCAAAAATGATAAACGTTTATCCTAATTATAAAGCAGATTTTACCTTTCCTGTTGAAGTGCATTGTTTCCATATCTACTGTTGTGAGTATATGATTACTATAAATGTTCATTATTACAGTGCATTATTGTCATTGCTCTTCTAGCAGCCCACATTCTTGCATACTTGCAGTGGTTCACAGGAGGTCTGCAATGCTTTTCTTGTTTTATTTTTTTAATTTTTTCTGGTGTCACTGGAATCTTCAGTGACTGTGTGGACAGCTGGGAATTGTTGGAGAGTAGATGCTCAAGTTATGTGATAAATTTCTATTAATTAAAGAATAAGATTTATAGGGAAACACTAACTATTGCCTGAAATCCTCCTGAGGGTTTTTTTTAATAGTGTATAATAGATAGTCATTATTATTTTCTATAAAAGAATATGATGTAGCATCTCGCATATTTACTTTTAATTAAGCTTAAATCCCGTGAGGCAAAAGAGGCTTTGTAAACAAATCATTCATGAGGCTTTCCAAGCAGTGATCTTGAACCTTGAAAAAACAAGAAGTTTAAATCTGAAATTCTACTTTTTCTTGTTTTACAAGGGCTAGTTTGTACTTCCAGAAATACACTAACAATCCAGTCTTTTTGGAAATGACCGTGTTTTAAATACCAATATACTAGTTAAAAAAAAAAATCATGACCAGAAAATTGCAGCTTTTATTCTATGGCTGTGTTTTGTCACACTGCCCATTTTCTTATGATTGTGAGATATCCATGCTGCATGGAAAATTGCTGCTTCATGATTTTTCTTTTAGCTTTCAAGGTAAGTATTCAAGGATAAGTGGTGGTGATACCTTTTTGTAGCGTTTAGAAAGCTGAGTGTGATTATACTGGGTGGTTGAATTTGGTGAGATTGGAGGGTGAGAGAGAAGCCTCCGTGCTTCAACTGAGAAAATTACGCAGTTGGTTCATAGCAAGAATGTGTAAGTCAAGTAAGTAATGATTTCTGATTTTATTGTCACTGAAACAGAACTAATGTCTCAATTTTCCAAAGGTGAACTGTTTCTTCTGTGAGTGTTAATTGGGTCAGAATGTCTGATTTGGTATGCAAATTCAGATTGTGTTGTAGTTAAGAGTTCCTGAGTAGTCAGCATTTGAGAAACATGTTTCTTGGGCCACATGCTTTATTCTTAGTCTGTTATGTAAAATAGACATTTTAAAGCATAAAGAAATTCTTCAAGAATTATTGGTTACTTTCACAGGAGTTCTGTGTTTGAATAGGGATATGTTTTTGAAATTCTGAACTTAGAGCATGTAGTTAATATACTGTGTTTAAAAAAGAAAAATTTTATTTTACACAAGCCATAAAATATTTTTTTAATTGCAATCAGAAGTAAAAGACATGGAGAAGAAATCTGGTTTTTAGTAAGATTTTCCATGTTTCAGGGAGAAAAATATTAGAGTACATCTACAATTATTTTCAGGGCTTGTCTAATTTTGGTATTGTAGAGGTACCAAAAATGAAGGCTGCCCTTCACATTGCTGCCCCAAGTGTTTCTTTTATCACTTCATTGTATAATCAGTAATTTGTTTTCAGATGTTTTTATAAAGTCTGTGACTTTGAAATATGCTACCTTTCAGGGAAAAATTCTCTCTGCATGACTCATTTCTTATCCCACAAGGGCATGTATTGGGCTTTCTTTCATATAATGTTGCTCATCTTCTGGATTTTTTCATATTATTTTAGAAAAGTCTATTGCTTTTTATATCGTTCATAGCTTATATAGTTTATATAAATAATTTTCTTCAAAACACATAAACTACAATGCTGTAGGAAACCAAAGCAGAAAAAGAAACATAAATTTCACAACCACAACAATACTTGGAATATGTGCATCACATAATATCATGTCTGTGGACCGTGTGATTTAATTAGAAATGACAAAATTATAATCTAGAATCTTCAAATACATTAAAAGTATTTTTCCGCTGTACTGTTTCTTCTGTGCTGTAATTCTTTGTATTTTCAGTTTTTAGAAAGTTCTAGTATAAAAAAGTGACCAAGGAAAAGGGGAGGTAGGCAGTTGTTTTTCTGTCTGTTCAGTGGCCACAAAATCAGTAGAAATGTAGAATACAAACTGAGATGTGTTAATAAATTTCAAGACATCCTGTATAGTTATTTGCATAATATTTTCTGTTAATCTGGATCTGTTTTTTTTCAATTGTTGTCTGTGTTTTTCTTTCTTCTCACAAGTTTGGTTCAAAGTGAAACATCATGTAAGAGATCCTAAACAGCAACTTGAGAAAAAGAAACTAGTAGCTTTTTGGTTAGAACATTATGCCAAGAGAGATCATGGAAAGCCCTTAACAGTGGTATTTGACATGGCTGAAACGGGAATCAGTCACATAGTAAGTATTTTAATTGTGCTTTTCTGATTACTTTCTGAATTATTTAACCTGTGTCCCCAGGAAAAAGGGAGTCCTTGTACAGTCCTTGTCACCTAAATAACTTAACAGTTGCTCATATCAGTGATATGTAGGGCTTCTTCATGTGACTTGAGCAGTTTCCAGAATCTTTTGTTACATATTAAACTTTAAGTTTGTGCAGCACACCTGAAAACTCTTAGTTTGGTGAGTGAGCCAGAGTGGATGAGCGTTTCCAGATGTTCTTTATGAATTTCTGCTAAAAATGAAGGAGGAACAGTGTAGCTCAGTCACTTCTGTAAAAGTGATGATTATTCAAAAGTTTGCAACTACATAAGAAAATTCTAAAGATTTGGACAGAATTTCACCTTTGCCTTGGACATAATTGCACCACTGAATCATTAAAGAAGCCAAGAGGAGTTCTACTACTTTTGGAAACTATTCCAGAAAACTATTTCCCACTTGTACAAGAATTCAAAAAATTCAAAGTTTCATCAATTTAAAAAACATTTATGAATTAAGTACTTGAAATTCCATGTTCTAGGCATTTGGAAATAAGTATTAAAAAATGAATTCCATACCAATCAGTCATATGTCAAGTCAGTGTTCTACTTTGAGTATTACTTAGAGATTTATTGCAGTTATACATTGGATTGGGTAATTCCCTGCCTGAAGTAAACTTCAGAGAATGTTTAAGTTTAGATAACTCACTGGTATTTAGCAAATTGTTCACGTATCATAGAATCCTAGGGTTGGAAGGGACCTCAGTAGATCATCTAGTCCAACCCCCCTGCCAGAGCAGGGCCACCTTAGAGCAGGTTGCACAGGAACGCATCCAGGCAGGTTTTAAATGTCTCCAAGGATGGAGACTCCACCACCTCCCTGGGCAGCCTGTTCCAGTGCTCTGCCACCCTTAAGGTAAAGAAGTTCCTCCTCATGTTTAGGTGGAACTTCTTGTGCTCAAGTTTGTGCCCATTACCTCGTGTCCTGTCCCTGGGCACCACTGAAAAGAGCCTGGCCCCATCCTCCTGACATTCACCCTTTAAGTATTTATAAAAGTGTTGATAAGGATGTATTCATGTATGTTACATGAACTTAAATGTATTTAAGAACTGTTCCTGAATTGATGATCTTAACTGTTCTTCAAGTCCTGTGCCTATATGGAAAAGTGAAAGACTGAAAGAACGTGATTTGTGGGGTTTTGAGTTTTCAGAAGCTTTATTTATTGTTTCTTTGGCCATAATATTTCATAAACTTATCCTAAAAGCATTGCTGTGAAACGTTGAAATTTCCCATAAAATCATCCCATGGAATATTCTTACGTTAGAAAACCAGAAGTTGAGTATCTTTTAATTTTCACCAAAGCTTTCATAAAGCACACGAGTATCTGTTTTTACATGACCTCTGGAGTTTCATAGTGTCCAAGAACACTCAAGATTTGCTTTTGCTTCAGCGATTCTTGCACACTGTCTGAACCTGTTGTAACTTGGCATCCATATACTCTATTTCTTTGCAGGATGCTAAACTATACTGAATTTATAGTGTAGAAGCATCAACATTGTAGCATGTAGAGTGGGCTTTATTCTAGTCTTAGCTGGAGATTCAGCTCAGTAAGGTATTTTTCCCTTGCGATGCAGAAATGCTGTTATCTGTTTCAGGAGGCAAACAATTGCTTTAGTATATATTCCTGGGGAACAGTTTTTCTGATATGATGGATTTCAACCCGCAAAACATACAATGAAATACATTTGGTTCACTTGTTTTAGCATTTACTTGAGTAAACTTGAGATAGGGATCTTTTTCTGATGTCTGTTGGTATTCATGTTTTACGTGTCTGCACTTTTGTGAGCACCAAAATGACAAACTGCTCCTTGTGGAGTTACTGTAAATAAATTGCAATTGAAGACAGAATTGACAACTGCATGCTGCTTTTTCACTTCCCTTGCTTTGACATGGAATTTTTGATCCCAATACTTTCTTTTCCCTTCTCAACACTGATTGCATGCTGTCATCTGGACTTTTTTGTATATTTTCTGGAAGTTTTTTAACACACATTTTGCTCCTAAGACTGTTCCTTAATTGCATTCAGGTATGTCTTATTAAAATCTCCTGATTCAAAAGCTGCTCTTGTTATAGAGCAGAAGTTCTGGTTAATATCTGGATCACTAGATTTACTTAGTTCTAAGTGCACCAGGGGCAATCTTTGTTTTATGTTGGCATCTTTACAGTGAGTCTTTAAATTCACCCGATCTCTTTTTTTTCATGATCCATTTTGGGTATGAGTCTGGGTGTCAGCTTGTGTACAGCTTTATCTACAGTTGTTAATAGAGTTTGAATGATGATACTACTAACAGTAGATTTTTATCTGCTTAATAGCATAGAGTGAAGCTGCAGCTTACCTATTGGTTGAGGTTCTCTTCTGAAATTTGGGAATGGAAATGTGTTTTTTAAATTTACTTAGATTAGGATTGAATGTATGTTGTAATATCTCATCCTTTAGGTCTGGTTTTCTACCTATTAGTATCTTTACAAGGAAAGCATAAATGTAAACCCATAGTTTACCGCAGGTATCTTTATGATTTGCTTTGTAAAAGCTTGTTTAGAAGATTAGAACGATATCACCTCATGCATTTTTACTGGTGCTCAACTTAGACAACCAGTCTAGACAACCAATCAGGCTTTTTTTTTTTTTTGTTGAGGGGTGGGTGTGAGTCAACATTTGAGTAATTTTAATGTAGGTAGATGAAAATCTACAGAGTTCTGTCATTCTCTTCAGCTGAGTTCAGTGGAAAAAAGTGAATTTTTAGCCGCTTTCAGGAGCAGAATCTAAGATAGTTTAGATTGCAGGATTAAGATCTTGCCTATTATTACATATTTATAGATTTAATATCTAAAAATCTCATAGATTGTCTATAGGTTAAAAAAACACCTTATTTCTATAGAATATTGAAATTTTTCTTAGCAATTGCAGTGCTGTCCTATTATTCTTACAGGAATGGCTAAAACTTGAATATTGTGTTTACACCCCTTTAGGACCCTATTCCCCATATCATTTTTACTGTTATGACAGGCTTTGGATCTTCCCTCAGCAGTATATTTTGTACTATTTCTGAAAGTCTGCTTTGTAGTAGTGGTCACTTCTGTTAGAAGGACTGGGGGAAGTATGAGTATACTCATGGCAGGCTTCCCACATAACCTAAGTGCTTTATAGTGGTAAGATATCTTTTACTTTATTATCTATATCTGTTTCATAACGTGTCTTTTTTGCCCTTTGCTGTGTAGTCAGTTCTATTATACCTGGTTTTTGTAATGGAGACTTACTTGGCTGTACTGTTTCTTTGTGGCTGCTCATTGGATGGAAGCACCCTGAAAATGCGTGGTATACAAGCAGCAATTTTGAGTGCTGCCTCTGCCCACAGTTTGTCTGCATACTACAAACTAATACTAAAAACAAAAATTCCCTTAAAAGGAAAACTTACTACAGCACTCAGGATCTTCCAGAGAAAAAAAATACATTGAACAATATGCAAGATAAACTATTGAAGGGAAATTTCGATATGCTTAGAGCCCTCCTTTGTAAGTCTTTAAGATAATCTGTCAGGCCTCTCTAGGATTGAAGGTTTATTTTTCCTGTATCTTTCCATTACAGCTTAAATCCTGTTGATGCTCTGCAGTAGTTTAGATATGTAACTCAGTGCATTGATAATAGGTCTGTTGACTTCTTTGTTACATCATAAAGCTAAATTTGACCACTATTCTGTAGCAGTTTAGTGAAGTGAAAAGAATTGCATTGTTTGGATGTTGTTTGTAGTATGTGTAAAACTTGAATATAGATGATTACAGTATGTTATGCTATTCAATGAATGCCGTGGCTTAACTAAGCCTGTATTTGATTTCCATTGCATTTACTCTGTGCTTTTATTTTAGGACTTGGATTTTGTTCGGTTTATTGTCAACTGTTTTACAGATTATTACCCAAACTTCCTCAGTAAGTATTGTATATTACATCTTAAGCACTGTAGACTTGTGTAATAAAAGCATTTCGTAATGTTGCAGATGATGAGAGAGGCTTTAAATGTTTTTGAACGTGCTTTGTGGGGTAACTACATGGAATATGTGAATGTTACAGATTCAGAATATTTTTGTACTCATAAATTATCACAACTTCATATGCAAATAAACGTTCATCAGAAATCACCTGTCTTTGGATGAAATAAGAATCTCAGACATTTTCATAGATTAAAAATTGATATAAGCATCTAGTAGAACTGAATTGGCTTGTTTCTATTGTTCCTTGTTACTTGGGTAGGCGCTTTGCAAACTTATATGACAGTTTGTATCTTTTAGGAGGTTTCAGGGGACAAAGAATGAATGGCTCTAGAAAATTGTAGGGAGCGATGGTTTACTCTGAACAGATTAAAGCATGTTTGTGTGCACACTTGGAAAAACCTGCATACTTGCCTGTTAATTTTTTTAAGGATGGCAAAACACTGAATATTTTTTGCTAGCTCATCTTACATGAGTTATAAATTTTAGATTAAAATGTATCTGTAAATATTGAAATTCTGTACAGCAGCTGCTTGAACTCTGAATACTAGATTTCAGATTTCTATCAGAGTTAAAAACTTTGATCAAATATCAAAGGCAAGCACAACCTTGGTGGTTTTGGTTTTTTCAAGAGAAAAATTTTGGGACACTTCTGAGTGAAGGTACTAACTTTTTAGACGTCTCTGCTAGAACAAAGAAAGCTTGGAAAAAAGGTAGATTTACAAAAACTCGCTGTTGGCTTCTCTGGGAAAAGGATGTGCTGAATATACGTGTTAAACTTTCTTTTCCATTCAGTAGTTGCTTTTCTTGCTCAGGTTGAGATCTTGCCTTTCTCTGCCTTATTTGAGGTGATTATTTACGAGTAACATTATGTCAGAAAAGTAGTATCCCAGAGAAGTATATAAGCAGTGTTAACTGTGCATTAACAGTTTACTAACTGCTTTCCAAGCAGACAGCTAATGTATTTATATAATAATACAAATAGGTTTATACATTTTAAAAACAATTACACAAAATTACTTCTACAAGGAGGTGAATATGGAGGTTTCTGAAAATGAGTATTCACTTTTTACGTGACCATTACTGCTGTGCTTCCTCTTAAACAGAGAAATACATAATACTTGGTGTTCAGGTTATCTCCTTTTCTTTTTCTCTTTTTAGCAAAGATAGTGATCTTTGAAATGCCATGGATAATGAATGGTGAGTTGTTCGGTTTCGGGGTGGGGTAGGCTTTTTTTGTTGGGGTTTTTTTTTAAGATCATGATAGCTTTTTAAATTTAGTAGCATAAACAGGAAGTGTTTTTCTACTCTGTGTAGATATAGCTAAACGGTGGAATTCTTAAACACGCATCTTTAAATCTGTCAATATGTAGGTTGAACGCTTTTTCTTTTTCCTTCTAGCATTGTATTTTGAATCATGCTTTAGATCACATCTGTATTTATCCTGTTCTCTTTAAAGCTTGGGAGACCTTGATAAATAGTTGTTTCCTTGAATATTTCCAAAGGTAGTCCTTTCAAAGTTAGATCTATTCATAATTTAGGAATACTGTCACCAAATGATGGACACTATAACCAGCCAAAAACTAGAATCACAATTTAAGATAGATGCCTGACACTAATATTGTTACATATGTTTTGATATGTGTACTTCAATAATTATCTTTAATTATAATAGACAGGATAAGCATGTTACGCCTGTATTTTGCCATATGAATACATATTTTTTGTGGCTTTATATTTTTTCTCTATATTCATGTTTTACCGTCACTGAAATAACTATGGTGTTTGAAAATACTCTGTAGGTCTAAACAAGTGTCCTTTAAAGCAGCAGAACGTTTCAACTAGGAAGACTGCATACATATCTTTCCCAACCTCCCTCACTCAGATTCTGAAATACAATTGCTTTTATTTCCTCAGTACTTCCTGAGCTAAGTTCCAAGATAACAAAATTGTCATTTGTTGAATCAAAGATACTTTTTCCATGAAAGTCTGTGGTCTGTCTGCATTCATCTATAGAAAAGTTGTGTGTCCATAAAATACTTTCTATAAATAATATTCTTTTCCTTGCACTGTTCATTTCCATTATAGTAGTTACTTTCAGAGCATGTCCTGCTGTATCTTATGGCATGTAGCTCACTTGTGTTCCATAAGGTCTACCAATATGCCACAAAAAAAATGCTTCCTGACCACTTATATACACCTTTTGTCTTTTGTTTTGTTTTTGTTTTTTTTTTTTAAAGCTGCTTTTAAAATTGTGAAGGGTTGGCTTGGTCCAGAGGCAATAAGCATGTTAAAGTTCACAAACAAGAGTGATGTACAGGAATACATCAGTGGAGAGTATCTGCCACCTCACATGGGTGGAACTGTAAGTATATTAACATATCATGGTCCATTTGTGATATATTAAGGCACGCTTATATAAATTACATATGTGGGATTGAGAGTTAAAACTTCATGGATGTGAAATTTCTTAACGCTGTTCTACCATTATAATTTGTAAATCACATTAATATAAAATGGATTAACTTCATGAGAATTTGATATCTGGCAGTCTTAAGTACAGAATTAATTTTTCTGAATCGTTCATCCACTTTCAAGTCATTGGAAACCACTTAGTTTTTCAGACCTCTAAAAAAAGATATTCCATTTTAAATGTCATTCTTCCTTCTACTTCTCCCCTCCTCCCAATGAATTCGAGATTATGTGTTGGTTTATGGAACGAATTCTGTGAACAGAAAATAGGTTTCATGGCCCTCAGAGATTTTTTATCCTGCTCCAAAGCTATGATTCGGTAAAGATTATCATATTGCCATTATTTTTCTTTTGTTGTCTCTAGAGGTGCATTTTAAAACACGACTGTGGAACTTTCTGGTTTTAAGAGTGTATTAGAGCTCCCAAGAGTAATCTACAATCCAGTATTACTTTGACAGAACCTGGATCCTATTCTAGTGCAATCTAAATATCAAAACAGCACAAGGATCTTCTACAACAGGTTTCATTTTTCACAAAGCTAGTAGATCAGTTTGCATAATAGAATTTGCAGAAAGAGGATGGTTTTCGTTTATAATTTTTGTAGACCATTTATAGTAATGGAATAAGTTCAGTGTAGAGAAGTTATTTTTACTTGTTTGTTTCAGTTTTTTTTCCTGAAGTGTTTTTAGAGTTATGGCAGTAACAATATGGAGAAAAGGAAGACTGCTTCAGCAATAGTAGGAGAGGCAGTGTGCCTTGTATGTAAACTCAAGGTAGAGTTCTGGTAGCCAGAACATACGAAACTTGTTTTGGGAACTTCCAAGACTTAAGTTAACCTTGGTTTATTTTAATTTGACGGAAAGTAGCAGCCTTTAAAAAGTGCTTTTGCACAAGACTCTTGAGGAGAAGATGATATCGTCTTTCTCCATGGAAAATTGCTGCCCAGACCGCCCAGGCTCATATAAGAACTTTCTCATGTTAGAGAAAGCTGAAATTGCTGAACTTTGTGAGTGGGGATTGAGGGAAGGGCTGATGATGTCTGAAGTGGCTTCAGTAAGGACTTGAGTGGTGTATAGCAGTGGTTCTGAGCCTGGCTCCCATGGTATTGTCCTATTGTTGCAACAGAAGGGAAAGTTCTTTTCCTCCTTCTTAGATCCGAGTATCTCCTGGTTTTAGATAGCTAATTACGTCTTTAAAGAAAGAAGCTTGTGGCTTTGCTAAATGTCCTCCTGAAGTGTCTGGCTAAGCACACAGACTTAACCTTTATCTTGTCTTGCAAGGCCTGACCTGCAAAGTCTCGTTCCCTGTTAGGGACTGTTGACCACATTGGCTCCATGTTGCCCATCTAAAAGCATTAATAAGTTCCAGAATCACATAGAGGCACCTTATCCAAACCATTTGCCTGTGGTAGTAAGTTGCAGTGACAAAATTAAATTAGTAGAATGAGCATAAACTTGCTTGACAAGGACTCCAAGGGTTTTGACAATTTCAGAAAAACAGCTATATCTCTGCATATTAAAAGCATGTATTTTGAATCGGCAGATATTTTGTGTAACTACTGAGTCTCTTTGGTATTTAGCAACTTGATGGGTGTTTTGAACTGTTGACCTCATAACTGTCATCATCTGGAAGGACTGTTAGCAAATACTCAGACTCCAAAATTGTGCTCCAGATCCTCCTTCCAAAGATTTCTTCAGTGCATACATTAAAACAGTATTTTGCGTCTCTCTGAAAGCAAGGATTTTTTCAACCAGAAGACAGACAACTTACTGATCTTTTGTCAGTATTTAACTTTTCTTGATGGGCTTAACCTTGGCTCCACTTGAAGCAGCTACAGTCTCTGAAGATAGAGTACATTCACCAGTATTAGTGTTGTCAGGCCTGGGGTTTTTTTAGGGCAATATCTGACTTGCACAAATTCATTCCCTCCACTCAAGCATTTGTTCTTTGGTTTTGTGTTTGTTTGGGGTTTTTTGCCTCCTTCCAGTTCTCATTCTATCGTCTTTGATTTACACACATTTAGGAACAGATCGTCATGTTTGCAACCAGCATAATGCAGGTGAAGAGCCCAGCATATCTGTTCAGAAACTTTGTACTTGATGCAGTAGCTATAAGAGGACTCATTCACTTTCTCCTGTGTCCCCTACGAGGATCAGTCTTGGAAGAGCCAGGTCTTGCCAGGCATAAACAAGTAGTGGAGCAGGTCATTTGGCTAGTTTCTTTGGGGAGATACAGAGAACATAAGTGCAGTGGAATCTAGGTATGCAAGAGGAATGCTAGAGACTAGTTTTATAATTAACGAAAAAAATCCATTTTGGAAATAGAATTAATAATATTGAACTCAGAGTCAATGGTTACTTTGCATGGATAGAAGGAACTGTTCTGTCTCCATCACAAGCTTCCATATCTCAGTGAAGTTATCTTGAAGTATGTTTTGTTTTCACTGTGGCTTGGGGTCACTTGAAGAATGAATCTGAAGGTTTCCTTAGCGTAAAAATCCTTCAGTTAACTGTCAACCAGCTGTGAAAGGAGGAAGATAACTTGGTTGGTCTTAGGCAACCAATGAGCAAAGGTGTTTCCAGAGTATCAAAGGCATTAAAAATAATTGCAGAAAACAGAAGCTTAGATTTTGCAGGACTTTGAATGGGACTTGTGTTTATATTCCGAGTCTCTATCAGTGCCTGTTGGCTGTGGCTGTTACCATACTGCTAATCAAGAGGGATTGCATACCATGTACCTGGCGGTGAGTGGTTTTTGTCCATGCTGCGCAGATGTCCCTCTCTTTATAGTCAGTTTGTCTTGTAGAACTTACTGGAATCGCCCAAAACACATTTAGGAGCAAGTTAATAAGTGTCTGGAAAGTTAGGGTTAGGTGCTCAAAACCCACTCACTAATAATTTTCGTTCAGTAATAAATGTATACTAAGTTAGTGTTTTCTTGGATGCCCAATCTGTTATATTCCACATTCTGCCTGTTCCAGCTGTTGATATTAATGCTGGAACAGTCCAGATCTTAAGGCATACATGTTTCTGGCTGGCCAGGAAGATTTATTGCCTCTTCAGTAATATTTTGTGCAAGGTTGATGTACATACAGTGTACACACTGGTGCAAGATGTGCATGCCCTCAATTTGTGTATATGCCCAATTTTCCTTTGTCAGAGATGGGCAATCATCCTTATTAAATCCAAGATTCCCTTTACTATTGCCAATATTGAACAGTGTGTGTGACTAGAATGCTGTGCTCTTCATCTGGGTACCTGAATTGGTAGCCCATAGCTTCTTGGAAGGACCTTTTATAGGTCAGTGGCCTGAAGCTAAGACATCACTGGGCATTTTGCATGTGACTTCATGGCCGCTGTGTATATGTGGTCTTACAGAACATCACTACAGTGATTAAGATGTTTCTACCACAATTGCCAAACAGGAATGTAAAATCTCTACACCTGCTATGAAAGAAAGTGATTACTTTATATAATTTATAATAATGCTACCTATCAAGCATTGAATACATCTGTCTTGTTTATCTGTCTGAGGTTTTCACCCTGTTGTTAGATAAGCCCATGTCACTGAAACTCATGGACTGTGATTGGAAAGTGTCGTACTTTGAGTTGTCCCGGTGATGAAATTCTGTTCAGCTGCTGAAGCTGTCCAGCATCGTGGATTAACGTGGCCAAGTGAAATGTGCGACAAATTTAACATGTCTTTATTAAGGTCACTTTGCCATATGCCCTTCATCATATGCTGTAAAGGAGTGAAAAAGCTTTTTATCAGTTTGGCTAAGGGTAAGCTGGGTATTTCTGCCTTGTATTTGCAAATGGAGGATGTCGGTATTCTGCAGGCCTCCTGTAGTGTTTCTAGCACTCTGGAGTCTTTTCTGATAGTAAATTAGTCTGTTCCTGATACTTAAAGCTTGTCCTTTAGGACCTTAATAGGATATTGCTTAAGCCACTGGATACCTGTTTCATTCGCTTAAAGGTCTGTGACTGTTGCTTCAGCCTGAAGAATAGGAGAGATTTAGGCCTTGATTATAGATTAGCAGGAAGTATGCTGTTTTGTTTGGGGTTTCTTTTTTTTTTTTTCCCCTAACATCACATTATTCTTTATGTTTTGAGAAAACATACTTTCTTATGGAGAGCTCTCTTAAGACCCTTTCTTTAACTCCCTGCTGGTAGCATAGTTTGGGAACTGTGGGCATGGCTTGAGTCTCCTCACAAGAGTCAAAGCTATGCTATTTTCCTCCTCCACTGGAAAAGTGGGCAAACTAATTCAGTTTACTTGGGGTTTAAAACTGAAAATGCAGTAGTAAGAGAGACCCTTGTTTAAACACTGTTTCTAATATTAGATGTAATAAAACTATTTTGGGAATGTTAAGAGAATTTCTAGTTAGTAAAAACTGTTTTCACTGGTCCTCCAATACAAAAGATGCCTTCACTGTAGAAGCATCCAGAACTTAAGTATGCTACCTCTATGTTACTGGGGTGTCTAGAGTATGATCTTTAAAATGATTTATCATTACAAAGACTGAGGTCTGAGTTGTGGGGTATGTTAAAGGCCCACACACTAGGTTAAACTTTAGGGATTGTTAAGGGTTGTTTTCTGGTTTTGTTTTTTGTTGTTTGGTTGTTGGGGTTTTTTTGTTTTCTGTTAATTGTGGGTATTATGAAACTAAAATACAAAGAACAACTGAAGCTTTTCATCTCTTCTGGAACATTCTTTAGAAGTAGCTGTCATAGGTTTTAAACCATGTTTCCTAGGAGCAAGAACAGAACTTCAGCCTTAGGACTCTGAGTGTTGATCCTTGATAGACCAGATTCTGCAGTTCTGCTGTGACTGTAAATAACAAGTGATTCAATTTGGTGTATTCATTGGGTGACTGTATTTATTTGTCTACTGGTAGTGGTAAAATAAAAACTGTTGGTAGTGCCAGCTTTCTACACAGGGGGCCAACTTAAAATGGATAAATGAAATACACAAGTCATGTGAAATGAAAAAAATGACTGATTGTATTTGCATTTTAAAAAATACTAGAGAACACTCTTTTTCTCATGCTCCTAAATAACCAGTCCTTTAAAAATCTCCTTATGTCTTAGGATTCTTTCAAGTACAGCTATCCTCCGTTGGTCGATGATGATTTTCAAACTCCCTTATGTGAAAATGGGCCCATTGCTAGTGAAGATGAGCCTGAAAGTAAAGAAGAGATAGATGTGGATACCAAGGAGACTGGGGAGCTGAATGAAGAACAAAACCTTAATCAGAAAAAGGTATCTGACTCTGAAGGGTGAGGCAAGATTAGTTAAATTGTTAAAAAGTGGGACAGGAGGCATATAATTTTTGTTCCTTGTCAGGCTTTTTCTTTATGTATTGATTATTTTTTTAAAACTTTTTTCTGACCTCCGGTTTGATAAAAGAACAGTAAAACTGAAGATTATACTTGCAGTTCCAACCTTGCTGCTCAGTCTGTTAAGACCAGTGTCCTGGTTCTGAATGAGTAAAATGTATATCGAATATTTAGTTTATCTCTGTAATATAGTGAATTGAATGGTAAAATTTAAACAGTCTCTGTTGCATTTTTAAAGATTGTGTCTTTCTTATGTTGGTTTATTTTTAATCTTGGGATATCTAGTGGTGTACATCTTAAAATACATCTAGTTTTCTCAGATGCTTAAGTTAATACGTGCATCAGAAAATATTAACAGTTAAATAGGTATACCGGATCTAAATTTTTTTTCTTAAATTATTGATAAAATCCCAACATATAAAGGTTTTCATTTAGTCTCCTAAGAAATTGTATCCCTAATCCCATCACTGCTATTTTACAGTATAATCTTCCTGCAGTGGTGTTTATGCAGAAATATAAAGGCCTTTTTTTACACAAGTTCATATGAAGCGATATTTAGGAATGTGCAATGACAGTCAGTTGGGATATCACTCCTGAAAATAGCAGGAAAAATCTGAAATTAATTTTGGAAGATTAATTGTAAAACTTCTGTTTAGTGGAGTAGAATACTTTAATATTACACTTTGAGTTTCATTTGCTGTTTTAAGTTTTTGTCAGAATAATTTGAAACACAGATCACTTTACATAGTCCAGCTCTTCTGTGCAATTTGGCCAGCTATTTAAAAAAAAAAAAGATAATTTCACTGACTTTAAGATCAAAAAGGAAGCATTACAAAACCATGGTGACCTCCTGACCATTAGACTCAGTAGCTTGTTTTGGCTGTAGGACATCTTCCAAGCTCTGATTCTCAGATGCAGAAACGTGGATAATTCCTGTTCAGTGTGTGTTGGCTTTGGTGCTTAATAGCCTCAGTGTTAGCTTTTAATGTGCTTGGCTGACTTCAGCTTTCTACTTAACAGTATCCTTTTACTTTTCACTCTTAATAATTTGGTTTATGGTATTTTCTCTTTTATACAGTTTAATCAAGCCACTGCTCATTCTTTTCAATGAACTAATAGGATTGCCATTTATGCTCATCATGTATTAATTAATATTAAGGCATGTATAAGGCCTTGCCTTTAACATACTTTAAAAATTTCAGACCATATCTCATTGTTGATGGTACTATTTCTTTATAAAGTAGATTTTTTTTTTGCTTCAACTCACTGTTCTTATGTTCATGTATTTAAGAATAATGCTTGCTATTTCTTCCACAGCAAGTACGCCATTGCTTACCACTTCAATATTATGTCCTTTTCCAAAATGTGTTTTCAGAAACACTCCCTTATTGTCTCAGAATGGTTGGCATTTCTTATTTCTAATTTAATTATTGTTACTTGACTGTATCTAAATATAAATATACACATATTTTTTAAGTAAGGCCAGCTTCCAAACTAAAAGATGTCAAGTGGTCTTTGAGGTATCATTGTCTTCATTATGGTTCACTGCACTGCCAGTCTTTATATACAAACTCTTGTCATCACTAAGAATTCCTCTTATTTGATTTATATATGTACGCCTCTTCTTATCCCATAGAAGGGATGATTTCTTTCCACAGGGCAGAGCGAGCCATGAGTGATAAACTTTAGTAAATGCCTGTCCTGTAGATGCCTGCATTTGGCAAGGAGGACTCCACTTTTAATGTCTACTATAGTAATATTTTTCTGTGGTAGTTTTAGTTATATTGATGTACAATAACGCCCAAAACATGACTAGTGCAGTGTATTTACACACTATCCTTTTGCTAGAACTGTAATTATAAAAAACAAAGGAATCAAATTTCTGGGTGGTTCTCTTTATAAAACCTATTTTCTATAAGATTTTGTATTCCTTTCATTCCCATACCCCAAATTTACGTAAACTGAATTCTCTTCATGTCTTCTCTCTGTGTTTTAAGTGGAATAAAAACAAGGCTAAGCAAACTGTTCAGGTACCTGATCTTGAGTCATGATGTCACCAGTTCTTTCATTTTCCTGTATCCCCCTCCCCCGGTTTTGTACTTAATTCCAGCGTTCTTTCATTATTCATAATAAGACATCCAGGCCTGCTGACATGTATTTTTTTTAATGTGATAGAGAAAAACCCTCAGAACCTGAGATATCTGCAGTTTTGGATGCACCAATTCAATCAGCATTATTTCTTTTAAATTCTCCAATACTTCAGAGTTCCATCTAAAAGCAGCGAAGATATATTTAGCAACATACAATAAAGTGTGAAATTGTTTTGTGTTTTCTGTTCAGTGTGGCAGTGATTGTATTGGGGTGTCTGTTTTAATTGAAAAGTTTTGACAAGGAAGAGCGCTTCATAATCTTAAAATTCAATCTTAATCATAAGTATTTGAGGTACTATAACTTAACATGTCTGGAGTTTTCAAAAACAACCAACTTGGGCATCAGGAAGTTACATAAAAAAAAAAAGCAGACATTTTGTTTCATGCATGTTTAATATATTATGTAACTTCTATAAGAAGTCATTTTATTCAGTGGATTTCAAGCAGCTTCAGGAAAAGAATACATGTAACACTTGGTCTGAAATACGTAAATTGTTGAAATAAGCAACCTAATATTCTTTGAAATACCTGCATGATTCTGTAATATGTGTAACCCAGCTTTCTAGTTAACCATTATAACTATCATTTCTACTCAGATGAATTCTATAGAACAAATTTCCAAATCAGAGGAAACTGACAAAACAGAGTTCAAACCAAAAAATGCCAAGAAAGCATTAACCACTTTTAAAGGACCTTTATTACATATCAGGTAATAATAATTTTCTCTGTTTCTTTGTTTGTTTGTTTTTTTTACAATGTGCTTTGGACACTTGGGTACTGAACTAGTTCAGACTATTAGAGGAAAATAATAGTTATAAACATCCTTCTAAGAATGATTTTTACAAAGCTCAAACAATTTTTCTGGTTTCCCGTGTTTTTAGTGAATTTTTTGGTGTCACTATTTGTATGCTTTTTGTATGAATTAGTAGGTGTATATTTCATAGAATTGTAGAAGCATTTCATGGTTTGATTTATGCTGAGAAACTGCCATTGGTTTTAGTTAAACCTGTGCTTATCTGTAATGAGAGCAGGGGTTTGACACTAATTTAATTGGCTTGAAAACAATCTTTACTAAGACGGCTTTCATTGTTAATCTTGCCTAAGTTCTTTTAACTTAAGATGGATATTAAACTTAATGAATGGGTCCAATTTATTTTGTGTGGGAAGTACTCTGGATAAATGGCATATATGCTCAGAAGATTTTTGTCATCCAAAAGGCTTACGTCTTGCAGTGAATCTGCGTTGTATCATTGAACTAGGAAAAAAACCAACCCACCAATTAGCCGATATAATTTTTTCTTTTCACTGCCTTTCAGGTTAAGATGCTTGTTTAGAAATTGATTTAGATGTTATTTTTTTATTTTCATTTCCAGTTTGCTATTAGATGAATGAAGAAAATATCTAATTTATAGGTAATTCCTTAGCTAATTTTGTAAGTGCTGTACTGAATTAGTTCTGGAATGAATTTGAATAATGACATGCTCATTAGCATCAAAAATATTTTGTATGTGACATTTTCCTGGCTTTGAAGTGAAAATTATTTTTATAATACTTTATGTGCAAAAACCTCCTCTGTATAGACTTAATTTCTCATATGGTAGGTCAAAGGCATAGACTGCAGAATTGTGGGTTTAAAACAATGTGTAAAATTTTCTGTCCCAAACACAAAAGAAGCTGTGTTCTTCCATACACTTCTTAAAAATAAAATAAAAAATAAAAAACCAAATACACCAACCACAAACCCCACACAAACTACCTTTTCCCTCTTAAAATATTTCAAGTTCTACCAGTGAAATAGAAGTGTTGGAGTTTCAGAGAAATTGTCTGAGCAGCCAGGGATCAGGTTAGGAAAGCTAAAGCCCAGTTAGAGTTAAATCTGGCCAGGGGTGTCAAGGGCAATGAGAAAAATTTCTATAGGTAAGTC
The DNA here is from genome assembly GCA_013400135.1 of Rhinoptilus africanus. Classification (NCBI taxonomy): domain Eukaryota; kingdom Metazoa; phylum Chordata; class Aves; order Charadriiformes; family Glareolidae; genus Rhinoptilus; species Rhinoptilus africanus. Next base: position 606,684 of record VXBO01011463.1, read on the forward strand.
AGTGATGAAAGGAAGACTAGGAATAACATAGGCCCTCTCTGGAAAGAAACGGGAGACCTGGTCATCTGGGATATGGAGAAGGCTGAGGTACTCAGTGACTTTTTTGCCTCAGTCTTCGCTAGCAAGGGCTCTAGCTAAATCTCCCAAGTCACAGAAGGCAAAGACAGGGACTGGGAGAATGAGGAACCACCCTCTGTAGGAGAAGATCAGGTTTGAGACTATCTGAGGAACCTGAAGGTGTGCAAGTCAGTGGGACCTGATGAGATTCATCCGCGGGTCTTGAGGGAACTGATGGATGAAGTTGCCAAGCCACTATCCATTATATTTGAGAAGTCATGGCAGCCTGGTGAAGTTCCTGCTGACTAGAAAGGGGAAACGTAATCCCCATTTTTTAAAAGGGAAAAAAGGAAGACACGGGGAACTATAGGCCTCTCATTCACACTTCTGTGGATGCCCCATCCCTGGAAGTGTTCAAGGCCAGGCTGGATGGGGCTTTGAGCAGCCTGGTCTAGTGGGAGGTGTCCCTGCCCAGGGCAGGGGGGTTGGAACTAGGTCATCTTTAAGGTTGCTTCTAACCCAAACCATTCTGTGATTCTATAGAATCATAGAATCGGTGAGGTTGGAAGGGACCTTTAAGATCATCAAGTCCAACCATTAACCTGCCCTGACAAAAAAAACCCTTCTAAACCATGTCCCTAAGTACCACATCTACCCTTTTCTTAAACACCTCCAGGGATGGGGAATCCACCACCTCCTTGGGCAGCCTATTCCAATGTTTAATAACCCTTTCAGTGAAAAAATGTTTCCTGATATC
>VXBO01011463.1:609104-657702 GCA_013400135.1 Rhinoptilus africanus
AAAAAAAAAAGAGGAGAAGGGGATACATTTACCCTGTTAATCTGTTTTAAAACCCATAATTTTCTTGCTTTCTGCCTCACGTAACTTCTCCCCACCAAAAAGAAAAAAATAATGTTTTTGTGTGGACTGTCTAATGCATTGTAAAATACAGGCACCCCACACGCAGAGTCACCATTGGGCTGCTCTTTTAGCAGTGTTCAGGCTTGTCCTACAGCACCAGGGATTTTTCTTCTCAGCTAATACACTGGTTTAAGTGATAGGAGAGAGGATTGATACTGTGACAGGTCGTCTTTTGAGGAGGAGGTCAAACTAACGTTAAATTGGCGTTCTAAAAAGGATAAAAGGGAAAAATATGTGACGTTTTTTTTGAAAAAGGCTTTCTGTCAAAACAATGTGCAGTTCTGTAGTACTGCATAGTATGGTAGTTCGTTGTGTACTCCTAATGTGACATATTGAAAGAAAACACTTTTTCACTTGAGTTTCCTCTCAACTTGTGGTATATGAGCATGCCCTACTTTTTGCCTAGTATTGCTCATTTGAATGCTTATTCCAAAATAAGTTGTGTTAGTTTGGTATTGTTTCAAAGATTTCATGCATGATTCTCCTAATTGCACAAGAATATTAAAAACAAGCAATAACTTTATTTATGCATGTGTCACCAGAAGTATGTGAAGACTGACTCATAAGTACAAGTGAATTTAGCTGTAGTGGTTGAAACGATTGCCACTTGCAGATACCTGCCAGCTCTTCTTACGTGTGCACTATGCCTATTACAAGGATAGATGTATGAGGCGTCTGTCACACCTTATACTCTTTAATATTAGCATAAGTTAAAATTAATGCTTTCCCTTAACACACCTCTCTAAGATGCAGTGGCTGAAGTGCCTGTGTATTTCTGTTGGCTATTCCTGCTGTTGCAGATGGCCACACTCTTCCTGGTGGAAGAAGTCAGGGGCAGAAGTCAGCTCAGGCAGCCAGGTTCACTTGTGGTCATGAGTCAACCCTGAGCTTCACTACAAAATTTCTGCATTTTGTTTTCATAGCCTTTTTTGATGAAAAACTGTTAAAAGTGACTGTAGCTGCAGGGTTGAAAGTGTCTTATTTTCCTGTAGGTGTGGACGTGTTTTTTTCTGTGATGTGTTTTAAAGATAATTTGAAAAAACTAATTCTTCTTAAATTTCTTATTAGCCCAGCAGAAGAACTATATTTTGGATCCAAAGAAACTGGAGAGAAAAAATGTTTGATAGTTCTCACAAATGTCACTAAAAACATAGTGGCTTTTAAGGTAAGAAAGTACTTTATGTGTTACCTGGTTTACTTAGCTAAATGTGTAACTTTTTCTTTGGTTTGGTAAGGAGGATGAAATACTATTAAGTCCACTTTTCAGTCTAAATTTTTTACTGTAGTGATATTTTGAAGCAGATCAAAGAAATCTGGCTGAATTTATGCCTATTATGTACCACCCAAAAAGGGATAATCGGTAATACAAATCTTTGGAGCACTGACTGGAAAGAGCTATGGTGATAGTTAATTCTTTAGGGAGAGTCTAATACTTCCTGAAAAAAAAGAAAGGCTTGAGGATTGAAAAGTGACCTTTTTAGAATTTTTCTCTTTTTTAAGTCTTAGCTGGGAACAAGTTACGCTCCAAAATGATGTAGCTCCATCTGCAAATGGCACCATCAAAGGAATGAATGCGGTTATGTTTGCTTCAGAAGTAGAATTGACTTGCGTCTTGATTTGTTTTTTCACATCTTTTGTGTTCTCTGCACATACAAATAACTAAAAGTTTCCATACTTTCCTATTAAGAATTTTAACGTAATTCATTTGATATTCTCAGCTCTTTTAAGCATGTATATAAGAGAGAAAAATAGCATATGCTAGAAAAGAAAAGATGGAAGTGGTTGAGAGGGAGGAAGAAGAGAAATACCAGTATCAGATTAGTCCTACAAAATAAAATGTTTTAAAGAGTATATGTATTACTGGGTCTTAATATTTAAGCTTCTGGTGATTATAGCTGCTACAGAATGAGGGAGGTTATGAAACAGTTATATTTGGGAATGCATTTACTATATACTTGCTTGGTATTTTTTGTTTATAGGTGAGAACAACTGCTCCTGAAAAATACAGAGTTAAACCCAGTAACAGCAGCTGTGAACCTGGCACATCATTGGATATAATAGTCTCTCTTCATGGTGGTAAGTAAAATCTTTCTGGACAAGTTTTATTAACAAGCTGCCTGCTCTAGATACTAACCTTTGCATGTTCTTGCTGGGGTATAAGACTGACTGACACCCACGTCTACTTGACTGTTGTATGAGAGTGTTACTATTTGTAAAAAACCATGGATGTCAGACAGCATTTGAGTAACTGCCTGTACTGATTTACTACTCCACTTAAGCATAAGTAACTGTTGTCTGCAACCCATTCTGTTTTCTCATTCCAAAAACCAAAAGTTGCAGTGGCAGCTGCCTCACTTGTGCTCTACTACAGTGGGAGTTTATCTGCAGTAAATTAGTTTCCTAAATTGTTGCAAGGAAGGTGAATTTGCTGGAGAACACATTCTTTACAAAATTCTGGCTTGTTCTTGAATCGTTCTGATGAAACTAGTTCTGTTAAAAGGAACTGTAGAATTTTGGTAAAACTGTAATCAACTTTGTTGAGCTCAGGAGAATTATTTCATTATTTTTATTTCTTGTAGATCAGTGTCCAATATCCTGCAATAAACAAGCTGTTATTTAAAACGTTTCCATTAAAAAATGCTTCTATATGCTTTTTAATATTGTCATTTTATCCAAGCACACTTTTGCTGTTTTGTTTCTTTGAGGGCAGGTTTTGCAGCTTCTCTGCAGGATCGTTTCCTTATAATGGCAGCAGAAATGGACCAGTCTTCTGGAGCAGGTATACCAGAACTGACTCAGTTTTGGAAAGAAGTCCCTCGGACCAAAGTGATGGAACATAGGTGAGCATGTGGATTTCTGTTGACAGGGCTTTTTTTAGCGATTATCATTTAGCCGTTTTGTAGGACTTGCATATTATAATCGGTGAAGGATTCTCCAAACCCTGTTGTGTGCTTACTGACTGAAGTATATTGCTGAGGCGTCTGCTCTGTTTTAACTGATTAGTCGTGTTTTTGGTGCATAAAATGTCATGATATTCTGCACCTACTCTTCTTTTTATTGTTGTAGTTCTTGTGCTGGTTAAGAGTTAAGTGGAAAAAATGTGAATGGATATGACAGTACACACAGACAATATATATATATTTATTTTTAATAAGAATGTGGTACTTGAGTTTTCTACAAAGAAACAAGCAAGGAAAGAAGACATATTAAATGCAAAACTGTTTTCTAGACAATATTAAGAAATATTCCATTTGTGCTAGGGAAAAATCTAAGTTTATAGAAAACTTCTGTAAAACTTATCACATATTCATATGTGTATTTTCCATATTTAATGGTGAAAAAATAACACTAGGAAAATAAGTTTTCCCATACACCCTTTTAAATATATCTGTTACTCATCTGTTCACATCGAGTTGTATCACTGTACATTTCTGGTAAAAGTTCCTTGTAGTTCTCTTTCATCTAGAAGTCTTAGAGCCATGATATCAAGATGCTGTTTCATCTTTAAAAAAAACATAATTTGTCTGTATTTTTACTTTGTGGGGTTTTGGGGGTTTTTTGTTTGGAGGGTTTTTTGGAGCTGCCTTTACCTCCCCACAGCCAAAATTAACATGGAAAAAGTATTTTTGAGCCTTGATGCCTAAGTCTTGCTCTATCTTTGCTTCAGATGTTTATCCCTTGCTTCCCTGTTAAATAACATCTACATCATGTGAGTGACCTCAAGCTTCCTTGCATAAATATTGGATTTTTTTTTTTTAAGACAGAGCCTGAAACAATAGGGACAGATTGTTCTATACATTAAATTTATCACCTGCAAAGCGTGCCATGTATGTATATTACTCATGAATCAAAACTGACCTTTACTTTTTATTAAAACTTGATTATAAGTAGTGAAGAATATAATTATTGTCTCTTTAATATTATATGTACAAGTACTTTATCTGAGGAATCTACTTAGATTTTATTACAGATGTTTGTCCCTTTTTTTTTGTTTTGTCTTGCCAGAGAAGTTTTAGCATTTCTCTTTCCTTAAAACAGAAAAATACCGCAGCCTCAATTTAACCATTTCTTTAGCAAATATAATCGACTTGTATCAGAGCAGCTTCTGCTCTGTATTTTACGAGCTGTGTAGGATTCCACTCCAATGAACTTCTGTTCCTGCATTTTTAACTGTGGAAGAAGTGAACTCCATGAAAAACGTTGTCACTAAGGTTTAAAATGGAAAGAAAACCTTTAGATTTTCTTTGCTGTTCAATAAATTGTTGCATCTCTGATAGTAAGTATTTGACAAAATAATCCAGTGCATCCTGTGCTATGAATTTAAAATGATGAAGATACATTTTAGCTGAGCATGCAGGTAGTTTTGATCTTCCCTTTTTTGTCAAAATATGTCAAAATGTAATTGGTGGACTGAGGAAGCCTTTTCAGACTCTCATTGCAATAGTCGTTTAGAAAATTAATCAACCAGAATACATGATAAAGTGCATATAGTAATTGTTAGATGGACTGTTTACTAATAATTATACAAAGTTATATTAAATTTATGATTTTTCGTGCATATTCTTTCTCTCTTTCATAGGCTCAGGTGTCATGTTGTAGAAAGTAGTAAGCCTTCTTCTCTGACATTAAAAGAGAATGCATTTAATATTCCAGCAAAAACCAATGAAGATTTACATATACAGGTAATAGTGTATTCCTTTGTGCTGAATATTGAACAAAATAATAAAATACAGAGATAAAAAGAACTTGTACTAACCTCCATGGTACTTCATAAATTATACTATTTGAAAAGCCCAGTAATTGAAAGTAACTAAATCAGTGATAATGATTTAGTTATTTTGTTAAATATTAGCGGTTTAATAAAATACTACTTTCAGTGCAGTTTTCTCATTCCTTTTGTGTGTATTACACAGCTGGGGTATTTTGCTTCCTAGTGTAAAGATGTCACCTGCTTGACATATAGGCTATCCGTAACCCATAATTCCTAAGATTCAAAGCTTCTTTAGGGGAACAGATTCCTAACGTATGTAGTGGTAGAAAAGGTATCACTAAAAGAAATCCTTTTTTTTTTTTTTTACTATGCTTATTAGTTATAGTTATTCTAATTTAATGAAACTACTTCTATTTTCAGCTAACTCGTTTACTGCAAATTAATAAAAGACTTCAGGAGCAGATTGATCGCTGCCTCTGGTTCCAGCAGTTGTCGCTCGTTTTGTCAGTACTGTCAGTTACTGTTGTTGCCTTCTGCTTCTACCTGGTGTATACCCAGAGAAGCTAAAAAGAATTGCTTTACACTGGATGTGCTGCCTGTCATGGTTGGTTGGAATGGAAGAGATTGCAGTGCCGTGCTCAGATTTTGGAACTGCCAAAATGAGGTTTGTGAGCCCACAACAATGAACGATGATAGAACTTGTGGAAAAAAAAGAAGAAACAAATGACCGACAAAGGAAGTTACTGAAAATTGACACTTAGAACAGTTCATGAGAAGATGTTAGAGCTAGGACCTATTTTCACTGTACAATTCCATAACTACTGAAGGAGGAAACCAAATGCAACAACATAATTTAAAACTATTTATGGTTGGTTTTTTTCCTCTGTTCAACTACTTTAAATACAATATTTCATTTCTTTTCATCATATTCATTCTTACATGCTGAATTATTCTTGTAGAAGGAGCAAGCAGTCAACTTCAGTGTATTCTAAAGGTTAACTTGTTCATTCAGGAAAATATACAGAAATTATGTAGTATGAACAGATTTTTTTATATAATCTACGTACATGCACATATAAAGGAAGATATTTGTTCTTAGTAGTCATTTTGGTAATTCAGGCTTATTGCTTTCTTTGGTGAAATTCCTTGGGTTTGTGCTTTTCCTGAATGCAAAGTTGTACATATTTCCTACCGAATAACATACACAGAGCCATTTTGACCAGGAATGTAACCCTTGTTTGATTCCAAAGGTAGTAATGGAGTAATTATGATGACACACTATTCCTATTCTTTCTATTCTTTCCTTTGTTTTTTTTTTTGAAAGCCGCTCTTAGTCAAATTGCGGAAGGAGCGTGAGAGTTGACTTTTGATGACCTATTATTGGTTCATAAAAAGGCTAACAGTCAGTGTAAGAACTCATTCAGAGATGTGCATATGATTAAATTACAGATGAATTAATGAAAAAAGTCAAGTCAGAAGATTAAATATTGTTGAAGGCAACATAAAAGTGTTCCATCTGCCATTTCTCAGAAACTGTTGTAGAAATGGTGTATGAAGCTAGTTAGAACTTACCCTAACAAGGATTCTTTGTACTCATTGCTGTAAATATGTATATTAAAACCATAAACACTTAAGAGGAGACTGATAGTATCTTTCATACATTTAAAATTTTCACTCTTGATGAGGTCTAAAAATATAAAATAATTTCTTTACTGTAATTAATTTTGCTACAAATTGGCTTTGTAACAGATCATTTAGTTTTGTCTGCCAACTTCAATGGATGAGAAGAGATAATTGAGGAAAAATAAAGGTCATGCTTTGCTTCTGTCTCTTTGTTTATGGTATCTCTCCAGTGTGTTGTAGATGTAGTATCATTTGTAGGAAATACAAAAGGGCAGTCTGAAAAAATGCATTACTAAACTGATTAACTAGTAAAGCAGCAGTATGATTACTAAAAGTATTACCGTGTAAAAGGCAAGTCTACAGAACTGTTTGGTGCAGAGTCTTCTGTCCTTTCTTAATTTACACAATGTTTTACCACATCTGCATTTTCTTAATTTTTCACTAATCTCATTTCTGTTCAGTTTGCGTCTTGGTATTTTGTTTTCTTAACGAGTTGGCAACTTACATTGTTCACTGCTTACTATGAGAGTGTTATTTAGGTTATTTTCATGTGCATGCAACTCAAATGCTTTGCTTCCAACAAAAATGGGTTGTCTTGTTGAGGAAGGTAACAAAGTAATTTGTAACCTTAAGGTAGTAATAACCATGCTATTAAAATGCCTATTCCTTAATTTGAGTGGATTAAATAGCACTTTACTGTAAAATTGCAAGAAATATATTCTTAAGAGTCTTTGCCAATATGAATATTCTAATGTTTTGGTGCTTTCATATATTTTCAGTATTTTATTACTATGTTGGTATTTTCTTTGTATCAGATGAACATCTTTTCTATTTTAATATGTTTTAGAAAAAATATGGTTACAAAATAAATGCGAGGAAATACATAGTGTTGAATGTTTAGTCTTTGAAAAATAGGTACATCTCCTGAGGTTTTGGTTCTCTTGTTACTCTGCAGATAGTGAATAGGAGGGAGGGGTCAACACAGTAATGGCCCATAGTCTGTTGTCTAATAGAAGTTGTGGTGATACTTGTCACATGAATGTGAAATAGATGATCATAAATTCTTAGGCAGACTGCCTAACGTAATAACGCATGGTACTGGCATGTAAACACTGCCATGGCATACATAATGCAAATCCACCCCATACAAATATGTGTATATTGGTAAAACTAACGATTATTTAAACATCACACAGTAAATGGAAAAATATGTAAGGAAAAAAAAAATTGCAAAGCAACAACATTTTTTCTCAAATAGAAATTGACAGTAATCTGTTTGTGGTTTTCTTCTCTGAGAACTTCATTGTTTCTGTCATCACAAAATACTGTGCCCGATTGGTATTTTCCCAGTCTCCAGTTGTTAGCAGTTTCAGGTTCTGTTTGCCTACCCTTGGAAACATGGGTTTCATCCAAACCATTTGGGAATGTTTTGTGTCAAACACACTCTGAATTTGCAGTTTGCAGAGCAGTGGTGTGATTCGATGTGATACCTGAAATTGAGAGAACAGACGAAAGATTGGGTTCAGTGTGGGTTTGGGTTTTTTTCACAGTACGTGAAACTCAGCTTATAAAGCTGGGGCATTTTAGAAATGAGACGATTCACAAAATAGGATTTGGTTACACGAACAATCAAGATCAAAGGTTTATTTTTCCTTTCCCTCGTTGTAGATTAGCAGTTAATCTTGGCTTTTACAGATAACTAAGAGACAGCAGTGTTTGTAATTCTAAAAATTAGCTGTATGTGCTCCAAAAGAACACATACTCTTTTCCTAGCAACAAGGTTTTGTGCCCTATTCTTAGCCTCAGTTTTTTACTTGATTAAGGAAAAGATTAAATTTAATACTTCATAGGTATTGCTTTGTCCATCATCTCTTCTCTGCTTCCAGAGCCTTCCTGTGGGATAGCTCTGGACCGTAGGAGAAGGTGATGTTCCAGTGACACCATTCACCCGGGCACTGGTGTTGATCACCCTAAAATTATTTGCAATGGTTTAATGTTACAGTGTATTTGAATGCTCAAAGAGGTATCAAAAGAGAATCAGAAGTTTATTTTACACAGGAAGTACGTATTTTTTAATAGTGAAACCAGGAATTTTTGTATAAGGACACAGTCATAGTGAGGCTTTTTTTAATTAGATGCAAAAAGTAAGTCTTAAAGAAAAAACGCATGGGAGTAGGCTAATTTGAAAAAAAAAATCTTGATTGTAATATTTTAACATATTGAAAAATTCTCCCCCTTCTTTAGAAAAACAGATACAAAAAAGCATAATATTTTTTTTTGACATATTGTAGAACAAGAAGGCAGGGGGCAGCAGGGCCAGGAAAAGGGGTTTTTAATTAAAGGACAGTGTTAGTTTGGGGGGGTTTTTATGGCTTTGTTGTAAACGTGAACATTCAGTAAGGATAACAGGACAAATTTGAAAATTGAGCAAACAACGCTGTTCTGCAAAACGCATCACAGGTGGCTGTCAGAATTCACTGGTTTAGATCTTGTAGCAGTTCCGTAGGGTATTGCATCCCAGATGTGAACAGGTCTGTATTTCCAGTACATGTATCAGTTTAGGAAGAGCTAATCAGTTCTAATTAGCCATAAAGAGCAGGTAGGTCGAATGCTCTTTTCTGAGGTTAAAGAAGACATTTTAAATCAGTTTACGAAGTACGTGGCTTCTTGTTCCCTGGTTCCTGGAAGATGGCTCACTGAGGGATTACCGACCCAGTATTATGGCAGTTGCTACATTTCCATTATGTGTCAACACAGGTAAGTGATGATAAGTTAATTTTTCAAGTTCGCAGTGCTGTTCAGGGTGCCGGTTTCTTGGTCAGGCTTCAGTGTCAGCAGCTCCCGGCTCTGCGTTTCCTGCAGCCGGTGAGAAGCGTAACCTCCTGCTTTCGGTGTGATCAGTCGTTTCACTCCTGCTTTTCAATTCAGACCTCACTGTTCCTGCTTTTGCCGCTTTTATAGTGGATGCCTACAGTAGTACACATAGACCCAGCTTGAAAAATAAAGTGCAAAATACCCACCTCTCCAGAGGTGTGTCAGTGGTGAGAGTTTTCCCTTCTTTGTAAAGGAGGGGAGTGAAGTTCCATCTGTCGGCCGACTGGTTTAGGGAGTTTTCGAGTAGATGTGTGCCATTACTGCTTTGCTATTTCTGAGCAGAAGAACTGAAATCGCCAAGCCGTACCAGCAAAGAGCAAGCAGCTGACAGACTTAAAGGGTGGGTGTCAGGAGGATGGGGCCAGGCTCTTTTCAGTGGTGCCCAGGGACAGGACAAGAGGGAATGGGCACAAACTTGAGCATAGGAAGTTCCACCTAAACATGAGGAGGGACTTCTTTACCTTGAGGGTGGCAGAGCACTGGAACAAGCTGCCCAGGGAGCTGGTGGAGTCTCCGTCTCTGGAGACATTCAAAACCCGCCTGGATGGGTTCCTGTGCAGCCTGCTCTACATGACCCTGCTCTGGCAGGGGGGTTGGACTAGATCTCCAGAGGGCCCTTCCAACCCTATGATTCTATGATTTTTCACCAGTAGGTGTCTCAGCTCCTGGTTTACTTCCTTCACAAGACTGGAGCACCAGCCAACACCTACTTGGCTTGCTCTCAGTCACTTCTGTTTTCCTAAACACTGAAGGAAGCGCTGGGCTAAGAGCTGTAGAGTGCTCAATTATTGCTGTATGATTGCAGTTCATGGCACATCTTGGTTTTTTTAGATTGCAGTAGGCAATTCGTTCTGATGGTATGGCTGAAGTTAATAATGAAGTCCAAAACCAAAACCCTTTAAGGAAAAAAAACCCTATTTATCAGTTACCAGTTATTGTAGTCTTCACCATAGTTCAAAGTATAGCAGTAGCCCACCCAAAGGACTGCTACATTCTTCCTTACAGGATCAGGGTCTGTCAAACTGTTAATAATACTTCCTCTGTTCAATTTTAGTTCTCTTTGAATTGGTTGTGCAGTATTAGTGCTGTATTGGAGTTGGCTGAAACATAGGAAAACTTGAAAAAAAAGTCTGTAACTTCTGTTTATTTATCTTTCATTTCCTTTGGTCAGCAGTAGAATGTATTCATTATTTTATTGTCATTTGGGAGTTTTTCACAAAATTATTTTGGAGGTTTTGCTTCCTGTTGAAAATATTTTGTTAGAAGTATGGTAAATTATGTGTTTTATTCATCTTGATTAGCCCATGAGATATGCCCACACTTGATGGTGTGAAGTGCAAGCAGCAGTGATTTCCTTGAAAGTATTTAAGGAATTATTTTTTTCTTTTTTCATTTAAAAAAAAAAAAAGATTAAGCCACCATGCCTCTTTTCTCTTTAGTCTTGATCAGACCTTGCTCCTGGAATAAATACCTCTGCACAAACTTACTTGGCCTCTTGGAACTTACCAGAGGAAACAGATAATTGAGTATGTACTTTCTGTTACAAACCCAACTACGAATAACAGGTTACATCTGTTATTCCAGTACACGTGTGTATACTGTGAAGTAGCCACACAACAAATTAGCGTTGCTGCTTGATGAAAAAGTAGGTGATAAAGATTCATCCCACCTATCATTTTTATGCAGACAGTCAGGAGGGCAAGATGGAGGAGTGCCACGTAGTGATGTCCTCTTCCCACAGCAGGCTGTCTGAGTGGTCTTGCGAGAGCAGGTGTTCCCCTAGGTTTGAGCCCAGGAGAGGGAACAAAAGCAATCTTGGTTTAGAGCCAATGTAGTTTCCTTAGATTTGCAAAGAAATGTTTCAGACATGAGAACTCAAATCCAGGTTTCCAATATCAGTCCCACCATGACCACCATCTCATCCTGTGTTTATGATGAAATCTGAATTAAGATTTCCTTTGGGTAATGATGGTGTGGTCTAACAAATCCTGTGTGGTGATTAATTATTCAAAATTATTACTTTCTTGTATTTCCTCAGCCCTGTATCTGTTAAAACCATTGCCAGTTTCATTTTTGACAGCTTGGGGCTATATCTGAACACCTGCTCTTCAAGCCCCAGGGAAAATGTCAGAAATGAGGAACATCATTCAAATAAATGTAGATGACAACAGCAGTGTGAAAAGAAGAAGCGTAAACAGAATTTGTTAAGCTTTTGTGTTCTAGAATGCTACAATTGATAAATTGCTGAAAGGAAAAGTGAATCTGGGCAAATACCACAGATGCTTCATTAATCTGGTACAACTAACACTTACAGATTGATGCTTAACCTACTGGCATCTGAATTACTATAATCCCCATGCCCTGAAGTGCAATTTCCTGTACAAAAGTAGCATTTACCATATTTTCCTTTTTCTCATAATTTTTTTCGGAATTTAAACTTGCAGCTGATGGAGATGACTCACAAAAAGATTTTGCAGTGCTTTTTAAAGGAAAGTAGTATTTTCTCACTGAGTTCACAATTTGATGGGCTTTGTTCTGCAAAAAGGATGTATAAACATGGATTCTCAGTCCAGTCTGGAATTCAGTGGGAAACCTCAGCAAAGCCATGCTCATTCGTGCTACTCCATTGCAATTTTTAAAATACGATCCTGAACAGATATGTGTTACGTATGTGGAAACCCAGATATTCCAGTTCTAGTGGACGTTATGGTTGACATGTTGCTTCTTGATATCCCTCACATTGAATTCTTGGAGTTTGGAGTAGGTATTAAGTCATTTATTTCTGACCCATGCTGAAAGTACACTCCAATATTCCTACGCTGGCTGTCCTGTACTGGTATATGGGTGGGGAATATGGAGAACTGGTTGTGATGGATGCCCTCGACACCTTAACCAAACTAGCAGTAGTTTGGTACAGGCTCCAAAGGAGGTAAAGGCTTGGGTTGTAGCTGGGCCAAGATCTCCTCTAGTTTAAATCTGTTCTCTGAAAACCCACAAAGGAGCAGAATGACACTGAGCACTGATGCAGATGAGCTTGCATCATAGTTGGCAGGATCCTAAATCTACATTTGTGCTACTGGTACAGCCACTCCGTTCTGAGTCTTCAGAGTGAGAATCCATTTACTCCAGCAAGTTTCCAAATTGAGGAGAAATTGCAAAAACATCAGAGGGAGAGTATTTAATTCTTTTCACTCCTTTGGGCCTGTGGATCTGCTTGAAACCTTGAGAAGCATTATATGACAAATAAAAGGTGAGGTTGTCAAGGAAAGAGCTGTATCTAGGTTTTGTCTGCCCTAAGCTCCACATTGAAAAAACGAAGTTGACAGGTAGATTTTGTGCTCCATCCATTTTCAATGGGATTTACCTTTCATTAACCAAATCACTATATGACTAAATCCCTTAGTCACATAAATACCATCTTAAAGCAGTCTGGCCCAATGGATGACGAAGCCTGCAGATATGGAACAGTAAAACACAGGAAAACACACAGAATCTCAGAATGGTAGGAGTTGGAAGGGACCTCTGGAGATCATCTAGTCCAATCCCCTGCCAGAGCAGGGCCACCTTAGAGCAGGTTGCACAGGAACGCGTCCAGGCGGGTTTTGAATGTCTCCAGAGACGGAGACTCCTCCACCTCCCTGGGCAGCCTGTTCCAGTGCTCTTTGGAATTATTTACTGAATTTGAAAATGCAGTATTTTTTTTGTTGTTAATCCCTGGATAATGGAAGAATGTGTGGAATAGCCACCCTGTGTTTGCAGGAGATTCACAGCAAGAATCATGGAATCATAGACTATCTCGAGTCAGAAGGGACCCACAAGGATCATCGAGTCCAAGACGCTGCTCCTTGCAGGACTACCTAAAACTAAACCATATGACTAAGAGTGTCATCCAGATGCTCCTTGAACTCTGACAGGCTTGGTGCTGTGACCACTTCCCTGGGGAGCCTGTTCCAGTGACCAAAATGAACTTGTTTATTCTGTAATGTCTCTTCAATTTTTGTCCCTGTTTGTCTTCAGTATTATCCTTGTAGTATTTGAGCACTTTAATGGCTTATTTATATTTATCATAAAAGGAATCCTGTAAAACATGTTAGTCCTATTGCCACTAAACACAGGGAGAACTAAGGTCCAAACTGATCACATTTGCAACTCCAGCTATAATGACTTTGATCTATTTAAAACCAAAAGAAACCGAAAAAGCAACACCAAATTATGCATCAAAACAGTTTGCCAACTTTTAGACCAGGCAGATTTACTTATCTTAATCTACTCACAGATCAAAATAGAGCTGTGACAAATTGGCAGAGAAGTTAGCAGCTTTCCTCTTTGTGATAAAAAAATAATATTTATAACTCAGAAGTAGTTTTTCTCCTTCAAAGTCATTTTGGATGAGTTGGAGAGGATAACATGAAGTGGTGTATGTGCAACACGTGATGTGGTGTCTTCTCCTGTGCTTCTGTGCTCTACCAAAGTGAGTTACTGTTGCATAGAGCTGAGAAACTACAGTGCATGACATGACATAAATCAGGTGTTATTCGTGTTTTGACATACATTTCTGTGTTTGTTTTTTTTAGATAAATGATAGCAAAAACTTTCAACGATCACTCCTCGTGGTGTTGAAACAAGAATATTTTCTGTATCTATTGCTCAGGTGACAAGAGCAGTGGGAAGTCGCATACAATTAAAAAGCACTTTATTGTTTTGTGACATGCTCTACTTATACTTCAAAGAACTTTACAAATGTGTTACTTTGCAGTTTGATTGTAATGTAATAAATCTTACATTTTTGTTTGTTTATTGTATAGTATTTCCATTTATTTTTAAGAAAGACAGTTCAGGTCTTCAGTTATACATTAAAAGGTTTAATTTTGCATCATCATTGCAAAGGAATGTTAACACTAGAAAAGTTTTTCAAAGCAAATAAATAATTCCTGCTAACACTCCAATATGGATGACTGCTGTGGAGCGATAATAAATTCAGTTAATTAAGCTGTTAGGATTTTGAGAACTCTTACAGTTACAAAAGAAGGAGAGGGTTTAAGAAGGCAATACACGTTACCAACTTTGCTGCAGAAATGCACCTTCAAGCATCTATTTTAAACCCTAAGTGGGATGAAGAAAAAACAATAGGAAGGATTAACACAAAGAAAAAATTCCAGCTCCAAGGGCCCTGTAAGAGGCAGAATTTTTGAGGCCAGGTAGGCTTTTCTCTAAAAGAAGGGAAAGAGAATTTTTTCAAGGTCTGCTGCTGTTGTTTTTAACTGGACTGCATAAATACAGCACAACTTACATCATCTTCACATGCTCTCATTGCTTTGACATAGCAGCACGCCTGTGGCTCTGATAGCGTGCAAGGATTCTTGCCTTACAGCTCATACTACTGGGGAAGGGAGGACCTTGCAGCATCTATTTGCTGGGCTGTATATAATTTAGCAGTGGAAATGAGGAATTGGAAAGTCATGTCATCAAAATTCCTCCAAGCAAGCTGGGGCAGAGAAAGAAAGTAGTGAGTCAGCTGAAAGTCAGAACATGACTTTTTTTTTTTCCTTCTCATTTGGGCTTGATCATCTCCACTATATTTTCCAAGTCTGATTTCCAAATCTCAATATCCAGGTTGTACCCCATCATATATTGACCCGTTAGCACAGAAGAAACATGCAAGATTTGTAGGATTTGTAGCAGAACTGTCTTGTTAGCAGTATAACATGCAATCTTCTGCTTTGTTGGCACACCCAGGCTTTTCAAAAAACCCAGGCTAAAGTGAAGCCTTCTAGTTTGGCTCTTGGTAGTTGATCGTGTGCCATTCCTCAGCAAATCCATCGTCAGTCCTCAGCTCCCTGTCACTCTAGGAAGTATTGCAGATTGATGTCATTTTGAATTTTGCACACAGACTTGATAACATCAGGCCAAATGGTCTCATATGTGTCAATGACTCAATATTCCAGTGTCATCTCAGCTGGTCGAATGGTGGCCAGATTTCTTTTCCACACACGATACTGCCCAATGTTGTGGATTGGGTCCTTTTAATTTCTCTTTTTAAGTGCATCTGAACTTGCAAAGAATAAAGTAAAAATGCAGTCAACTTCTAGTTGGATTAGATGCTATCTCTTGGGTGAAAACCTCATGGTTAGCTTACAACGCAATCTACCAGAAGGAAATCAATTTCCAAAGTGTCTTTTTTAAACTGTGTTCCTACCACTGAAATTCAGGGAGCTGTACATCTGCTTACCAAACTGTCTGTTTCTTTGATAGAGTTTTTCTAGATCTGAGTCATGCTTTAGCAAAATAGGATTGCAGCCTTTTGCTAATGAAGTCTTCCTGTCTTTTGCATTAGGTTACTGCTTATGAATCATCAGGAATGGGAGAGATGCACAGATAAACCTCTGAAGAAAATAAAATTATAGCTCAATTTGTAATACTAGGCTCTTTAGGATAGGTATTTCAAATATGCCTTCAGTGCATCCTCCTCCCTGAGGACAGGCTGCAGGTAGCTGTCTGGAGGAGTGAAAACTTTCCATCCTTGCTTTGCTCAGTGAGCTCTGAAAAGGTGCAGGAGGGGTATATCTGGGCACTCAGACTTGAACACCTCCCCTGTGACAGTACTGCAAGTTCTTTCTCCTACAAGGAAGCATTGGTATTAAGTGAAATTATGAAGTTGTATCAAGTTTTAAATGAAGCATGATTCCATTTCTTATTTGTTATCACTTCCAGCAACACAGCAGCCATTCTAGATGCTTGCAAGTGTATGTTCTCTGATGACCTTCTTGCAAGTCTTCCAGCCTCATATGCTCTGATCTGTGCTTTCTTTTTTGTTGCTGCAGCTATTTGTCAGCTTGAGGTAGTGGCTGCTTCACCCACACTCACTGTTTTTCCCCAGACCAAAAACTGGAGACAGCTGATATCCAGGCACTCACAAAACCAAACACAGCAAAGCTGGGTAAATTTGGGCTGATGTTGGAGGCAGACTCTAACCATTCTATGATTCTATGGTCTGTGGCTTGGCACTAAACTGTGAAATGTAAATTTAAACAACAGTGACTGATGCTAAGTGCTAAGCCAAAAAACCCAATACCTTCTGCTAGTAGAAATAATAATGACAGATGACTTTCAGACCTTGGGAGAAAAGGAGGCTCAAAACACACTCAGAATGGCTTCACCTGGACTTTGCAATCTATAGCCAACGTAGAGTTACAAATTCCTTGTTTCAAAGAGTTAGAAACCAGCCAGCTTTCACTACAGCCTTGAAGGGGAAGGTCCCCTCAGTCCCCCAAGCCACCCCCCTGCAAGACCCACAAAGCTGTGACCGCCGGGAAGCCCAGCACACTTTTGGGAGGCCCACAGCCGCCTGCCAATAAGGGCTAGCAACAGGAGCCAGAGACTGGAGACTCCTGGGGAGGGTGGGTAGAGGATGGAGGAGACTTTCCTTCTCTTTGATGGGACCCAAAGAAACCATGAGAAAAGTTGCTCGAGTGAGAGACAGACTGGAGGGAAGGGCCTGCTTTGGAAGCCAGTGCCTCAGGGAAGGGACTCATTGATGAACCTGTTGTTTTAATCTGCCTTGCCTAAACCTTCTTCCTCTTCTGTTTGTATTATAATAAATCAATGAAGACTGAAAATCCTGAAAACCATGGTTCGATTTGTGTCAAAGCTCTGGGTGATTTGCTGTTCGGTTATGACATGCAAGTTGAGTCAAGCACCGTGCAAGAGAGACTCCTACTTTCCTGCGACTCTACGGGTATATTTCCAGGTACTGTTTTGCCTGCATGTGTGAAATTTGCATTCGAAAGACACCCTTTCACAGATGTGCTGTTTTGGCCCCTGCTTATGAAGCACCACGGGCAGGGAGTATGAGCCACATATTTGATGGCCTCATGCAGGACTGAGGCTGATGCCTCCAGACTCACATAAGTGGGGCACTGGACACTTTCTTATGTTTGCTGTGTGATAGCACAGAGTAGCTTCGCTGTCCTCTTGGAGCAAATGAAACACCCTCCAGGAAGCAGAAGTCACCAAAAAAAAAAAAAAAGTGGAAATTGCTTTGGTAGCCAAATTGAAAATTTCTTTGAAACATGCTATGAAAATGTTGTCTTGACTAGCGAAGTCACTCGTAATTCACCTCTATGTAATGATTGGCAGGTGTACACCTGAATGCCCTTGAACGTAAATTTGGTGGCTCAAAGAAAAATACATGCTATGGGTTTTCAACCATGTTCATAAGTACAAGGATCTTTCCTGCCAATGTGTCTGGGCCACTGGGCAGGAGACCTGGTTATGCTGCTCTGAAAACACAGTCAGGCTTAACCAGAGGGATAGCTGCTGTTGTGTTGTCTCCCAAACAAATTTCAGTCTGGAAGTGCAATGATGCTTCAAATACAGCTCTGTCGTGCCAGCAAAAATGACCTTCATACATTTACAGCACTGGACAATTTTTAGGCTAAACAGTGTATTGATCCTTAAGAGAAATAAATGGATAAATAGGGTAATATTTAGTGATCACATTTCCAGTTTTGTCAGTATTCCCCTGACATCAGCAAAGAGACTGATTAGATACAAAACCTGTTTGTACAGAACAACAGTTTTGGTTGCAATGCATCATCTAAGGGAAAATAAGTCATACAAAACCTCTGAGTACCGCAAATTAGATTGATGCAGGAGCCTTTTACGTATCGCAGCTAAAAAGAAAATAGCAGTAACTAGTAGTAACTATCAGAGCTGGTTGTGCTTATACTGATGCTATTCACCTCCAGCTACTGATATAAATGGGAGTTTTCAGTTTTAAAATAAATGAAAATAAAGTACAAAAACCCTTCACTTGTTGAAAAAAAGACATATGCCTGAAACCGACTCGCTTCTTTATTTACCTGGTATCAAAAAGTAATCTCAATCATCTTCTTTGAACTGATGACCAAAACTGTAAAGAAATGATGTTTCAAGTTTTTTATTCTATATTTAAAAATTAGATCAAATAGTTTCAGTTAATATTTGTGGAGTTAAATTTCTACGTGGGTATTTTTGTCCCCCAGGAAATTTACTGAGTTTTGCAACATGAAGATGAGTTGCAAACTCTTATCTGGAGACATAAATCTTCATGGTAGGGATCTATATTGTCTTTGAAGCTAGGGATATATTGTGCTGTTACTTATGATAGGGTTTCCTTCCAGAAGGTATCATCTGAAATCTCATAACACTCTGCTAGAAGCTGTGGGAGAAACTGATAGATAATTCCCAATAGAGTTTGCTACGTAGTGCTGGAGGATAATGGAGTCAAAATACTATTGAGTTAGAGAAAATATTTTATTGATAGAAGTCAGTGTGTTGCTAGAATTTAGACCTGAAGGACCCTTGGTGAAGGTGGTACTCCAGGAGCTTTGGAGGGAGGGAAATCAATTTTATGCAATTTACTGTAAAGTCTAGAAGCTGCAAAAAAAAAATAATAAGCACCTCTATCACACGGCTCTTATTCAAGGGACACTTGACGCTGAAGCAAAGGCACCCGCAGTGCAGGCTGGCAAGGGGGACAGGGGAGAATGGCACCAGCTGCATCTTTGCTGGCCACATCTGTAGCTCAGGAAACAGAAGGCCGCGTGGAACAAGAAGCCCCGCAGGAACAAGGCAGGGGTTTGCCTGCAGTCTTTTTTTCTAATAGCTCTGCATCAGACTTACAGAAATTGCACTGTAATTGCTAGTTACGATAATCTTCAAATACTGAGGGTGATCAAACATATCAGCTTAAAAATACCAGGCTGTCTTTACAGGGAAGTGAATTCCTCTTGGTAAGCTGGTGCCAGTTGGAAGAAGGGAGCGGTACCAGACCATTACGTAGCACCTAACTTTGCTGCTGCAGTGAAAAGCAACGATTTTCCCACATCCACGCTAGAAGAAAATCTGAACTGTCATCTCAGGTCTGCTTTGCCACCTGATTGTATAGGAAAAACAACACAAAAAAGATTTGTCTTAATAAATAAAACAAAAAAGACAGGATTAAGCTCTATCAATATCTCATCTGAGCAACATTATATGTAGATATTCCATATAATAGCCATTTTATTATGACAAAAGAGAAAATATTTTTGCAGGTAATGAAGTTTTCCCTAGTGAAGTAGAATCTCCTGTGTTTAGTGTTCCTCAGCTTCCCTTCCCACAAGCCTGGTAAATGGCAGGGACTACACTTGCATGTACACGAGTAATATCATGATGTCCAGTGGTCTGTCAGCATAAATGAGAGATTTCTTGGCTGTGGATAAGCACTATTCATAATTTATATCAATCATGATGCTGCTGAGTGCAGACTTAATTATTCTTCAGCGTGGGACTGAAACCTCTGGTATGATGGAAGAACTGTTGGGTGTCCCATTGCTCAGCTCAGCACGGATCGCGAGCTCTGACGTGTTTGAAGAAGGGGCAAAACCTCTCAAAGGCATGGCAGCCAGTAATATTATTTGAGTTTATTGATCTAAATTAGACAGATGGGATTTGCACAGATGGGATACCTGGTGTCACTAGAAAACATGACTCAGTTGCTTTACTGGAAATGTTTTAACCCCCAAACTGAGTAATACTCTTGCAATATCCACCAGAAGATCCTTTGTGCCAAGCAAGTGAGTTTCATGGATGTTTTGAATATTGCTCTCTGTTATATCAACAAAGTCTGTGTGAAGGCATTTCATTTCAGAGAGACTTGTAAAAATGACAAGCTGGGGAAGAGAGTAGTCCTTTGCAACGCTTGTTGACTGACAAAGAAAAAAAACCCTCTGAAAGTCTAGAAACTAAGAAAACCAGTGCTAAAGTTTCTGATGGAGAGTCAACGTGCTGAAGGCTGCAAGCTGCTTGAAGATGAAGAGTGGATAAGCAAGCTGGCTTTCCTCACAGATACTTGCTTTTTTCTTTGTGAGTTCAGTATGACTCTCCAAAGGAAATATTGCCTTTTGCCATGTAGCAAAAGATACTTTTTCTCTTGTGAAAAACATGCAGACTTTCCCACAGTGATGGAAACCACTTTTTTTTTAAAAGCCTGTAATGATAGGAGGCATAAACTGTAGGTAATGAAACTTCTTCTCTCTTAAATTCACGTAGATCCAAGCCTGAGGACTTTGAGGCAGAAAAGAACAGTTTCTGTTCACTGCCTCAGGCATGGATGCTGACAAACGCAGGGTGCCAGGGTGAAGGGACCACCCATCTGATGCAGCATGGCCATCACTGAGAGCTTGCGCTGCAACGTCAGGAGTGAGTATCTGCAGGTTTTACTGTGCAGAAAGCTGGCCCACCAGCAAAGGCACTGGTCTTTGGGCTATGGAGACCAAATTAAAATCCATGTTCTGCTCCAGAGTCCCTGTAGTTCTCCTAACCTTT
Organism: Rhinoptilus africanus; assembly: GCA_013400135.1. Lineage (NCBI taxonomy): Eukaryota > Metazoa > Chordata > Aves > Charadriiformes > Glareolidae > Rhinoptilus > Rhinoptilus africanus. Next base: position 629,782 of record VXBO01011463.1, read on the forward strand.
CTGTGCATCCACTCAGAGGACAGACCAGTAATGCCCTATTTCAGGAGCTGGGTCTGATCAATGCCTAAGGACTGACCCACTCATGGGCTTTGGTAAAGGGCTTATGCATACCTCCATGGGGATGCTGAGCCATAGAAATCTGCCTGCACATAAGAAGAAAGAATAAATGTTCTACGTGGGGGCTGCATGCAGGCAGAGTGTGGACCCTGCTGGCACTTGCACCATGGGACATGCAGGATGCCTGTTCCAGGCAGCAGGAAGGTGTCCATCCCCTCCCATCCATCCCAGAGTGGCAGGCCAGGGAGCTCAGGGGCAATGGACATCCCCCTCCCCTCCTGGTGCTGCACCTTGTGCAACAGCTATTATCCTCTGTGCCACAAAGTGTGCTCCAGGAAAAGCATCTTCTTGGTGTTTTTGTTCTATTTCAGCATTTTGGAACGCAACATGCGCTTGCCTGTAGGGTCCTTTTTTCTTCCTGAGAGAAGATTTTTAGGATTTCTGAAGTAACTGCTCAACTTAACCTCTTGTTTTCTTTTTTCATGGTGTACACGTTTGTACAGGTATTATACTTGACTTAAACATACATAAAAACAAATCCTTGCAAACAATGCAGTTGGTGCCTCTAGGTGTCTGGCTCCCCTTAGGATAAGCTTAGGACCAAGTACTGTTTGCCTTTGTAAGTGACATATTTGAGACTATCCATCAACCTTATTTTAGGAGGTGCTAGGCAGCAGAGACCTTTAAGATTTAGAGAGGAGAAGCTGAGGGTAAAATGTAGCCAGTGCAAGATAGCTTTGCACAGGAGGTTAATTTTCATGTTTTAAGAGGGGTAAGAAATAGGATGGTTTATTTTCCTTACCGTATTTACTTGCACCACTCTTGGTCATAATGTTGCATCTCTGCACACTGTGGCAAGGCCAATGATGGTATTACCTGGAGTTTTACTGCTGGAGAATTTGGGTTTAGTCAAGTGAATGAAGTTGTGTATCATCAACAAGCTTCAGTTGATTAACAAAATAATAACTTGCTGCAGTTGATTAGATTGGATTACTGTAAGAAAGCACATGGTTTTCTTTGTCTTTAGGAGACGTATACATGGGCAGGGCCGGACATATCATGGTATGGGCACACCAACTGCAGTATTAGGCTGTTGCCATGTTGTACAACTCGCACATTTCACAAGCCCAAGGCAGTGCTCCTCTGTTGGAGGTGTCCCTGATGGCCAAGTACCTCATGTGCATCTGACCCCAAACTCACAGGAGGCCACTACATTTCTTCCTGTGTCAGATGCCCCCTGTGCTCCCAGTGGAGACAGTAGGCAAGAGGGAGCTCTCATTTCTCCTGCAAACAGCATCGCCTGTGCCCAGCACCACTGGTGCCTGTGCCAAGACGGAGCAGCTCATGGAGGTCTTCAGGCCCAGGATGGAGGCTGATGTATCTCAGCGTGCTTTGTTGCTGCTGGAGATGGGGTGATCAGCACCTCTGAATAATCCGTTTTACCCTGTCTTACATTTGTCACCTTGCCCTCCAATCATGAAAAAAGCCCTGCTCTTCTCATATCAACTCATGGTTTTCCAGAAATCAAGAGTAACGTCTGGGCTGTTACATACATGCTGTTCATGATTATACATGCACATATGCATACATCTGTCTGTCTATCTATCTGTTTATCTTTCTGTCTATCTATCTATTTTTCTATACACTTCTATTTGCATGAGTACTTTATTTTTACCCATTTCACCAGACTCCGGCAGCATAAATGTCAATGATTTCTGGCAGTGTCTTTTGTCAGAGAAAGGAAAGTTCAGAAATGGCAATCTCTCTGTATACCCTTTTACCCTTTTGCCATGACAGGGTTCTTTATTTCTGCTGTTATTATATGCAAAAAGAATTCAAATCCGTTTTCAAGAGACTGGTAACTGAGACTCACGTTGGCTTGCTGCCATCTAAGAGGTGCAGAAATATGCAAACTGCACCAGACACAAAACATGACCTTTTCTCACTCTTGTCAGCTATAAACCAGGCTCTCCCCAAGCAGCCGGACAACTTTGTAGACCAGCTCAGAAATATGTGTCACCAACATCAGTGGGCTTCTGCTGTGTTGTGCTCAGTCTTTCCTCTGGCAGCCCATGGCGGGGCTGGTGGGAACGAGTCCCACCAGCATTTTAATGTTAACAGGGTTGCAGTGATGGCAGGGGGTCAAGTGATGCCGGAAGCTTTGGAGACAGTCATGATTCTCCACTCATAACATGCTTGTGTGGGCAGTTGAAGCCCTATATTGCATGACCTGCTGTTCAATGAGGCAGCAAGGACCATCTGAGGGGTTTAAGTGAAGGTGAAAATACCTTCTCTTCAAAGAATGAGAAGGTGGACAGGGTGGGGAGAGGGAGTCACAGCAGGAGCAGTAACTAAGGAGTCTATCCCAGGGGCCAGTCTATGGTGAGGCCCTTTTTAGACACAGGGATGCAGGCTGAGACCTGCAGCTCCTCAGCTGGCAGGAGGATAAAGGAGTTATCTGGAAAAAACCTGGGGAAAAAAAATGACCAAGAAGAAAAATGACCTAGAGAAATACCAGAGCAGGACTGGTCAGGGGTTGGGTATAATGACCGACCTTCCATTGAGATTTACAGTTGCTGCCAGTATTACTACAAGTGTTGCTGGGAAACCCAATTCCATCAGCAGAAAAATACGTTATTGAATTAGTGACTGCTTTTGAATTAGTGATTTCTGTCTGAACTTCACCTTACAAAAGGATTTTTGCATCAGCCAGACAGCTGTAAGTGTGGTTACTCTGGTACATAGGGATGAGTGCAAGTGTGGGGTTTTCTTTCCACAGAAAGACCCAAAATCAGTTACATGGAATCTAAGGAAGGAAAATGTTCAAGTACCATATGAAAAAAGGCCTGAACCACAGGGAGTGTCTTCACATTAGTATGTATTACAAATAACACTGAACATCTCTCAATAATTTTGTCTCATCTGGGAGGGAGTTCAACTTCCCTTATTTCAATACCTCAAACATGACACTTATATGAGATGATTTCTTTCCAGCTGCATGGATTCATTTATAATTTAGGTTTTCATCAAATTGAAATATCATCCAAGTTCATATGCATTTAATAACAGTGTGGAGGCAAATAAAAATCAAAACATTGAGAAAGGGCAATAATACAGTTCTAGGGTTTACAATCTTTTCTCTGACAACTTGACATCATTATTTACAAAGCCATGCACATCCTGTTATCTGAATGTATTTGGATGCTATGGTTACTTGACAGTCTTAATCAGATACAGGTGGCTCCAAGCAGTAACTGCAAACATATATGAAAACAGTCAACCAAGCAAAGAAAACCAACCTGGTTTTCCCATATTCTATAACACAGGAGCAATAAAGCATCCAGTTGAATATTAAAAATAACAAATAATAAAAGCACATTTGTACCTTGACTTCCTTATTCTCTGTTGGCTTAGTGTTTTCTTATTAAATTTACATGAGAGAGTCAAAATAAGAATGTTAATTGGTCAGAAAAAAAGTAGTGCCCATTGTTTACTGGACAGACCATTGCTCTTTCCATACAGTTTTGCAGAGCATGGGAGGCACAGGACAGACTGCCAGCAACTCTTGCACATAGGCTACTACAAAGCCAGTTTCTGAAGGCAGCTACTCATTTTATATCCTCTAGAAGCAACTAGATATGCAGTTAAAAGCAGTGTTTCCTAATATATTCTCTCTGTCTGAGGCTAAGGTGTTAATGAGCTATGCGATTCAGAGTGAAATAATAAAACTTAAAATGAAGGCCAAGTCCAGCCGGAGCTTAACACAACCAGCATTACCTGCCAATATGTAAAACAGTGACTTTGTTATTTTATTTTAGAACTTGAATATAAATACAGATGTAGAAATGCATTTAGAGTATTAGCAATCCTGACCAACGATAGCCAAAAGCATGAGAGGAGCTGAAGAGATCTTTGAAAGTTGCCAGAAGTCAGGCCAGATACAGGGTTATGGGAGCCTTGGGCTACTGCAGAAGACTTCTGCGTTCTGAAGGGCTTTTTCCAATGTCCTCCTGCTGGAGAGAAGTTGGGTTAGCCTTCATGAGTAAATCCATGAGCATCCCTTGGAAGGACTCTCAAGAGTTGTCCCTATGAGCCATGGTATGGCAGCCACCCTACTGATTCAGAGCAGGACAGAGCAGGTGGGGGGATTTCACACCCACCATTGCAGTCTGCCTCCAAGTCCCATATTCGTGTGGCCTCCTGGCTTTTCCCTAGCACAGCTCCCAGGGTACTTACAGGAGTCATTCCTGCCCTCTTCATGCCCAAGAGAATTACATTCCCGTGTGTGTGTTCATACAATATGGAAGAGGATGTCCCATATCCTCCGATTCTCTTCCCTCTGCAGCACTGGGTGTTTAAGAATTTCTCTGATGAAGCTTTTAATCCTGAGATTACATCATTGAGCTTGTATCTTTCATAAGTGTCCTGGTTTCATCTGGGATAGGGTTAATTTTCTTCCCAGTAGCTGGTATAGTGATGTGCTTTCGATTTAGGATGCGAATAAGGTTGATAACCCACTGATGTTTTAGTTGTTGCTAACTAGTATTTACACTAACTCAAGGACTTTTCAGCTCCTCACCCAGCCCTGCCAGTGAGGAGGCTGGGGGTGCACAAGAAGCTGGGAGAGGACACAGCCAGGAGAGCTGACCCCAACTGGCCGAAGGGCTATTCCACACCATATGACGTTATGTTCAATATATAAAGTATGGAGAAAGCTGGCCGGGGGGATGCTGCTTGGAAACAGGCTGGGCATTGGTTTGAGCAGTTGAGCAATTGAGCAATTGTATTTCCATTTACATCACTTGTCTGTCTTGGGTTTTATTTCTCTCTCTTTTTCATTATTATTATTGTTGTTATATTTATTTTAATTATTAAACTGTTCTTTTCTCAGCTCATGAATGTTCTCACTTTAACTTTTCCAATTCTCTCCCCCTTCCCACTTGGGGGAAGTGAGCAATCAGTTGTGTGGTGCTCAGTTACTGCTTGGGGTTAAACCCCAATAATGTTAAATGACTCCAGTGTTAAATGACAATAAGACATTCATTATTCCTTGAAAATACTCTTGGAGAGTTTCTTAAAAGATCAGTATGGTACTTCTGAAAAGAATCAGCAGAGGAAATGGTAAAACTATTGCTCAAGCTAGAGCATTAAAGTATTTTTCAGGATGTTGCATTAAGTAGGCAAGGGTAAGTCTCTGATAATATCAGTGGTACTAAAGCAACATGAAGGCCCTCTCACTAGCGTGACTTTCACTGGTGCTTGAAGAACATTTTGATCTCAGAGTCCTGGCAAGCTTGCGAGATTTTAGGAAGGTGGTCTGTGTATTGCTCTTTGCTATGGCACAAGCAGCTTTCTAGTAAGAACTCAACTCACTCTCACCTTATACCATTAACTCAAGCCAAGAGGCCTTCCTTACACTGTATGTAGCACTGAGACACACACAGCCTTCAAAAGCCTTCAGAGATAAGCAGAGACAAAGATGGGGAGAGCATGAAAAGCATCTGGCTTTCCTTCTCCAGCAGAGTGGTGAATTCCTCAACTTTCAAGGTTTGTTTTCTGTCTTTTTTCCTCCTTCTCCTTCCCTCACCATTGCCAGTACAGAAGTAAGAGGACTTCATCTGTACTGGGGAGATGTGAGAAGCCTCTTCCAAATCTTTCTGCAAGGTTTTTAGTCTAGGATGCCAAGATCAGGCATTATAACTGGTCACTTTCACTGAACAGCAATGCTTCACTCTCGGTAGCATTGCTATTACACCACTGCTCCCTCTTCCTGGATGAAAATTCTAGCACTGCCATCATCAGAAATTATGAGGAAATGTAAGTGTAACAGATATGTGCAGAAACAGATACATGAGCTTTTCTTCATTGCTTCAGAAAGCAAGAAACTTCAAGATATCGTTGGGAAGGATTTCAAGTACTGCCTCCCAGGCGCACAGCTGTCAGGGCAGGAAAGATGCTGTGTGTGATGTCTCCCTAGCAAAGGGGTGACCTTCATTTGACAGGAGTCAGCAATAGTCTCACAGCTGGAAAACCCAAATCTTATAAAAGTTGCTCTGATATCAGTAGAAACTCAGAGGAAGTGGAACAATAGTTCTCCCTTTTGAATAAAGCTGGCAGTCACACCACATGTACTTTATTTTTATTCTGCCAACTGAAGGGGATGTCCTTGTATTTCTTCTTCTGTGATTCTATATGCTTTGGAGATATGTATATAACATGTATGCTGTATTGTAGCTGTGCTTTGCTGATGGTTTTTTTCAATATATAATCTGTGATTTTTTCCAGCCTGGAACTTGATGGAGCAGATTGCTTTACTCTCTAGAGAGTATTCTTATCAGGCAGGTTTGCCCAAATGTGTCTTTCAACACCAGGAGTTAGTATTTTGATCAAGCGTGATTCAGAAAGACACGATGTGATTGAGTCTATCTTGCTTCTGCAACCTAAACAGGCTCATGGCTTTTCTTTCTCTGATTGTCCTGCAATGTTTTTGGTTGGCAAGTAGGATACTTTGAGAAGAGTGTATCTGGCTAAAACCAAACTGAATACAAGCTATGATTTCCCCTACGTTTTCGTGTATTTTTCCTTTAAAGTTGTGTTCAAGGATGTTTCTTAAACGTAAGTGTTTATAACAGCATAATGACCCTGTCTAAGCCTGGCAAAGAATGGGAAAATTACAGCAGAGTCCTTTGCACTGATACTTGGAATTTATGTCACATTACTGTGCTAGTGGATTCTTTATCACTTGGAAGTTCCGGAACATATGGTTCATTTTCTTTAGGAATGGCTTCTATGGTCCTTGTCAGCTATTTGCTGCTACCTGGCAATGTTTAATCTTTGCTAGACAGACTTTCTTTTGAGCTAGGCTTCAGAAGATCTTGCTCCTACTCAGAGATATCCAGCTACTTACCAGTGTTTTAAAAATCTTTATGGCTCTTCAATGACGTTTTTCCTCTTGCTTGCTGTAATAATAAAAGTTATGGCTCATAGCACTGTTTGGTGAAATTAGTGACCACTCAATATATTTTTGCATTGCTTTTGTTTTCCATTTACAAACCCGCTATTGTTCTCTGGATCAGACAGTTGCAGGATTATCACTATAGTCATTCATTTCACCCCGTAAAGTGAGGATTTACTGGGAAAGAGTGAGCACCAAATATTTGAACAAAGAAAACCTGTCAATTGAAGAGTGGTTTCCCGTACGGTGCTGGACCACAGCAGTCTCTCCCCTCAGGTTTGACTCCACTGTCAGAGTGAGGTGTAGAGCCTGGCTGTTCCGAGCAGGACACTTCACTGGAGACAGAAGGATGCTGTGGGGAGCAGTCTGAGACAGGGGAGGACTCACAAGCAATGTGCTAGGCCATCTGGGGTGAAACAAGTTTAACTGGGAAAGTTTTTTACTATTAATGAGGACAAATGACAGTAAAGTAGCCAGGGCTGTGGCAAGGCAATGGATATGGCCAGAGTCACCTCCTGCATCCTCCAGCTAGGTCGGGAGGGAGACGAGGCACTGAACTGACACCTCACAGAGCAGTCATCAATAAAATCAGTCCCCTGTGGGTCTGGATATGGCTTTCACTGGTGCTTCCCTGCATTTAACACTCAATTTTTTATAGTAAAAATGAAATAGGGGGTATTAAATGGCTCCCAATTTAGCTTTTATAATAGAAGTGTCAGACTTCAAAGCAGCCATTAAAAGTCCTACTAAAAGCAGCTGCTGGGCTCAGAGTTGATGGGGAAATAAGGAAGGAAAAGAAACAGAAAAGGGATGTGTGTGTGGGGGGAATGAAAACTGTGTCAAATGCAGTGGGGACAAGGACAGTCATTCCCTTGCTATACTCATAATGTGGCAGAATTTGCTGTTGATGAGTGAAAACAAAGTGTATTTAATTTTCTATTCAGAAATACTTGTCATTGTTACAAGAATTAAATTCATTAAAAACCCATGGAAAGTATTCTTGGATAAGAAGAATATTTTAAACCTGAATTTTAAGATAAAGGCTCAGTTGTGGTATTTACGTGGGCTTGTTTGTAATGATACCTTTAATAATCATTTCAATGATCCTTCAGTATTTGTACAGGCTGGCTGACAGCCTATAACTTGTATTTACACAACTAAGTCTGATAGCGTATTCCTTTTCTTGAGTCTCCACATTTTGCCCAGGCAAAAATCACTGATAACAGGAGCTATTAACAAGCTTGTGGCTAAAGGAGTTAACACTCTCCTAAAATAGGGCTTCAAAAGGAGTAAAGTGATGTAAACCATGTCATACACTTACATTTTTTTAGTTTTTCAGATAAAATTGTGGAAAATTCCATATCTTAACGCATATAACTCATACTTCAGACATCTCACAGCCTTTTAAAAGTACTGGTTTTGATGCAAGTTATCAGGTAACAAATACAAAATTAGACATGAATAATATAAGAAAAAGGGATGACAACAAGGGAAAGAGGGCTATCGAATAAACTTCTTATTATCACATGGACAAGTGTATAACCCCCTCTGGTCATGAAAAGTGTGGGGAAAAGAGTAGTCCAGGTACCATATACACTACATGCGTGAAAATACAGAAAATGACTAAACATTTTATGCATTCATGATTATGTGCAGAATTAGAGAAAGATTAGGAAAGAAATGGTTTACAAAGCTCTCATTTGCTGCTGACATAAGTTCTGACTGCCAATAAAAGTATGCAGCTGACATTACTAGCCCAGATTACATTACAGGTTGGGACAACATTACTCACACAGTAGTTAGGATCATTTTACACATAAGTTTTAAAAATAACAGGGTGAAACTCAGGTAAAACTCATTGGGCATAAGCTAACAGTGGTTTTGTAAAAAAAAAATAGTCATTGGGTATCGATAAGGTTTTGTCTTGTATTCCTGTGTAAATTTTAATTGATTTGTGTAGGATATGATAGTTTTCAGTTTTAGAAGAGAAGGAACTCATAGGGTACTTTGAAAATGACATTGGGTCAAGAAAGATGAAGGCAGTGTCATCAAAAGATCAGACCAGAGGACTGCACGTCAGGAACCTCTGCATCTATTACCATGTCTCTTTGTGAGACCTCACTGAGGTTATTTCATCTCTGTGTTCCGGCTCCCACCTTTCCCAGATATCACCTTTGTCACTAGACTTTTTTGAAACCTTTTGAAAAGTGCAAAACTTTAATCGATTGAAACTTGATAAGAATTCTTCTCTTTTAGGAAACGTATTTGTAAGAGGTGGTGAAGTCAGGTCTTCCCACAATGAGAAACTGGGAGCATTTAGCCTAGTCAGTCAATACAGTCAGAAGGTTTATTTCAAGTTGTTGAGATCTATGAAGGAGGACCCCCAAATTCATGGGACACCAGAGAGAGTAAGTTCCCTTGTCATACCAAGAGTATCTGTCTCCAGCTCTATAGTATAAAACCAGAGGAGAAACATCTCCAAAGTCTTTGCCAGCAGCTTGATGGTGAAAGCAGTGTAGAGAGCACTCCCCCATCCTTCTCTGGGGAGATGGACTGAACTGTGGTCTCTGCTCTACAAACTGTTTAGGTGTTTTACAGTCATTCATGATTTTTAGATTGACAAGCTTGAAGTAGGAGTGTAATTTAAAGCTGAACCCCTTTTCAGTGCATAAGTGGAGGTGAATCTCTCAGTTTTTTCTGATGATGACAGTCTTGACCACTGTCTTATTAGGATGAAGGATGTGTGGATGACTGGTGGGTGACCAGGTAGCACGAAGTCTATCTAACCTTGAAACAAGTGAGAATGATAGTTGTGTAAAGTATTTTTATGATATTGTAAAATCTTTAAGATGAAACTAAATTCAGAACTTCAAAATGTAGGAACGTCACAAAATTATGTACTCTGGCAATAATGCCGTCTTCAAACACTGAGTAAAAGATGCCAGAAAATAAAATCTAGGCTTACTGACTAAATTTCACCACAGTAAAAAGCATATTAAAGACAGCTAACATCAGCTCTGCCCTCCTTTATCAAGTATCTTTACACATAACAGGAAACCCTTGCTGTGAAAGATGACACCAACTTCGAGGTAAAAGACCCTAACTCAGATAATTCAGCTATATAGAANATTCCCCCTGTCACAACCTGAGGCTGTTTCCTCATGTTCCTTGAGCCTTGTTACTTGGGAGAAGAGACCGACCCCCATCTCTCTACAACCTCCTTTCAGGTATTTGTGGAGAGGTCTCCCCTCAGCCTCATTTTGTCCAGGCTAAACAACCCCAGCTCCCTCAGCCATTCCTCATAAGACTTGTTCTCCAGACCCCTCACCAGCTTTGTCGCCCTTCTCTGGACCCGCTCCAGCACCTCAATGTCTTTTTTTGTGGTGAGGGGCCCCAAACTGGACACAGCACTTGAGGTGGGGTCCACCAGTGCCGAGTTCAGGGGGATGATCACTTCCCTAGTCCTACTCATGTTATTAAGGGCATCGTCCAAATGCCTTTTAAACACCAACAGTTTTCCCAACAGGCTTGGGAAATCGACCACCTCTCTAGGAAGCCTGTTCCAGTGTTTGACCACCTTCTCAGTAAAAAAATGTTTCCAAATGTTCAGTCTAAACCCCCCTTGGTGCATCTTTAAACCATTGCTACATGTCCTATTACTGAATCCCAGGGAGAAGAGATCGGCACCTCCTACTTCACTTGCCTTCCTCAGGAAAGAGGGAGCAATGATGTTGCCCCTCAGCCTCCTTTTCTCCAAACCAGACAAGCCCAGAGTCCTAAGCCGCTCCTCATAGGTCATTCCTTCCAGCCCTTTCATCAGCTTTGTTGGCCTCCTCTGGATGCGTTCAATGACCTTTGCATCTTTCTTAAATGGTGAGGCCCAGAACTGCACATAGTACATAAGGGTAGGCCTCATCAACACTCAGTACAGTGAGATAATTACCTCTTTTGACCTGCTAGTTATGTTGTGTTTGATGCACTCCTGGATGCGGTCTGCCCTCTTATCAATAAAGGAGAAAAAGACTAAGATGAGCCTAGACATGTGACATCCCTTGTCCCAGATCAAAGGAGAGGCAGGCATAGTCTCTAGGAGATGGACACGTGCAGATTATTGCAGCCAACAGAGCTGTAGTTGCTTCTTGCCTCTAACCACCTGCCCTATGGATCCCTGGTTCCCAGACTAGAGTGTTGTTCACTGCATTATTCTGAATACCAAGCAGGCACTACTTTTCATGGTTTACACAGGTAGGTAATTGATTCAATGTCTTCTACAACAACAGCCCAAAAGACAGATTTATAATCTGAAAATACGGGCACATACAAGCATCAGCAATTGTGTTTCAATTAGAATTTCAATTGGAAATACAAGTCTCAAAGCTCAAAGTTTTACCCTCTGTTTATTAGGTATATTGTGAAAAATGCCATAATTTCTTCTTTGTATTTTTTTTACCCTTTGTGACTTGTTGCTTGGAGATATATGCTGTCCTACATCTGGATGAATCTCTTTACTGAGATTCATGATAAATCTTTGTCAGTGCTGCAAATCAGGGAACTGTGTTTATTATTATCCAAGGATACTAAATTTTATAGAATTGAGAGATGACAAAGGAGCAGTCTAATCTGTGTTGCTATGGAGTTATCTAGCTCACAAACCATCAACAACATCACAACTGGAAGTGAAAATCTTCTGGAGCAGAAACAGTGTACAAGCTGCAGAACAAAGATTGCAACCAGCGCTCATTACAGCCATGTAATCTCTTTGGAAGAGAGAACGTATTTCTTAATGGAATTTTTTTCATAATGAATTGTTTTACAGAGCGAGATTTTGTAATACAGGTGGTGAGGGGCTTGCACAAATCTTGAGCAAGGCAATTGGCTTAATCACAAAGGCTGGGGGGCATGCTGGGTAGTTTGAAGAGTATTGTTCTCTCTCCTTGACAACTGAACATAAATAGTTATATCACTTCATTATTTTATTATATAACTAATAATAAGAACACCAAACAACCCATGGTAATAGAAACAAAAACTTTGCTACATGCCACATGTTAGCTGTGATGAAATTTTAACTCTCTCCGTGAAAATAAGTTTATTCCTTAAAGAAAAAAAAAACAGGATTTGACACAAGCAATAAAAGCTGCATTTCCCAATATTTTCTACTTAAGATACCTGACTTTAGATTTGTTAATAACTCTCCTTAGGTACAGTATCAAGATTAGTTATATTTTCCATCTCAACGTTTTTTTTTTGTAAGAAGCCTTTCTTTCCCTTATATGCTAGTTTGTGTCTGACAGTCATCCTTGACATTGATTGTCAGGCTGATTTATATTAACAGGATCAGAGGAAGAGTTTTCCTAGGCACTTCCCCATGGGATATGTCACTGACTTTTGTAAAAACAACCACTCTCATTTTTAGGAGCTGCTTTCACCAGGCCTACAGCAAAGATGGTAAATAACAATGACTGCACACTGTAATGTCAGTGTTTCTTGACTGCAGGTCTTTGTCATCACAAAACTATGCCTGAAAAAGCCTTGATGACTTCAGTGAAAACACCTTCAAGTAACTTTGTCCAATGTTGAAGATAAAGAAAAGGAGAGAGAGAGAAGAACAAACTTTGTGAGACTTTGGGCTAGATTAATAAACTTGTCAATTAATGACTCATATGTAATAAAAAAGAATGTAAATTAATTTCATTTCTAATGTCAAATATTGGAAATTGCATGCACCACTCATCACATCACTGTGCATCTAAGTGCTAAGCATAATTAATCAGTTATATACTGATCTCTTGAAAAAAAAATCCAGACAGTCATGAACATAATGAATATGAGCATAATTTTAGAATGGAGAGACAAATGTCTCACTTATTCCTGGCTCTTTAATATTCCTGAGAGGTAGATTAGATGTTACACAAACTTAAAAAAGTATTTTAAGTCCTTTGATCCTGAGAAATCAGACAGACAATAGTTCATCGGTAGCATGCAATGGCAGACATGTTCCATGTCTAGTAGAAGTAACATCTGATATGCACAACTAGGGGCATGAAAATTTTGTTAATATTGGATATCGTCCTCAAAAATGTGCAGGTGTGAAATCATGGTAAGGAAAATACAAAATGCATATAAGAGTGAACTGCCTGACTTGAGAAAAATGACCAGAAAACTTTTATAACAGACTGCTCACCCAATAGCAAAGCTGCAACCTGTAGTAAAGGCGTATTTCATATTTTGAAAAATAAAATCATAGGATAAATTTTAAATATCCATATAACTGTATTGACATTGCTTTTTAAGGAATTGGTCTAAAAAGATTTACCTTTACCCTTAGACTATGACAACTCTAACCACACTATTGATAATTGTTTTTATTTATTTATTTTGTTAAAATATATTATAACGATGATGCTTTGGCTTTGATTGTGTTGTGAAGTGCAACACAGACATGTACAGAAAGCCAGTTTGAAGTGCTCCTGTGTACTTGGTTCATGGATGACAAGGCATGCAGATGATGGGACAGCGTTGCAAGACACCCTGCTGTGGCTGGCCCCTGGTCCCGATGCTCTTGGTGGGGAACCACAGCTGGTCAGCAGAAGCTGGTGCTCTGACATGGCTGCCTGGCATGAAAGTAACATTTTGAAGGGAGTGAGAAGCCAGCTTGTGCAGCCAGGCAAGCATGGACATCCAAGGAAGCTAGGTCCCACCTCCAGGTGTGGCAAAGCTACCCAGCATGGTTGGTCTGTGATCCTGGCAGCATCACCCATAGTATCACCTGCCCAGGGACACCAAACTGTTGTTGAGAGTCCATTGCCTACAAGGAGGTGACTGGTACTGTTGAAGATGAGCCAAGGTATCCAGGATTTTGTGGCACAAAATGCGTAGACACGACAAAGGGCATGTGGGATACCCACGTCCTCATGGAGAAAGAGCTCGGTGCCAGGCGGGGACCCCTCAAGGCCATTGTTTTGGCAACTAAATTGCTCCCTGTGTATCAGGGTATAGATTTCAACCACTACTAATCAGACTTGTGGATTTGGACAAGGAGATGAAGATATACATGAGAAATTATGTCCTGCTACATGTCCTGCTACAGTCCAGCTGGCTCCCTTGGTCTCCATCTGCATAGGATATTGAGAGGAGGGAGGAAGAGAAATGGTCTTGTAAAAATAAAAGAAAACGAACACAATAGGGGTCTTTTAAAACTGTAATAGCATGCTTATGCTTTCATAACTAGAGTTCTCTGTGGCAGATATCCACTGACACCCTGCAATAATGATGTACAATAAGATACCATGGTGATTAAGTGGAAATATTAGGACTGAGTCCCACTGCTCTTTCTTGTAAGGCTTTGTTCATTTACAGGCTTCTGCCTTCATTAATATTTCCTATATCAGAACATGTTTGAATATTGTTGTTAGGCCCTCCGGTGAGAGAAGAAGCACAGCCATGGGAGCAACAAATGAATATTATCAACAAATAGAAGATTTTCCAGTAGTTGGAGCAGACTGTGATGCCCCCAGAGGAGGGCAGGGAGGCACACAACAATGCTCTGAGCTCTCACCTCCAGTCGTGCATATTGTGATTCAGTGGCTTCCTAGTTTTCCTCCCTCTTTTCCCCTCTCCTCAGCTGTTTTGGGGAGCTGATGGGTTGATTCACATCACTCATTACAGAGATGTGCTGTTTCTCAGCAGTTACTATCATCTTTATGCTATCATTAGTACACACACTAATAAACTTAATCTGAAGGTTAGCTGAAGTAGCACATCTGAGTGAAAGGTTCTGGGGATGTGCTTAAATATCCATGACTTCACTTAAGTATCCATTTAACAGTAAGTCCAGAAAAGCCGGGGTGTGAGTATTGCCTGCTCAGGCAAAGGAATTGTTCCCATTTCTGAATGTGTCCCAATTATAAATCGGTTAATAACTCTGGTCAGTTCTTCTAGTCAGAGAAAATGTCATTAAATTAATTTGCTATCTTCAGAGAACTGTGTTGGACTGAGTCCTCAATGATAATGTCATCTGTGGATTTTTGAAGAATTTAATCTAAATAATTTCAAAATAGTATTTGGCATCTGCATAGTGGGGTTGGTGCATTAAAGTGGAAAATGTCTAAACCAGACTGCAGACAGTTTGTGACTTGATGACTAAATGACAGTAGTTAGTATGGTAATAAGCTGCCTTCTGGTAATTCTTTACAATAAATGGCAAAACATTCCTAATTTCTCCTCTGTAGTGTAACAGTTGCATTAGTCACAATTAATTACACAGTTTCTCCCATGAGTGTCAGACTTACATTAATTGTATAATGATTTATTTGGCTTCCCACCATGCAGTAGCTGAGGTGGTGTGCAACAGTTTAAAACCGTCAGTAGGAAAAAGGCACTGCAATTTGTTTATAAAGTGCTTTTTGTCTCAGGCAGCAGAGAGATGTTTGTGGGTGGGGGGGTGTACGCCTTGTGCCTCCCTGCTTCCCCGAGGAAGGCACACGCTTCCATGAACCAGTTACGCGTCAACTGCAGGGTGGGTTTAGATTAGACGTTAGGAAGACGTTCTGTACAATGAGGGTGGTGAGACACTGGCACAGGTTGCCCAGAGAGGTGGTGGAGGCCCCATCCCTGGACACATTCAAGGCCAGGCTTGATGAGGCTCTGAGCAACCTGATCTAATTAGAGATGTCCCTGCTCACTGCAGGGGGGTTGGACTAGGTGACCTTTAAAGGCCCCTTCCAACACAACACATTCTATAATTCTGTGATTCTATGAACTGTGCACATGTACAGCTTATCACTATAACATCAGGCAGCACAGCAGCACCCCCCACCATCTGTATGCACCAGCACACAGAGTCCGCTGCGGAAAGGACGTAGACCCTGTACCGCAGTGGGGGAGGAGGGTGCCTTGTCCTCCAGAGAGATTTCCCCTGACAAACCATTTCACAAGCAACGTTGTCTCCCACTTCAGATATGCAGAACAAAACACAGCTTTTGTTTCAAAGCCAAAAAGTTAGCAAATGAAAAGAAGATGCAAAACATCTCTAGAGAAAGAAGGCATCCACCTCAAACCCTTCTGTGTATGAACTGGAGTAAGAAGCGGTACGTGTCTTGTATTACATTTGCAATGTGCGGTGACAGTTTTCATTTGACACAATATACAGAAAAGCAGATCCTTTTG
This sequence comes from Rhinoptilus africanus, assembly GCA_013400135.1. Lineage (NCBI taxonomy): Eukaryota > Metazoa > Chordata > Aves > Charadriiformes > Glareolidae > Rhinoptilus > Rhinoptilus africanus. The sequence goes on from VXBO01011463.1 coordinate 645,962, forward strand.
ATACCATACATATTCTTTCAGTACCCAAAGGGTGTACCATGCACTCCAGCCAGTGCCACTCACTTGTTCTCCAATCCCCAAGGACTCCCACTGGGCTTTTAAAATTTGTATATCAGTCCAGAGTGACAGTACTTAAACAGCTTTTTCTTGCATATTCTCCACATTAGCTATGCATCAGTCATTCATCCCAAATAAATATGTAAGGAAGATGAAAACTGAAATTTTGTTTTACGAAACCATCCATTTATTGATTTTTCATATTTGGGAAATAATCAACAATGAAGTATTCAGTGCAGGGCATTTTTCCTTCTGTAGTCTGGGTCACTGTAGTTGGAAGCAACTTCCACATGGGTCAGGGAGTTGCCTCACCATTGCTGAGCTCTCTCACCCTCTCTTCACTTCAGGGTCACAGGAATAATCTCTTTGTTGTAAGAGATGTTTAGAGCCCTTGGCCTTTTTCCCAGTTGCCACTAGGCCATATGAACAATGATTCAACTTCTTATTCACCCAGGAAACAAGCATCTAGTCTAAATAATAGCAGCACACAAACCCACTACAACTTTATTTACATCCTTGAACTGGTTCCCCTTCAGTTGAAAGTCAAAGAGCTTTCTTAGGCATTAACTAAGAGGACGCTGACAGCAGGATCAGAATAATGAAGTAAGGATTTTTGAAGTGGTGTAATACAAAGAAGCCAACAGACCTTTAGTGGAGTTCAAGACTCAGTTGTTACCAAAAGGTGACAGACAGCAAGTTTTCATCAGTTCTCTTTGGAAAAGCTATTTGGTTTTGGGAATCTAACCTAGGCTTTGCACCAACCCTCATCTGAAATACTCTCATCTTTAACATGATTTAATGTTATTTTTTCTCTTTTCATCCTCTGCACTTCCCAAATATGAATTAACTCATGTATAGCAAGGAGACCATCCTGTTAATCACAGCCATCTAACGCTGGCTAATACATCTGAGCAAGATGTGCAGCAGGCTTTATTCAGCTTCTCTTTCAAAGCTTCTCTCCCTTTTCCATTGTGGGAGAAAGAATAATGTTTCCAAAATAATGTGACCAGCATTGTTTGAGCTGTTGCACTGTGGAAATACCCACTGGTTCCACCTCACATTTTTGGATAAGAGCACAACAAGGAAGTGAGCTCAAACATCCAAGCGTCAATGAACCAATGACATTGAGAAGATTTCTGCTTCTTCTCATCCTTTACCTTTCTTCTTCCCATCTTACCTTTCACTATATTAGCTGGAGCTAATGTGGGATACTGGAGCTTCTGCACTGTACGTCACATTTGCAGCCATGTAGCTACTGAGTTGTTCCTCACAGGCTGGACTCTGTGTCTGTCCTAACATCCAAGCCAAGCCTTTTTTTTTTTTTTATGAGACAGAAAGAAAGTATTGTTTCCAAGAGAACTAGGCACTGAAAAATCTCTGGAGCTTAAATAGAGGCCAGGACTTATCCTAATTTCTAATTTACAAGAAAGGTAGAACACTCTGAGGCTATTTCTGAACTTTTTTTTTTTTTGGTTACACATCTGGATATGCTGGACCCTTGTTCATATATAATCAGAGTTTGGCCACAATCTCTTTTTGGCTGTCTATCCCACATTACCACAGATGGGGAAGGAGAAAAAGGAGGAATAATGAGTGTATGTCAAAATCTTCCTTTGAAATGAAATCCTAATGTGCCCAGTGCAGCACACATGGATGTATTGTATATATGAAATATGTTAGGTTTAGGTAGCAATACCAGACAACTAATGGTCCAGGAAATCTTGTAAAGCCAGGTGAAGCTTGGTGCCGGAAGAAAAGAATGGCTGATGGGCAGCTCTGCAGCAGATGGGGCTCTGTTGGAATCTTGTGATGGAACCGTCTTTGGGATTAGGAATAAGTTTAGGACAGTGAGATGGAAGAGAAAGCCTGATTTTTAGGCTTTGCAGGAGATGAGGGAATGACCTATAGTGGCAAGAGATATTTTAAGAGTAAATTGCATTGCTTTAACAGCCCAGGCCTGCAGTGGTTAACATTAGGTTTAGGGGTAGCACTCACAGAATCACACAGAATCACAGAATGGTAGGGGTTGGAAGGGACCTCTGGAGATCATCTAGTCCACCCCCCTGCCAGAGCAGGGCCACCTAAAGCAGGTTGCACAGGAACGCGTCCAGGCGGGTTTTGAATGTCTCCAGAGACAGAGATTCCACCACCTCCCTGGGCAGCCTGTTCCAGTGCTCTGCCACCCTCAAGGTAAAGAAGTTCCTCCTCAAGATCTTGTCCTTCAAGATCATCAGAACAAGGACATGACATGATGCTATCAAAGGTTAGAGTAGCATACCTTAAACCTAAGCTCCAAATCAAAATCTAACTGCAAAACCACAGATGACAGTAAATGCTAAGTAAATGCTAAGCTACTGAAACATTGTTCATGTTTTCCATAACCTTCACTCAGTCCAGGGAACTAAATAATGCCGCCAAAAATATTGATGTATCCTGTTTAAGCAAAACCAAGTCTAAATATGAATCTAAAATATGCCTTATCCTAAAATAGTACTTCTACTATGAGCCATAGGAATCTAATCCCCTGGCCTGCCTTAATGAGCTGAACAGCTTTGAACAATCAGAATTGCTTTTCTGTGTATACTCTCTCAAAATATGCCCTTAACCACAGCCTTCAGCTGTAGAGCCTAATCTGGCTAAGTACCATTATTTAATCCTGTTTCCCCATTTTCTAATCTTGCAACATTACTGTTGCAACAAACTCAAGCCGAGCACTATTCCATTTATTATATTGCCGAAATTTATGAGGGGCCGCCAAAGAAATTGCCCTTCAAGTCTTTTCATTCTGAATACTGACCTAAATCTCACAAAAATCAAGACATATTTCCCATGCCTGGTGACAGCAGTACTAGTTTCAAAAGATCCCATAAAAAAACAGTGCTATAATCTCCATGGACTGAAGTGAGAAACACAGCCATGAACCATTGAAGGCTTAATGCCCAATATCTTTGAAAAACTAATGAAAGAAAAAGCTGCTGTCATAGCTCAACCAGCCTTCAAGAATGCAGCCAAAAATAATTAAAAAAAACCCCATCAGAGTTGTTGGTCTAAGATCTTTTCGAAAGTCTCAATACTTTAAGGCTTACAGTAAGTCTCTGAACACCCTGGGTAAAGTTCTAATGAGTCTTTAGACTTCAGTCAGAGTCAGGATAGGAGGTGGAAGGGATCAACAGGGTCCCACATTAGATTTAGGGGAGGTGTTATTTGGGATTATAGCCTTTGCATATTTTGAGGGACTTGGTACACACCGTAACACCTTGCTTTTCAATTTCAGTTGTCATGAGCCTATTCCCAACCCCAATGTAACACCTACCAACAATAAAACTGGATCCTAGCCTTTTCCCAAATGTTAAAACTAACTTCAAAGCCATACTCCAGTGACCCTAACAGATGCAAAGTTATTCCTACACCAGCTGATCCTGCTGCAATTAGTCCTCATTCTATCCCAGTGTCCTTCCTATCACAGTTCAGTGGCCTTTGTGGGATTTCAAATATTTATTTGTCTCAGTGTCATCAATGTTTATCACCCAGCTTTGCCCAATGGTGCTTGCTGCACTGTGAATGGAAAAATAACTCTTTAGCCGCTCTCTGATAACTGAGTCTGACTATGCCCTAGCCCTAAGCTTATCCACAATAGTCAAAGACAATAAAAAGTCCCAAATAACCATGAGCCGCTTTGCCCTGCCTGGCATTGCAGGATCAGGCAATGAAACTGCCTCTTCAGACAATTTGATCCCTGACCTGAATCCTAGGCTAACATCATAAACACGTGAAACTTAATAAACACAAAATTATCCATAAGCCTTGATTTCTGACCAATTTCTGACTGTGTTCTTTCTCCTAGCCATGCGATGTGTCAGATTCAGCAATAAAACTCATAAGTAAAATATTCTCAGCCTAAGCAGCTCTAACCAATTTTGGCATACCACTCCTTTGACACAGTGAAAATCGAAACACATGCCGTCCTCCCTTTTACCAGCACCTTTTACTAGTTCAGGCAGCAATGCAGGATCTTCGCTTCCTATTTTCCCATACTCTAAGCCCTTCTTTAACCCATGCCTTAGCACAGATCTGCCTGTCCTTTGCTCCTTGATAACCCATGCCCTCATTCTGGCCTTATGGGACTGAAAGTGTTTCCCAATTCACCTAATCATAGCAATCCTTCTTCTGGCAACCTATCCTTAACACTCTGGTGACCATCATCAGTGCTGCACAGATGCCATTTTCCCCTGTCAGTGTGTGCTATGCCAGGTAGCAATAGTAAATCTAGCTCCTTGACTCTTGCTCTCCCAAAACCTAACACTACCCTGCAGTGACTTCCTATGAAGTCATTCACCTTGAAAGAATCTGACTATGCTCCGTCACTGCTCCTGGGAGCAAGCTATAAACTGTATTCTTCAATTCCTGGCTGTCCTAAACCTTTGCTTTTAAAGCTAAATCTAACCTTTTCCTCTAACATCAGAGGCTAGCAATCCTTGCAAAAATGAAAGTAACATTATATCATAAAATTTTATTACAACCAGACATTCTGATGGACAATGTAGAGTCCAGAAAAAAACCTGAATCTTCTGCCTTTGTCATTAAAAATTCTTTCTCTACTCCCAACTTTAACTGTAAATATATGAGCCTGACCTTTCATTAAACTAACCTAACACAAACCTCTTTTCATCTGTCACTGGAAAACCCAGTGACAAATCTAGTTCCTCAGACCTTTTATTGCTACATGTTCTCTTAAATGCACTCTCTGCACTGATCTTTAACACCCCAGTGACCCCTGTTGCACCATTTAATTTGCCCACATCAAACCTCATCCTAGCTTTGCTAACCTTCCTTTTCCCGTGCTAATCCAGTTGCAAATCTATCTTTTAAACTGCTGTAGCCCAGAGCATAATCTAGTCACAGATCAAAATCTACCTTTAGTACCAGAGACCAGTGACAGCCATGTCCAAAAACCTAAGTCATTCATCATGTTGGCATCACCTGCCAACAAGCCTCCTTCTCCAGACTGCTCAGAAGCTCAGTGGGGATGCTGGTGTAGCCCCAGCTACACCAGTGTTAGCCATACCATGTCTCGGAATCCACCAAAAGTCACTTGTATTTGTCACTGCCCATCATCCCCTTAACTCCGCAGGCCTTGTGAAATCTATCAGAAAGTTTTCTGTCCCTGTTTCCCCTAATGCTAAATTAATCTAAGCATTAATTCACACACCATCTGACTCCAGCATTACCACTATTGCAGGTCTGACTTCTCCACCAGATATCTAAATGCACATAATTTGTTGTTCTTGGAAATAATCCCTTCCAACTATACTAAGCTTTTGATGATTGGTCAACGAATTTATGTCATGGTAGTTTAACCTAATTTTGACACCTCTCTTGCCTGAACTCTGACCCTTCCTAAGGCTGAATGCATCATTTACACTGCTGGCAGTAGCTTTTGTAGTAGACCTGCAGTCCATACAGCATCAACATTACATTGTCACCTTTTTCTATCCATCATCCTCATGCTATTCCCAACCTTTACTTTGGGCGTAACAATGGCAGTCCCTGAACTGCCACTGGCCAGAAGCTATTCAACATTTCCAACTTTATGTCTTTCAAGCTCTAACAATGAGCTGAACTCGTCCACCTGCGATATCCAAGCCTTAACCAATGCTAGTACTAATAGCAAGGTCCTCTGTTTCTTATTAATTCTTTGGGAGTGTGTATGCCCAGGTCTCCATGTGTGACACCCAGATCCTTGGGATCTTCACATGAACTTGGGCCATCAGGCACCCAGGGCTGCAAGATGGATAGACAGATGACTCTGTGTGTGTGTGTAAACACACCGATGATGCAAATACAGTGGTTAAAGGAGTGCATTTTGGGCAGTTTGGAAAGCTGCCTTGGGCCTAAATGCCTAAATTCTGCCTAAGCCTTGCTGCTTGAGGAAATTTTGTTAAGCAAGACCTTACCCACTGTGCCTAGAGCTATGTCTGTCATCCACACTAGAAAAACAGATTTATTTCCTTTTTGTCAGTGCTACAATGTCGTCTCCTGATAGTTTAGATTTACCTTCACCGTAGCTGACATACATGTTTTAACATTTCCTTCCTTGGGACTGCAGAAGCTTTGTTGCCATATGCCAGGTGTCAGTGTGCATCTCCCCCGTCCTGAGGAGGGATACGTATTTGAACTGGCAGTGTAAGGAACTGACATCAGGCACAAGTAATCTATGTGTCATGGCTTTGTCATGTCACCTGTCAGATGATGTTCCTTAATGAAGCCCATTCATTCTTACCAGATGGGCCACTGAGGCAGACATCAGCCTCTTCTGCAGGTGTAACTTGATGTTCAAGACCAGTGATCATCTGGGAGAAGGGGGGATTTTTAATATCTGAGAATGAGGAAAACAGCTAAGCCCAGTTCTTGCTGAAGTCTGTGGCAGTTAACAATGACCCCAAAGTCTGGACTGAAACCAGTGTTATTACCTTCTTAAAAAATAAATTAAAAAATAAATACAATGTGTCAATCAGTTTTAGAAAACTCTGGAGCTCATGAAATCAAAATAGTGCCATGGAAATAAGGGATTTTGGTCTTCACGACAGCAGGTAACTTCTGTTGAATGATGGAGATATTTGCCAGGATGAAGTAGGTTATTTTTATCATAACTCTCTTTCCATTAGTATATTCCATGCTGGCTTGCAGGATTATATCTATTTTGGCTTGGAGGATTATACCAATTTGTTTTGCTACAAAATCAATAAAAATAAAAGCTAAAATGAGAATTAAATCCAAGAAAGCCCAGCTGGAAAGCACGCAAAATTCCTCTTTTCTAATTAAAGTCTGTGCAAACCACAGCTTTACAGAGGCATTAGGGAGGGAAGGAATAAAAGAAGCATGTTCCCACTAACACATTTACTGTAGCTGACTTTCAGGCCAAACAAATTACTGCAGAATGTTAACCCAGCACTTTAACAGCCAGCAGGGCCTGCAGGGTCTCTCTTATTTTGGGAAGGGAAGGGGAAAGGTGAGACTGAGTGTGAAGGGGGCATATGTACACCACCTTTTGCTATTGGGTGTGAAAACCTTGCTGTGTGCCCTAAAGACCAATGGAGATAAGTAGGAACTGACTTCAATGGGCTTTGGTTGATGTCTATAATGCCATTAGGAAGGTGCAGTAAATGGCAGTTACTGCCTCCTTCTTTGGTCTGTGCAGCAGCAACTGGCTGCTACAACTGTTATTTTGGGCCAAGAAAGTGGGTATCTGAACAGGAAAAAACCCAGTGGCTTTCGGTGAACACACTGTGTCAGACTGCTGCCTTCTCATATTGCTTCCCCTGCAGCCACTGAGGAAAGCTGCTAGTACTATTAAAAAGAGAACAAAATAAAGAAAACCTCCAACAACTACAACAAATCCTTCCTTATGTGTACCTTATGGTAGGTACTGATACACCAGCATGCAATGTGAGATTGCTTTCCGTCACCTTAAACCCAACCTTACCTCTTGTTTTGGCATCATAACACAATGTCCTGACTGTTGGCTGTCAACAGTTTTAGATGGTAAGAAGACACCATTCTCAACGTTAAGCACTACTGCTAAAGAAACTGTTCATCTTTAGTGAAGAGGCAGAATGAGATGCAGTTTCCAAATCGCTAATGCATTTTATATATGATATCAAGTGCACAGCTGGAGCTGCAAGTCATGAAATCGATGAAGAACACCTGTCTGTGATGCTGCCCTTGGAATAGTCAACATTCTTATCAGTGAAATGAATGGATGTACTTGAAAGTACATCTGTACTTGAATGTACTACAGGTTGGAAAAGGTAATTTTCTCCAGTAATTTTACAATGCAAGTGTTCCAGACAAAGTACAAACAACCCTTTCCAACTGGAAATGTTAGATCGTGGTAACCCCTGAAAACCAGGAGTTGGGCCTCTAAAAGAAGGACTAAACGCATTTATTCATTCTGACACGAGCTATTAAACCATGTGCACTGACGCCGCAATGCCTGACCATTCGTGCCTGGAGATGAGGGAGCCAAAGTGAAGCCTGCTGTAGTGGGACGCGGCTATGAATGGTGCAGGCTCATCTCTGAGGCATTTTCTCTCCATTGGACATGCAGCTCTGTTGGATAATTCAACCTTGGCAGCCACAGGAGAAACACCCTAAATTGGTAGAGGTAAAGCTGTCTCCCAGAACAAGGTTATTTAATCTGACAGAAGTACTCTTCTGTCAGCATAATTAGATATACACCGGGGGCTTTGCTGGCATGGCTGTCATGAAGGGGAGGAGGAAGATTCTTTTTTCCACTGTTTTCACTGATATTGAGCTGTTGGCAAATTTCATAGTGAAGACCACATTTAGAATAGCAAGATTATATTTTGCTTAAGAGAGCCTCAAAAAGGAATGCCTCAGGCATAATACTGGGATTGATGTGATTAGCTAGTCAAGACAAAAATTGCAATGAACCCTATGAGCTCCAATATAGTGCATTTGCTGCTCGTCCTTCTCTAATAATGTTCTGGCACAAACCACCACGCCCCAATCCAATATGCTGATCTATGCATAACTCCAGTAGTTAACCTTGACGGTCTGAAGAACACAGCTTTAAATTTGATATCATGTTCATTTCTATCCTTTGCTGTCGAAAAATATTAAATCTTCTGTCAGCCACTTGCTTTGCATGGTGAAAGACAGATGGTTGTGCTGGATCATTCCACAGCAGAGCAGATGTTGTAATCGAGGACCCAAGAATTCTGCCAAATTAATTAGACTATTCCACTGATCTGGATAAAAGGAGCAGTGCACTGGCATTTCAAAGGGGTCTTGGTTCTAATTTATACCACCCTGCCAGGTTCCCTCTTGTGAAATATATCTATGATGGGTTGTTCTTCTAGAGCATCACAGTGGATGATTTTGAAATAGGGTAGAAAGGCAGTAGGCAGATATCAACTCTTAAATACTCCATCCTAAAAGGTTTATAGAAAAATAATCTTGAACTAGTAGGGTAGAAAGACCTATGACACATACGCTCCTATATCTAATATATTTTTTTATCTTGGGGAACAAAGCTGCCATGTGTCTACTATTTTAGCTTAATTCTTTGCCAGCTAAACTTTCCACATGCAAAGACACGAAATACAAAATATGTACGTGTTTTGCAGTATTTCACAATCTTATTCATAATGCCCATAAGTAGTGCTCAGGGTTTATATACCTTTTTTGACTTATCAGAGCGCTGTTTCAGAACTCAACTTCTTGCTTCTTGATATAGGAGTAACACGTGTGAGGAACATAGGAAGTTTTTAAAAAGAAGGTTTTGGATACAGTCAGTAAGGTATGGACAAGTATCATGGTATTGCTGAGCTGCACACTATAAAAGTGGTCCTCTTTGTGGACCAGATTTTTCTCTGGTGCAACACCAAAGCAAATTCTCTCTGAAAAGCCTCAGTATCATCAGGAAGATACCAACAGAGTTTGAAAAAAACATGGTTCTGAAAATATAACTCTTCAATAAGAAACTTACCGAGAAAGGGTCCCTATGGTTTCTCTGATTAGCTGCTTGCAATGTTAAAAAGGATCTCTGTGTATAGATAAGTTTAAAAATTTATCTATTATGGCAAATGGAAGGACTTCATTGTACAAATGGACTTGCATGTCTTCTTCTATCTATTTTTCTTCCTTAAGACTTAGACACCAATTTTGATTACTATAGAAAAAACGGCATTGTCCACCACTGTCCTAATGTTTAATGTTAGACTACTGAAATAATGTTGGTTATTCCATAAAACACTTTTTCTTTACCATATTATTCAAAATACTATAAAGCAATACGTAAAAAGCCCATGGCTGACAATTTTTGTACTAGAGCACTGTTCTTCCTGTTTAGAAATTGAAACTAATGGGCAGCATCTTCAACTCATGCAAAGCTGTGCAGCTCCATTAACTTTAAAAGAAAGGTGTCAGTTTATACAAGCTAAAATCTGACACCATGACTATTTGTCAAGCTGCATTAAGGTCTAAGTATGCCTGTTGTCATGGCAGTCAGTGCTTAGGTCATTTCAGAAGCTGTGGCACCAAAGGCACGTCTAGAAAACACAGAAGCTAGCATGCACAAAATTTACCAAGTTTAATGATGCTGTAGCTAATTGATTTTTGTTGTTTATTCAGTATGTATGTCCTGGCTAACTCTCTTGGGAAGGTAACAGAAGTAGGGTATTTCTTGTGAAAGTATATTAGTTAGCAAAAAATATCCTTTCCCCTGAGTATGACAGAACTAAGCAGGGACAGTTTCCTTGCTCCTCAGGTCTGAGACACTCTCTGCAGCCAGTGCCTGGAAGAGCTCCGTTGTGTCATCCTTTTTGGGTCCTCTCCCACTGCTTAGTCCATCCTCTCTTGGTGGCCCCTCTGCTTCCCTGCACATGGCTTCATCCACGCAGTTTCCAAACCCTGCCTTTGCAGTTGGTGCTTGAGAAAGTTCCTGCCCTTCTCCCCAGGACACTTTGTGCTCAGACCCTCATGGCTGCAGTACTGTTCTTCAGTTCAGACTCCACAAGAGAAAAAGTACCTAATTTCATCTCAATTCAGACAGAGGAAAAGCTCCCTCTTCTATCAGCTTACATCTAGGCCCTGTTGTGGCCCAGGGATCAAGGCACGCTGGCTGTTTACTGCTAAACCTTTCAGGATCACAGTGCTGGTGTATTTGAGCCACTGTGTGTTATCCATGGCAGAGTCCATTTCTGTGCCCACGTTTCAGCCCTCTGTACAGATGCACTGTGCCGCTCCTTTTATCCAATAACACAACATAGAGACCTCAGCTGGCTGCGCATTTGGAATTTGCCTCCAACCATAAGCACTGGCTGTACTACACTCTGAATCCACAGCTGCTTCATATTCTCCTGACACACCAGCGACCAGTTATGATTTGGTGCTAAATGTGGCTACTGATGAGATTATTCTCCCTTTCTCCCTCTGGTAAAAAAGCCGTGGGCCAGCCGTTAGCCAGGCTGCTGCTGCACATATGCATACGGTCCTAAAGTATTCTGTGTTAGTTCTTCCTAACAAAAGACACTCACAGTTTCCTCAGCCTTGGGGAAGGTGTGCCTCCAAACCCACCTCCAGCTTGAACGAAGAGGGCCAGACTTGAATCTTACCCAGCTGTGTTTATCTTTTTGCGAAAACAGGTCTGAGTCTAGTTCGTGTGCTATTCCTTGGGTTATTCCTCAGCAGGGTGAGATCAGCATGTAAACCCATATGGGCTATTTCAGGATGAGATAAAAATTTCCCAAATACTCATCCTGTGTCTTAGGCATTAAGACAACCCTCTGGGCAGCTGATTGATATCCTTGATATTTTTGAGGTACTAACTCTTCAGGGGGAAGCCTCCCATGAAAACACTTAGTTCAACAAAGTTAGTTGCGTAGGCCTTTTTACTACATAACAGCTGGTGGATTTTAGTGTTTGATGCAAATGAACCTGGCAGAAAACATAGCTGCTAAGATCTGCCTAGACATGAAAGGCTCTGAAACTAAAGTCTCCAGTAGAGCAAGCAAACAATGCAGAGGGGAAGTTTGTCGGCCTAGGCAAGAAGCCGGTGGCAGGACAAAGTGATGCTGATAAAGCCGTCACATCCCAGCACTTCAGGCAAGTAAAAGGCATCCGGTCACAAGTGGTGTCCCCCAGGGCTCGGTGCTGGGGCC